>LPNX010158884.1:0-44617 GCA_001517045.1 Pseudotsuga menziesii | reverse complement strand
CAACTATACAAAATACACCATTCCACATTAACACCAAGGAACTGCAGCCAGTGAACGATGAATGCAACATTAAATTGGCATTGTAATTTGCCAGTAGAGATCGAAATTTCAAATCTGAATTCAAATCTGTTCTCTCTGTATCCACCTTTGAACAGATTGAAATCAGTACTTTACTTTTAACTCCAGTTTAGGAATGGTCATAATGGAGAGCATGGTCTTCATCATCGTTGAGACGCGGGAATGAGCAGAGTGTGAAGTGGGTAATGCATAGTGGGTGAGAGGAATGAATGACCCTGAGATTGAAAATGTGGCCCGTGGGTACAACAGCCACACCGTGAAACCAAAACCACGACTCCCAGAGGACCAGCGGCCCAGGTCCACCGTGACCTGTCACCCATCCAAATCTTCCAAACTCCCACAACCCATTGAAAACCCAGGAAGGGAAAAATTTTGGGGTTGCCCTTCCATTGTCAATGTACACAGTTCT
Source organism: Pseudotsuga menziesii (assembly GCA_001517045.1). NCBI lineage: Eukaryota > Viridiplantae > Streptophyta > Pinopsida > Pinales > Pinaceae > Pseudotsuga > Pseudotsuga menziesii. Next base: position 44,130 of record LPNX010158884.1, on the reverse strand, counting down.
GCTTCATTTCATTTTCGACGGGCACTCTATGAAACCGAATTTTTTTTGTAGGGCAAATTCGGTCATGGCCTTCTATGACAGGTAAACAGGCCTTTGACGGGCACTGAAGCCTTCAAATTTGAAGCCTTCCCACGAGCCTGGTTTCATATATCTAAAACATTGACTTAAGCGCCCTGGGTCAACTAAAAAGACATAGCTTGACATTGCCGTCTCTATAGCGACGTAGCTCCGTGGATATAGCGACCTTGAAGGAGGAAGGCGTCGATATAGCGACGGCGGAGATTACCAATGTCGATACAGCGACGAGTAAGCGTCGATACAGCGACGGCAAGTTAATTTTGCTTCCGATTTCACACCAAAAAGTATGAAACGTGGAAAACCTCCGTGGAAAAACCCGCGCTTTTGTATTAGTGATTTCATGTGACGAGTAGAATTGAGAGATAGCACCATTTGATCGAGATAGCATAGCAGTGATGATGATGATCCGGTGATGATCCAATGATGATCCATATTTTATGGTTATCCAGTGATGATCCAACTTTCATGATTATCCAGAGAAGAAGACTTGTGACTGATGAATTGTGACAAGAAAATACCTTCCTAGTTAAGAGGGAGTGTTGATGTATTTGTAACATCGGAATGTATTCACTTGTATATATTGTATTTCATTGGTCCTCGATGCTCCTATTGGGATAATCACTTGTATTTCTCTGTACCTCGATGTTCCTATTAGGATAATTACTAAAAGTCATGAGGAATTCATCTCTATGGTAAGTCGGGTCATTAGTACCCTATTTGTGTTTAATCGAGCCTACATAACCGAGTTAGGATTACTTGACCCTACATAACTAAGTTGAACATTAAGTGAATGGAAGAATATAAATAGAAGTGAGGCTCTCCTCATTTCTACACACACACTCACTCAACTGGGGCACATGAGTGAGAGAGGAAGTGCTGGCACAAGTGAGAGAGATCAGCTGTCGGAGATCATCTTTATATTTTTGGGTTTTACTTTTTCTATCAGTGCTCATTCTATCTCTGAGGAAGTTGTAGGGTTTTCTCCTTTATGGTTTTGCTGAGGAAAATTCTTTGTGTCGCTTGTCTCTTTTGATTATAGTTGTGCATGTTATTCTCTCAGATAAGACCCTAGATCATACTATCTAATTGAAAAAAATATAACACCTTTCTCTTATTTTTGTATTCAACATCGGTGTTCTATGTTTTATTACCTTCCTGATGGTTCTCATATTTCTTGGATTTATTCTTTCCTTTCTTATTTCCTCTCGAATATTCATAGGATTGAACTGCATTTACTTCAGTTGAAACAATAGAAGGGGAAGTAGTTTTGGGGGTTGAAATATTCTGACTAGTGGACACAGTTGGTTGGTTTTTCTTTTTCAAGGATTTGGCCATTGATTGTATTTGAACATAAACAAGAACGCCATCATAGGGTGGCTCTATTGAAGGTCCTAAAGGATATGAAGTGGGATGAGGAGCGTAGGGAATTAAGTCATACAAAGTTCCTAACTGGGAATAAACCTTGTCAAGGTACTATGCACGACTGATAGATTATCCTTCGGTAATAGCACCTCCCATGGAAACATCCCTAACAATAGGGGGAGCAAGGATTTAGTAAACTAATTGGCGAGTAACTGATCGAGAATGGCATATTTTATCAACCTATGTTGTTGTCTCCGCTCATGTATATGATCAAGTATATGAGTAGAAGTAGTTTGGTGAAGTGAGGTCAAAAGGTCCTTGCTTATTTCATATTGGATTGACAATTGGAAATATGTCAAAAAGGAAATTCCTAAGGTGTTGCACTAGTACAAAATGAGGACTTAGCTACTACATGACTAAAAATTCTAGTCACCATAGGTTTTTCAAGTGATTTACTACTAAATATGAGCAATTTTGATTGACCTAACTATAAACGACTATAATTAATGACTAATTTAATCACCAGTTAAAAAATATGACTAGATAATAAGTGACAGAGTTAAAAATGACTAACATAAATGACTAATTTAGTCATGGCATAAAAAATGACTAGCTAGAAGAATATGAATTAGTCATTTATGTTAGTCATTTTTAATTGTGTCATTGAAAATTGCAATTGTGACAATGAATTGTCACAATTTAGTAAATTTTGCAAATTGTCTACCTTCTATTAGTAATATTGGTGCCATGCACCTCGATCTTCAAATATCCAAAAAAGAAATTACACAAATTTTCTCTTGACCATCTTTATCCCTGCTACACCATTGAAGCAAACTTTTAAGCATGTGCCAAAGAAAAATTAGGTTCCTACAACTACGAATTTGGTACTAGAACCAGTACCATATTGATACATATAATCATCATAGCTAGTTGTTGATCCTTCAATGTAAGAGTCCCAAGTCCCATATTGAGGTGTTTTTCTAACTTCACTATAACAATCACGATCTGTGACTGTCGAACTAGCTGTACCGGTCGATCCTTTAAACGTTATAGTAGTTGATCCAATAATAATTGAACCAGTGGAAGCACCAAGAACAATATTTTAATCAATGAAAGACTCAATTATAATTAAACTGGGGTGTTGAGGTACATATTTTAATCAATCAAAGTCCATTTGAGGTACGCATTCCTAACAATGAAGTAATTTACTTGCATGATGTACAAAAAAGTATGTTTTATTCAAGTAATATTTTAACAAACCTACTAGTACATCTCAGATGGAAATAACTATTTAGTCAGCAGAAGAGCTCCGTATGAGTGGGTTGGAGTGCACCTGGGTTTGTTGGAGGAGCTTGCCAATTCATCTAATTCTCTGTTGCAAGTTGAATAGTTCTCCCTATCTCTAGGACGGATGACATTATTAATGTGTTTATGCATTTGGAAATGGGTTTTAACATATAAAATCTGACATGAATAATTTATTTCTCGACATATTTTTGTTAGTTCTTAACTTATTGTTTTGTCTGAATATCTAGTAGTATATCTAACTTCTTGTATGCATTTTCCTTATCAAAAAGTATGCATCATTGCAAAAAAAATTAAATTCCCTTGGAAATGGAAAAACAAGTAAATAGTTTATCATTTAAATGCAAAAAAACGCAGTTGAAAATTAATACATAAAATGCATGACTACATAAAGAGAAATTGTATAAGAAAGAAAAAAAACTACATTTCAATAATCTCATTTCTTCCACACATTTAAAGGGATCCCATTTCAAGAATCCACCACTCTGCACATGGATAAGTCCTTTTACGTGAACCACAATTTCACCATTAATATCTAGAGATTAAATGATAAGCTTTGGCAATCTAATTATTTCACATGGATTCGAAAAACTATGAAATGATCAATTCAATTTCTATTCAATTATGGAAATTTAACCTTTATGGTGTGTTCAACAATAATGCTAGAGTTCAATCTTGAGAAATTTTAATAGAAAAGATCCCAAACTCTATGCAAACATATTTAGTCCAACAATCATTACTAGTAATCATAGTGAGATAACAATTATGCATCCATAACAATAAAATAATTCTTTTGATTAAAATGCTTTTACCACCCACAACCGGATGACAAGTTTTTAACATAACTGAGATCATTAAACATACATGGTCGTAGGGTATGGAATAAGAGAAGGTATTATGCATCTACCTTGAAGGAAGAATGTGACTTCCTCTTCTTATGTGAATCCAAACAAAGATACACTCCAACAAACCATTGCTGCCTCTTCCAATTATGACGTTGGAGAGTGTGTTTCTTGAGAAATGGAAGATGAACTCTTTAGGAGATGCAGAGCGCAGAGGATGAGGAAGGTGTAGCTCTAAAATTTCTTGAATGAACTCTGGAGGGATGGGGAGGTTGGTGAGGGAATTAAATTTTCCTTAATGCATTCTTGACTGACGATAACACGTAACGTTGCATTGCAGTCTTTTAGATTTGATATAGACATCGAGATGTCAGGCCAAACGGTGGGGCCATGAAAACAACAACAACTAATAAAAATGAAGTGATTTTATGAAAATGCAAATGGAATAAAACATGACGTTATGGTTATCCCATATCCCACTTCCTAAAAACCCAAGTTAAAACTCACCCTACATGAAACCCTAAATTATAAGTTAACGACAAAATTCTAGGGATCATTTTAAGGAACCACACTTATTTAAAAGTGTATAAATGTTGGTGAATCGTGCCAATTCTTAAAACACCAACTATAAAATGTTTGGCGATATGTTTCAAAAAATATTTTAATTTCCAAGGATTTTATATGTCTTATATAATAATTTGGCGATTTTTAGGGTGAAAAAATTTTACCCCATCAAAATTGGGCGAAACAGGGCTTCAAAAAATGTAAAATGGCGAATCATTTTTGGAGAAAAACCCCTAAAAATAGCCCATGGGCTAAATTTAGCCCCTAAAATTATCCCTACAAATTTTATATTAAACATTAATTCAAAAAATTAAAACCCATGAACTTTCTTTAGAGGGGAAAGTGTCCTCATGGCAAGCATTATTATTATTTTAAAATTAATAAATAATACTTATAATTCTAATAAAGATTAGCGATTTGAAATTTTATGAACGCTTCCTCCATTCTTTTGAAAGTTGGGCTCCAATTCTTAAAAACAATTATTTCCCACTCGAAACACGAAGAATCTAGTCCCTTAGATACGAAATCCAACGGTGAATATTTCCCTAGCAGATGATGCAGCAAATTCAAATGCAAAGGAAGGAAATCTCTTTGGTTTCTCTTCTCGTATTTCTACTCTGTTTCTCGTCATTGTGATCAAGGTGAAAGTTGTATTATATTTGAAGGTTGCATGAGTAATTCAGATATAATCTTAGAAAATGAAGTTTAGGAAATCATAGAAACTTTTACAATAATTTTATTTATGAAATTTTATATAAGTAACTATATACAAGTATGTAAAAATATAGTTTTTACAAAAGTGGTGTATTACTTTTTCTACTTTATATAATATAAATGCGTTTATATTAAGACAACACTTTCAATATATAGAAATGATTACATTTTTGAATAAAATAGTGTGTATAGCAATAAAAATTTACATTGAAAATAAAAGGCACTTGTAATTTATAATGATGAATCGTCAAACCTCCATATATCACCATGCGAAATCCACTCACACCAATCTCTTTCCAGTCAAATTTGATTAAAAAAACTCTGATCGTCATTAGAACATAGTGATTTGCCATTATTCTTGTTGAAACTCTCGAGGTTTGTGGATTGGGCACAGTTTGTCCCATCCGGGCATGATCAAAATTCGGGTTATATGAAGTGTTGAGAGGGGGTTCCTAAAATATGCAGGACAGATATGGATCTTTCAGGATTTTATCGGTGTTTAGGATCCCTGATGTGAACAATGGAGGTTTTGAGCATGGGATGAATTCGAGTTTCAGGTCGCCTTGTGTGAGTTCTATTTATAAAATGACTCGGGAAAGAGGTTCCCCTACTATTAGGTGGAAGAAAGGAGAGCTTATTGGCTCTGGGGATTACGGGAGGGTTTATATGGCCATGAATTTGGACTCTGGGGAGCTTTTGGCTGTCAAGCAGGTGAGTTTTTGATAATTTTGTAAAGTGATTCTAATGGCTAGACATTGTTTTGAGCTGGGATTTTGGGTTTTTGTTGGAAAAACTCAGTTTTGAATTGAGTTGTTGATGGGTTTTTCCAAAAACCTAGATTTTAATAGGGTTTTTAAAGGTTTAAGGTTTTGGAAGATTCCATCTCTCATTTGGGTTATTGATTTTTTGTGGTAAAACCTTATCATGCAGGTTTTGATTGCTGCTAACAATGGACCAAAGGAGAAGGATCAAGTAAGTAGGAAAAATTATCCTTTTTTTGGTACCGTGTATACATTTAGAAAATGGTGTTTGAAAGGATGTCACTACATGGTTATGAAACTATTGAATGCTTATTGGAAGCAAGTTGGGGCCTATTGAATTTGTATGTAGAATTGACACTCCTCAAATTGGACTTGGTGTTTGAGGAAGTGTCCAACTCTACAAATCATGTTATTGGTTGCTGATTGTGAAATTAAGCTCCTAACAAATAGGAAAAAGTTTCTTTATGAACTGCTTACAGACTGTTTATTTGAATTGTTGTATTCATTGGCTTTCCTGTAAATTACTAATTTTACACTGGCATATAGCGTTGAGCATGAAAGTGTTGTTTTGGACTAGCATTCACCGAAGGGAAAAGTCTTGAGGCATTGCACGACTTTGTCTTTGCAAATTGAACAAGATATCACTAATATTAGAATAGTGTTCTCCCAAAAGAGATGGACCATATCCAATTTAGTAATGGATTTAAATATGTACCATTCTAGCTATAATGTGTTTATGAGGTCAGGTAACACTGTTAGTTTGTGTTCCTGGTGGATTAGATCTATCTTTTTTTGTAAGATCCAGACTGTTATTTTGTGTTCCTGGTGGATTGTATTAGATTGAGGACTTGGTCCCATTAGTGAGCTTGGATGCAAACCTGTTGGGATGTTGGGATGTTGGGATTCAGCATCCCAAGCGAGTAAGAGACCTTGGAGAAGGGGGATGAATCCTATTTTAAAAAGTATGTATCATTAATGTTTAGGACACTTTTTCTTAGCAGCTTGAATAGGCTATAGTGCACTCAGTACCCACAATGGAATTGAACTGGACTTGGGGATTCTTGGAAATACATGTGGCATACCGAGCTAACCTAGACGACTGATAAAAAGCATTTTTTTATTCGAGAGGATGAACGACAAATGCTATAGTCCTTTCTCATGTTCCTATGGGTTGGTTTCTCCCCAAACGAATGTCCTGAAATGTCTTAAACCGACACTGACCAATAAGCACATCCCAATTTTATTTGTAGACAAGGCTTACTCATCCCAACAATATGGTGAATTTCCATCATATTCAAATAAACCCCAAACTCTTTCCTTTTTTCCAATCCCTGGAAACGAGTAGGGGATAATTTTTTCCCCATTCATTGGTGGTGGTTGGCAAGTATTTATTCGGTAGCTTAATAAGATAAGATTTAATCACTCATGCATGTTAAAAGGTCTTCTATTTTTCTATCTGGTCCAGGTCTGACCTTAATGGCAGGGGTCTTATAAGTCAAGTGGTCCTTTTAGGTCTTACCAACCAATCTCCCCACCCAATAGTTATCTAAGTTCTATCTTACAGTAGTATAAACTAACTAGTGAGGAAAATCAATTATGTATATACAATCAAGAACCACCTGAAGTAAACACCAATAAAGAAGGGGATTTTGAGGTGGGGAAATCACATTATATAGATCTATATAGAGTCTCATATTGTAAATATAAATTCCCAACCACAGTTAAGGGAATGGACCAATGGCCTGCAAGCCTCTATTCATGTATATGTATATATATGTGGCTACAAAAAATAAAGTATGATGTTATCAACGTGAGGATAAATGGGAAAGGGTGTTGAGGAGCTTGGAGAACTTACCCGCAACATGATCTAGAACTTCATCGCTTCAAGGGGTAGGAAAGGAATCATGAATGCAATCTACATTAAGACCCATACAATCCACACAAACACGAATCCCCTTCCAGTCTTTTTTTATTACTATTGGGATGACCCAATCTTATTCTTCCACGGGAAGGATCAACTTGGATTTAAGCATCTTATCAATCTCTTATTTAACCTTTTATTTTATCCTAGAATTTTTCCAATAACATATCATCTTTATAGGATTTGCGTCTGGATTTAATTCAATTCACATTTATCCCAACTCACCTTGGATGCCCTTCATCTATGTAAAGTTTTTTGGGAACAATTCAACATATTCTCTAAACAGGACCACAACCTATGACATTGTTTTATTATCCCATTAGTCTCCAATAGAAGCTAGTCGTGTCTGGTCTTCAATTCCAATGTTTAACTCGTTTTTTACAGTATCCTTCAATGCTGGATTCATTTGTTTTTGAGGTTGATAGATTGGACGGGAGTACTCTTGGATTTTAATATTATGAGTGAAAATCATTGGATCAATATCATTCATGTGCCTATGATCCCATGCAAAATTTGAAGCATGATTCAATGGGATACTCATTAGCAACTACTATTGAGTGGGTTGTAGGTAGCTGTTGATGTTGAGGAATTTTCTAGGGGATATTTTAACAGCCACAGCTTTTGAAGAAACAACTTCTGCTACAAAGTAGTCATCCAGGTAGCTTAAGGAAACATCATTGTTAAAGTGATTTGATGTTACTATGTAAGTAAAAATATATGTTTCATTTTTTTAGCCGAACGGGTTCCCTCATCGGACAAGAAATCACAAAAAAGATCATTCACTCATTGGCATGCCAACAATCTAGGAAATATAATTTAAAGGACCATTTTATTTTCAACAAATGGATTTGCATATAAGCAATGACCGATCTCATAAACCTAGGATATTTTTGACACATCCACAACAACCAAAAGCTATATTATGGGTTCCTTATGCCTAGGTCAAGTAGAGACTTCTCAATAATGTCAACTGGTTTTGATGTGGAGACTATGAAAAATAATAATCTCATATGGAAAATTAGACACACTGAATGGGTTTTAAACCCTCCTCTCACATAGATACACACCCTAACATGGGGAAAAACCTCTCAAAAATAAATAGGACACCCTTAACGGCTCTAACAAGCCTCCTACCTCCCTCCATATAACACTTGACGGGTTGAAACCCTACAACTGGAAGTAAGGAAGGATGGGTTCGCATAGCGGACCATAACAACATTTTGAGCTCCTGAGTCATTCTCCTAATTGGCCTCCTCCTCTTCATCCTCAAAAGGGGGAGGAACATAGAGATGCCAAATTTTAGGTTTAGAAGAAGCCCCCTTTTTATTCCTTGGATGAAACCTTGCTTGAGGACATGATTCCTCTAGATGCCCTGTTTGGTGACAATACTAGCACATAAATGTTGTATTTTCATAGTCCAAACATTGTGTCCACTTAGCGACAATGAATACTATATTTATGCCAGTGCCTACAATATGACAACCCTTTTTTAGTGCAACCTAAAAAGTGCCAATGCTGGATACTATGGTTGTTTCCCTAGCCCAACAAGAATAGTGTCCTAATAAACTAAGGAGTATCAGGGTAGAGTAAAATGAGGAATAGGGGCCATTAGTATTACCATTAAGCTTAAATAGTATAAGTAGTACTTACTTAAAGCACTGTACATTAAGCAGAGTTCAGTTTATTTGAATACAGATATTATGTAATATTGATTACTTCACCTTGTATGCACTATTCACTATTCTAACGATGTTTAGATTAGGCAAATAAGCTTCTACATAAAATACAAATCACCATAATGGTATAGCTCTTTCTATAATCAGTTATATTACTATAAATGCCATATATGGCTCACTAGTGTCCAACTTAGAGTCCGTACTTATTACTGATACTACGTTTGTAACCACAATGAGTAAGATTTTACATAATGAACATCATTGTAACAAGGAGTAAGCTTTATGGGTAAGCTCGGCATGCTATGGCATCAGTATTACTAGTTAGTTAGTATAGATAGAGATAACCACCATGTAGTTTCTATAATTAATGGAAATCCATATCCTTTATGATTAAAAGGGTAAATACTATGAAATTTGAACAACCAATACATGTAGATCAATCGAGTCAGCTCATCTCTATTGGGTTAATTTAATATGCCAGATCATTGAAACTGTGTTGAAAGCAGCTTATACAATTATCTCTAGATATAAAAGGCGTGTCGTTACCATGCTGAACTTCTTACACTATTATTACTAATAACACAAGAAGCACTAGATCTTGAAATTTATTAATTAATGCTTGAACAATATTAAATTAATTGGAGCAACCCACCCTACTTGTTAAAGAGGAGCTGGAGTTTTTAAAGTTAATGCTTCCTCTTTATGCTTTACAGTAGATGCTAAAATATAGTTTACAATCTATAACTCATCCATATCACTTAAATATTACGTTTATTAATATCTTAGAATAAATATTGAAACAACCTTTACTACATATAGGGAACTTGAGGACCTTACTACATACTGGCTCATTGGCTCAGAATACCATGGCTCTGAATACCACACCATAAGACAGGCTTGTTGGCTATTTTCTATTTGTTGGAAATTAGCTATAACATCTACCCTTACTGCTAATGCACATTCTTTTATAATGAGGAGAATACCTTTAATACTACATGAAGGAAACTGAGAATACATTCCTTACTACCACTACTACCACTTACGAGCTTAAGACTACGACCACTATGTATTTGTCCTTAAACATAATACAAGATTGGGAAAGAGGTTTTTCATGAGGTGGGTAAATTAAGAGGGAAGGATACTTAGGTATTAAATATTTTTTTTTAAGTTTCAACCTACTTTTTCCAAAATTACCGTATTCACTAAAAAATTAGGTTTCAACTTTTTCCTTCTATTTTCCAATTAGTCTTGCTTGCAAAAAGCATTATCACTGGTGTTTGAACTCCTATCCTATTCATTTATCCAATAAAAGTATCCAGAAAAGGATAGCTATATACCTAACTATATGGAGGAAACTAACTGTATCTAACTGTATATCAATCCTTTCCCCAACTGTATGGAAAGAGATATTAATGCATGATCGACTCTACAATCAATAAATATAGCCTAGCATGAGGGAGTTTGTAGTACAATCAATCTATTAACTGCATAGGAGGAGGAACCCTGAATTTTTGCACCTGACATTAGGCTCAGAGGAGGAACTATACCTCGTTGTTCTACCTGTGAGTGAAAGGAAAGGAAAATTGTTGCACCCCTTTTGATTAGCCCTACATATTTTGGAGATCCCTGTTGTGGACTTGCACACTGCACACATCAGCTAAGTTCATCTACAGAATTTTTAAATGACAAATTGAATTGAGAGGTGATACCACTTCTATCATTTCAAAGATGAATTATTCTTTGTGGGTCCCACTAGTGAAACTAGAAACACGAGCAACTTCATCATTATCCTTAACTCCTTCTTGGGGTAAGTGGATTAAAGTGTGATAGTAAGGTTGACCATAGTTGATGGAAAAGATTTTATTTATTTGAATTATTCTTTGGGAGTCTATTATTTATTTGAATTATTCTTTTCAATGGGAGTGTACCGATTGGGGTGCTCATAAGCCCAAAAACAATAGCTAACTTCTTGCTGTGGTGAATGAGAGATTGTTCCTTGTCCTCATTCTCCAGATCATGAAGCACAAAGTTTATGTTAGGAATGTACCATGCATCCTTCATCTTCATAGAAATGGCCTCCAATAATTAATGGATTTCCCTAATTTGTGGGTGTGAACTATCATTTACCGTGAATGAATGCACTATATTCCTAACTTCCATCCAGCTACATCCTAGATTCTTTTTAGTTATCCTATCTTTCATCATTTTTCTCACCTTTCATACATATTCCCACCTTTCCATAGTGGCATAGATATTTGAAAGCAACTCATACAATATAGAGTCATAGAATCTAGAGGCATAGATATTTGAAAGCAACACATACAGTGGCATAGATATTTGGAAGCAACACATACAATCCTGCAGCACGTATTGCTAACTCCAGATTACCATGGATCCTGCAAGCTCCAAGCAATTATCCCCAGATACCTACATTAGGTTCATATGGAATAGTATTGATATAGTCCTATGCTTCATTCAGGAGGCCTGCTCGGCCAAGAAGATCAATTATACATGCATAGTGCTCAATTCCTGGTACAAGATTGTAATCCTTAATCATGGAATTGAAGTACTTGTAGCCCTCATTGACTAAACCTGTATGGCTGCACGAAGACAGAATGCTAATAAATGTAATGTGGTCTAAATCAATGCCTCTCTGTAGCATTTGTTTGAAAAATTGAAGGACCTCTTTTCCATACCCATGTTTATCATGTCTAGTGATAATAGAATTCCATGAAATTGAATCTCTCTTAGGTATGTCATGGAATAGATGGTATGCATCTTCTGTGTTTCCACATTTTGCATGCATGGTGATAAGGGAATTACCCACAAAAAATAGGACTAAAATCCAGCTTTGATGATGTGGATTTGAATCTGGTTACCCTGTTTCTGAGCTTCCAAGCTGGTGCTTGCACCTAGAGCACAAGCAAAGGTGATACAATCTAGATTGATTCCATCCTGATGCATTTGACCAAACAATTTTAAAGCCTCTTCACCATAACCATTTTAGTGCTTCTTGTAATATATTGAATATTTTATCTTTCCAAGGTGTATTAGGCATATTTTGTAAAGGCTGGTTGATTTCATGTAATTCTGATGAAGTGATATTTTGAGGATATGTGGAAGATTTTTGTTAATTTTAGGGAGATTTAGTCCACAGAGAATCAATCCACGTAATGCTTTATAGTTGTCCTTGCACTATAGGATGGACTTAAGTATTTGGGATTCATATTAAAACCTAATTACTATTCCAAAGCTAATTGGACTTTCCTTGTTGGGAAGTTGGAAAGGAAGCTGAATCTATGGTGTAACAAATGTATTTCTATGGATAGAATATTGGTATTGGTGAAAGCTATGCTTGAAGCTATACCAATTTTATGGATTTCTCTTACATATGTTCATAAGGAAACTTTAGAGCAAATAAGAAAGATAAGCTTCATATTCTTATGGGTTGGTGGTAAGGATTTCCCTTAGGTTGTATGGCAGAAAATCTCTTTACCCAAAGACATGGGAGGATGGGGATTAAAGAATCCACATTGCTTTGCCAAAGCACTAGCAGCCAAAGGTATTTGGAGACTTATAAAAGGGGTGGGTCTATGGGAAAAAGTGATTACTCATAAACTCATAAAACCTCTCACTGTAGAAGAAAGGATTCAGAAAAGGGACAAAATCATCAAAATGGGTCTTGTATGTGGAAAGATGCGGTTCAAGCCTTTAGTCTTGTTGGGGATTGGCTAGCACATGTTAGCATTCTACTATGATCAATGATTACTTGTTGGGGATTGGCTAGCCCATGTTAGCATTATACTATGATAAATGATTACTTGTTATATAGTAATCAAATGCTATCCTCCTTGAAAATTACATCAACATATTGCATCTAATTTTAGGGAACAAAAATCAATTAAAAATCACCAAATAAACTAAATTTAGCACAACTGCCAATTGTCTCGAATTGTTTGAATTGCTGGAGAACTCTTACCACTAAATTTGGGATATCTCTTTGACTGTCCATAAAATTTATGATAATCTCCCTGTAACTGTTGACTGTCTGCTATATGCTCTATTTTCAACTTTGAAAAAGTCTTTTCAAATCTGGGAACGATTCTCTATTTTATGAAAAAGAATTTAGACTCAAATTTTAATGACACTTGATTGTTGTTTGATCCATGAATATATTGGATAAATCCCACTAAATATGGAACTAGCGCTTGACTTCTAATTTCATGGATTAAAATATTGTATTGTTTTCATCAAAATCAAATATAAATAAGCTTCAATAATGGGTTGATATGTTGGAGGCTAAGAAATAGTACAGATTGTTATAAAACTCATATTTAGACGAATCTATCTCCTCATGACTAGGTACTTGGCATTTGTTGTCGATGCTTGTGTTTTAATCAGTTGGCGATGACTATGATCTCTATCAATAGGATGCTCATGTTGTAAATGTACTTGAAATGCAGTTGTTCACATCCATATTTAATGCCTGATTTGGAGGGATTTGAACTAATCCAAATCCTCTGTTAAACACTCTGCCATCCTTAAATCTCTTTGCAACAACCCTTGATTTGGCATATTTGTCTATCAAGTTTTGTTCTTTACTTGTTCCAAGCTTGTTTGCTTGATGATCAAAACATTTTATGATCAAATTTAAGTAATACACCAACTCTATGACTTTCATATTCTCTATATCTTGATCAAAACTACCTCTACAATTTTTGCATCATATGGAATTCAACCTGCTTTGGCAAATCAAAAGGAGTTTGCAATACATAAATTCACACCTCTTAACAGTAGATTTCTTTTATGCTTACTGGTTTTTCTTAGTTAGTGTCCTTCACCTATAGATTAGCCTCACCATTCTATCGTATAATAACATCATAGCTATCAATCACTTGAATTACCAATCCTGAAGGAAAAAATCATTTTCCAGATGTTTGAGTGAACAGTAATATCACTTTCTTATACACTTCTCCAACCACATTTGCATCAAACCTTTGACCATCCATATCCCAAAAGAACTGATGAACAACAATATCTTTCTTAGCTTGTTTTAGGTAGGCAAGGAACATTTTAATTGCTACTGTTGTAAAATAAAGCCCGATATGGGCATAGGGGAGCTTTGGACCAGGGGCAAAGGATTTTTCTTCTTAATGCTTAGAGATGTTACTGGAAAACAAACAATTCACAAATTCAAGCAAAGTGAAAGGTGATATAAATGGGCTTAAAACATATAGAATACAGAATGTAGTTGAAGGTGATATTCAACAATAATCTGTCTTAATTCTTTCAAGAAGTTCATTAAAGTTTCAACATTCAACATCATCACCCGATGCCCATGGATCGTGATTCGTAGCTTCTGCGAACTCCACTTTAGTGACCAGTCTTCGAGTCCCCATGAGGCCTGATGGCAAAGTATAGAGCTCCATTGTCCAACTGTTGGTGCAGAGCAGGTTTTAATTTATTTTTACTGTCTCTGTCCGATAAATTTATATTGTGTATGGGATGGGTGTTATGAAATCCTGGAGGATTTTCATATTCAAAAGACTCTGTTAATTACTGACTGTACAATGAAAACTCTGTCTTTTATTTTTGAGCCATAATGGCTAGCGGATGTATATTTTGATTTCACCTTTGAAAAATCAATATAAAACTATTTTGATTAAAAAAAACATGCAATTACATCATAGAATGCATTTCCAAATGTATGGAGCTTGTAGGAACAATATGGATTAAAAGTAACAATAACCACCAAATGGAACCATTCTGAATAGAACAGTTACTTCAATCTTAATACTACACTTGTCATACAAGATGTTCTAAAAAGAAACTAATTTCTATTAATAGTTGGTAGCATAAATATTGATGACATTTTAATATTATGTTTTATCACTTTATGTCATATGAACATGTTTTTAAATTTCAACTCTAATGTTTTCAAAATATATGTTTTAATAATTTATCTTGCCATATTTTTATTTATATGATTTAATAATTATCTTGTTCATACTTCATCCAATTTTGATGTGTTCATTATTTCTATGATTCTAGAACTATTATGTTCATTGTTGACATGTTTAATGTTCATACTCATAGTCTAATGAGTATAATGAATTTTATTGAGAATTTTCATATTTTTTTTCATTCGAACTTAATGCCAAATTTTATGTCGATTTTTATAACCAAAATTTCAAGTGCCGATTTTTTGTCGAATTTCAAGGTCGCTAAATTCGAACATGAACTCGAACCAGGTGACTTAGTCATCAACTAGAATCCAAATATACAACCCTTTAAAGGTTTCTCTAAAGACGCAATGTTGTAGGAGTAGGGTATTTCTCTTTATATTTGCAACATGACTCTTTAATTATTGAATCCACTATTATGTGCCCTTATAGCCAAGGAATAATGATTCACAAAGCATAAATCCTCCATACAAAATGGTACCTTTGAAACAGTAAATGATTCAATGCTAAATACTTGCAATTCCCTAAGTCAAAATACTTGCAATTCTTTGAATTATAGGTCTAGAGATCATTTTTGCAAGACATTACGGTGCATAGGGAGTCAAGTCTCTAATTTTGCAAATGATAATCATTGACTCTCCATTAGCAAAAACTTGTTCGTTAATTTATTACTATTGTTGTTATTGATTATCCTTGGATGTTTCAACTTTAACACAGGGACCTTTGGGAGTGTTAAGTTGAAAGAAATGAAAATTATTTTATATATGTTACCATGTTGTTTTTCCTTTACGTATGCTATTTTAACTTGTTCGTTAATTTATTACTACTACTGTTATTGATTGTCCTTGGATGCTTCAACTTTAACACAGGGACATATAGGAGTGTTAAGTTGAAAGAAATGACCTTCCTTATACGATGATGATAAAACTTAGAATTATTGTACAGAACACATATGGACTATACCTTGAGAGAGAAGATAAAAATTTTACCCTTCATCTTATGGGTAAAATGGTTGTTTCCCCACCTTGATTGTACACATCGGTCTTGTGGGTATTTTCTGATGGGTATTATGTGTCGGTCTTGTGTGTCTTGTCTATCAAACAATATTTCTTATCCCTTGGATTTAGGCATGTCTACAGGGAGCACAATATGAGTGCAGACTGCTTATCCAAGGAAGCACTTGATATGAAGGTCGGTCTTCTCTCCTTCTCAGAACTCTGGAAAGGAGAAATTATTGAGGAAGGCTTGATACAACTCTTTTAAGAGTTTTTTTTCAGTATTTGTGGCATACTCATGGTTTTCCCTTTTTGAGTATGGGATTCTTTATCCTATCCTCTTGTATTAGCTAGGGATATATTCTTGTTTTGATTCCCTTGGGGTGTGTTTGTTTCACCCAAGAGGCCTCTTGGATAAGCTGTCTGGGCTCATTCTGTTCTCCTTGTCGTAATGCTTTTGCTGTATTTCTTTGATATTTTGATTTTTTTGGGTGGAGAGCTATTGGGTGGAGAGTTGGGTTGACAGCTACTGCAAATGCAAATAGATTTTTTTGTTTTTTTATATATTTTTTGAGGTTGATAGTATTGATCTGTGACCTTGTGGACTGTATTTGTATCACTCTGCCAGAAATGGGTCATAGCATTAACTGAATGGATATTTAGTTTTGACATTGAGGAATCATGCACATTGATTCCCATAAGGTGTTCACTTAATTTTTCATGAGGGTTTATGGGTTGGTTTTTGAGTTTTCTGGGCAAGTCTAAAGTATGATGTTGTCTTTTTCTTAGTTGTAAAACGAATTTTGGGAAATCCATGCCACCTCTAGACAATGAAATGAAATGAAAAACCCATGTACCTCATATTTGGGCAGTTTTAGGCCCTATAATAGCAAGTTACAACAATAATTAAGCCAATATGGGTATTGTTTTGAACATTATTGGGTGTGTTTCACCTTCTAGCAGCCTCGACATTCAATTTGAGCCATTTTTGTGGATGTGAGGCAGTTATGGGCACAAGTTAGGACTATCCATGATGTCCTCCTAGAGGAGACAATGACAATATTTGAGGTATGGAAAAGCTAAGAGAAGAAATCCTGGCTGCGCTGAGTGGAGTTTGGACCTCAAGCCCCAATACATGAGGCAATAAGTGTAGCTATTGAAAATTTAGTCCAATTAGGTGTAGTTATTTGTGGCCAGAGAGGCCTAAAACAATTAACTGAATCTGGTTTGAATCTCATCAAGCTGGGTGTAGAACCTCGATTAGGGATTTTGTGTTTTGTGGGTGGAGAGCTGTTGGGTTGACAACTGCTGCAAATACAAATAGATTTTTTTGTTTTTTATATATGTTTTGAGGTTGATAGTATTGATCCGTGACCTTGTGGTCTGTATTTGTCTCACCCTACCCTACAACTACCTATCTATCTCTCTCTCAAGTATGTCCATTGTTTCATTAGTGACTTGTCTCCTAAGAGAGAAAGTGTGATCGTATTATATATCTTAATATAGAAATTAAGGAAGGTCTAAACCATATTGTTTTCTTCTATTTGTCCATTTATAATATTTTTTCATGTGCTTGACTAATTCTGTTCATACATATCCTAGGTAACTATAATTGATGGATGTACATAGTGCTGATATGTAGTAATCCTGGCTTGGTTTGGAGAAAACTGGGTCATAGAATCAACTAAATGGATATTTAGTTTTGACATTGAGGAATCATACAAAAAAGAGTAAA
This sequence comes from Pseudotsuga menziesii, assembly GCA_001517045.1. NCBI lineage: Eukaryota > Viridiplantae > Streptophyta > Pinopsida > Pinales > Pinaceae > Pseudotsuga > Pseudotsuga menziesii. The sequence goes on along the minus strand of LPNX010158884.1, from coordinate 26,214 downwards.
TAGATCTCTATCAAGAGCAAGAGCTTAAATGATGTAGGTCAACAGTCTCTAGAAAAAATTCAAGCAAGCACAAGCATATTACATCAAGCAATGAAGGGGAATGATGTTGTAGCGGGAATATAAAAGTCCAAATAGAAAGAAAAATGGAAGCCAAAACTGAATACTTCTGATAAAGGTATGTCTCTACAAATCCTTTTGATTTTATATTTGTCTATAATATGTTGCACTTGTTATATTTTCATTCAAACTTTTGTTCTTTTATGTGTCCTGCATTTCCATCAAGAGCATAAATCATTATGCTTAATTCTTGAACCACTCGAGCTGTTTTTTCATTTTCCATAACACTATTAGACTGGTTTAATTTTGAACCTATCCTTGTTTATTCTTCTTTCAAAACTTCCTAGCTTGGTTTTAAACTGTTTTTTTACTGGACCTAATAGATGGGAGTGTTAGAAATTATAGTATTATTTTAGAATGTTGCGCTGTGAGAAATTGAATTGTGTTTACTGTATGTTGTTGTAGTGATTTCCAGCAGTATGTGTAGTAGCATTTTTTGTATTTAAGTTCCAGCAGCATGTGTATCAGTATTTGTATTTAAGTTCCAACACTATGTGTAGCAGTATTTGTATCTAAGTTAGGTTAAATATTTAATGTTCCCCCACCCCAAAGAGCAGTTTAGAAGAGTAAATAATGGAAAATTAAAATAGAGGACATCATCATGTAGAGGTAACTGATGGTTTGGTTTAAAATCTATCAAATTCTATGTTTAATTTCCTCATTTTCCTTAATATTTTCCCAAACTACGTCAATCCTAGTGTTCCCGTCTTTTCTATATTATTACAGCAGCCAAACATCTAGATGAATGGTTGCATTCCTGATACTCATATTAAATGGTGGGAACATGATCAAAATTAGGATAAGAACTTCAAGAAAGCTTCAACAAATGTTAATTTTGATCAATCTTAACAGAAAAGAATTGTGGTGGGGATTATTCCAGTAAAGGCATTCCTCATACTTGATCATAATAGAAATAGTTGTGCTGGGTTTTATTTCCTCATATTAAAGTGACTGTGGGTTCAGTGTTTTATTGGGTTATTCCCCACTGATCAATTAAAAACAAATAAAATAATAAAAATCCTTATAATTTGATAAAATTAGGATTGGAACAAGTGCTCCCTTTGCTCCTCTATGGTCTCTCTGAAATCCTAGCATCCATTGTCTTCTTAGGGAAAAACCCAACCCTAATTCCTTGCTTGCATCAACACAAGATCCCTAGCTAAGATACCATTTGACTAGGAACAACAACAGAGGTTTCCACAACATCAGCAAAGGTTTCCACAACATTTTTATTTTGACAAACAGGTTCTGTGGGAGTTAACTACATGCTATGAGAGATATTGAAGCTAACCTCTTGAGTGAATGGATGACCACTAGTTCTGTCCATGCATTCTTTAGCATCCATCAAGTCACTCCCAACTGTTCACTCAACACCTGACTTAGAATTGTGAAGACCATCTTGAATATGTGCAACCTTAACTGTTTTATTCAAAGCCTATTTCCCAATCTCTTGAAATTGCATGCGTGCTTTTCCCAAGCAAAAATATTCACTTTCTACTGACGTGGCCTACAAATTTCTAATATCGGCCTTTTGTTCAAAACCTTTAACTAAAATACATTTTTGATGCACTTGAGATGCATCTCCAAAAAAAGACTGACCCCCTACTGGGCTAACATCCTTCAACTTATGTTTCTTACTTCCTTTCCCTTTTAAGGAATTATAGTTATTTGTATGATCAAAATCCTCAGAAATTACATGCTTTGAAGGGTTGTATCGTATTGATATTTCTGCACACATACTCATGCTGAATTCAGCAGGGATCCTATTATTTTCCACCCTTGTACAATGTTCCTGAATTGAATCAGGAAGTGCAGTAGTAGCTCTTATGTGTTCTTCATTGATACTCACAACATATTTTAGATGTTTCTACCCTGAAGGGTTAACTTTTGCAACTGATCTTTTGGAACATGCAGCATGCGATTCCCTTTTAAAAACCCCATTTTTGAAACCATCCTTTTTACAAATATGATCAATATCAACATTTGGAATCTGCCACCTTTGCTACTAAAGACTACTCGTATTAACCTTAAAACTGGGTTCAAGTTCTTGCAATATAACATTTGGGATTTTTTGGTTTTCTTCATTAATTTCTTTAATAGGTGCACCTTCTGTTAACTTAGAAAATGTTGGACTGACATAATTTTTCCCCCTGCTACTCATAGTTGTTGAATCTGCAATACCAGCTATATGGAATGTTCCACTTGGAATTGATCTCATATCTTGTCCCTTTCCTGATCGAATATGCCTCTGGAGCTTCAATTCATTCTCTTTTGTTTCAATTTTCTTTCTCAAGTTCTCCAAGTCAGTGCCACTGGGTTTAGTTACAAATGAGCCAGACTTGAAAGCATGTTTCTGGACAATTGAACTATTGTGGCCAACAATAGGCTTTTTATTATAGGATGACTACCGAGGTGGACCCTCTCCAAAACCCATAGAAGTCACCCCACAGACTTGCACTGCACTTGACATGGTTGTACAAAATGCAGCTAACTGCTTCTGTACCATAGCCATTTGCTTCTGCATCCCTGGGGTTTGTTGCGATGTTGTTGTAGCCATCTATGAAGAAGCTGCAAGTGATTGGCTTACAGAAGTCCCACTTGTATTTTCCCTTGATGATCCAACTTTCTCACTTTGATCCACTCTCCATATCTGTTCTTCACCCTCACTGTCACTATCTCCATCAAAGAATCTAATCACAAGGTTATCATCTTTCTCTTATGCTGCTGGAGATCTAATAGAAGGATGTAGATATTCTGAACTGGATAAGAAGACATCATTTTCCTTATGGCCACATAATGGAACTGATAGTGCACTATAAACTTGTAGTTGTGTCCCATTTCTATCAAACAAATTATTTATGGAAATAAATTTCCCAGATGAGAGTGGGTGCGGTGGTGGCTGCTTTCTCTTCCTCTTCTTGTTAAGCATGGAAGCCATAGCCCTTGCTCTAAGTTCTTCAATGTCCATAGTGCCGAAGTTGACTTCTGCACTAAACTTCTTCAAATTGGCAAGTAAAAAACATAATTGGGGAGGTCAAACCTTCTCTTACTCTTACTGTCTTCTCTGCCCGGCCTTTATCCTCCTGCAAAAACATGCCCTATGTTATAATGTTGTACTAATGGTAGGTTTTGAACAATTCTTCATGAACCTTGAACTTTGTACTTGTAAATATAACTCCACACCAAAATACGAGACTTAGGTCTTAGTGAGGCTCTTATATTCCATTGAAGAAGCAACGCATCCCACGTGGGGATTCAGAGTGGAAGGCGTAAACATGCCATAGGGCCTGAAGGGAATTGGAACTTAAAACTAATTCATAATCAGATAATCAGGGCAGGGCACTTTCACATTCCACTCAAGCAGGATGGAGACATGCTTTCTTACCCTTACGAAGAAATAGTTTCTTATAGGCAGTTCAAATGGGAAATATGAACCTCATCATGATTTTCTCCATTCTTTGCTTCATCATAAATGTGATTTTCATGGTCAAGTAAATTCCTTCATTTTGAAAGTCATAAATATTGATAAGAATATGCCTTTATGTAACTGTGTATTATAAGAACACTGTAGAATACCAGTCTCTCCAACCTTTTCGATAGGTTTAGTCAATCTCAAAAGCTTACTAGAATCTAAATTTTAGTGTAGTATTATTTTAGGTGACCATACATTCTAAGGAAACTTCAGTTCTTATCAATGGTTATTTCTCTCTATGAACTGTTGTCCAATCATCATGGAAGCTGTTTCAGATCCTGTACATCTCAACACAGAGGTAATATATATTTTGTTATACCTAATAGTTTGCAATTTTTTCAAGTTTAATTCATGCTTAATTAGTTGTCCTGCCTTTCAAATAACTGGTATCATCACGTAGAATCCAAATATACAACCCTTTAAAGGTTTCTCTAAAGACGTAATGTTGTAGGAGCACGGTATTTCTCTTTATATTTGCAACATGACTCTTTAATTATGGAATCCACTATTAGGTGCCCTTATAGCTAAGGAATAATGATTCACAAAGCATAACTCCTCCATACAAAATGGTACCTTTGAAAAAATAAATGATTCAATGCTAAATACTTTCAATAATTGCAATTCCCCAAGTCAAAATACTTGCAATTCTTTGAATTCTCCGTCTAAAGATAATTTTTGCAAGACATTACGGTGCATAGGGAGTCAAGTCTCTAATTTTGCAAATGATAATCATCGAGTCTCCATTAGCAATAAGTTTCTGAATCTTCCTGGCTCTTAGAATGTTTATCACTTGATTTAAAGCTAAAATAGGCTTCATAATAAGAGAAGAAACCTTTCGCATTTTGATCACAACCATAGACCTGCTTATTATGGAACCTTCTCAAAGAAAAGGTGAATATACTTTACATAATTTTAAGTTTATTAATTATCAAAGCAATAGGTTGTGTTTTAATTTTGATAACCCATGATGAGGAACATCCGAAACACCTTGAAGCTCATGGATTCTTAATATTGCAGTAGACAAGAGGGAATGTTTTATTTCTGACTCTTTGTTTTTGATGCAATGATGGCATTGGGCTTCGAAATCCTTTTTGGAATGACTCTTCTTTGGACTATGAGAATGATAGTGATGAAGAATGGGAAGAGGTATTAATCACTAAATCTCTTTGGTAAGAGTATTTGTAGTATTTTTATTAGCTTTAGTTACAAGGAAATTGTACATAGCTCTTAGGAATTACTTTATCATAAATACTAGTTATTGATAAGTTGTAATAGTAATAATTATGTAGTTTGTAGATTTATATCTATCATAAATTTGTTTGAATATCATCATTGTCAAGCAATAACAAATTCTTAAAGGGTGCTAACTCAATGGTAGAGTGCCTACCTAATTATAGGCAGGAGGTTGGTGGTTCGATTCCTTCGTCCCCTATCATAAATTTGTGACTACAAAAATGACTAAATTCGCATATATACGACTATTAGTAGCTAATTTCCTATATCTTATTCGTATTTATCTTATTCATTAATATGTTAACATCTAGTAGTTTATTTAGTCATATATTTGGTCATTAATGGTTGCAATCAGTGACTAAATCAGTGACTAAATCAATGACTAACTCAGTGACTACATCAATGACTAAATCAGTGACTAAATCAATGACTAAATCATTAACTATCAATGACTAAAAAAATGAATAAATCAATGACTAAATCATTGACTATCAATGACTAAATCAACGACTACTAAGTCAAGCTATTAATGACTAGTGAAATATGACTAGCTATAAGATAGTGGAAATTAGCTACTATTAGTCATCGACTAAAAAATAGTCATTTATAGCTTGATTTTAGTCATTTTTTTAGTCATTAATTTCTCATTTTCTACTTGTGTTGAAATCCCAAAAGGAATGTTGGGGTATCTCAATGTATCATTTCATAGCCACCCCAGTGAGGTTTCTCTGAAACAAACGTAGACAAACTGAACCATCCATCAGAAAATTAGATGAGCACCAAAAATTATTTGTCATCACATGGTTTTTGGTGTCTTCACCGGGTTTTCCATCAAATTTCGGTATATCAGAGGGTAACTTGATAGGGATAGTAAGCCATGAAGGATCATGAAGTATGTGGTCGTTAACCAATCTAGACATATTTGGAAAATTTAAATTAGCTAGAAACAGTAATTGTTGATTAGGATGAGGGTATTGGTAATACTGATAAGGCATATGTGGACCACTAGGGTCATAAGACGATTGGTAAATAGGTGTTGTTGATGTTCCCATAACCAATTAATTAGGTGGTTGGTTCACGAATGATCTGCCTGAGGGTCCTCCAGGTGGTGGGATTCCTGGGGAAGGTGACCTCCAGGGGGTGGACCTCTAGATGGATGGGGTCCTCCAGGTGGTGGACCTCCGGATGATGGGCCTCTAGATGGTGGACCTCTAGGAGGGGCATCTAGGTGGTGGACCTATGGGTTGTGTCCCTCCAAAATGCGGACCTCCGGGTGGTGGTCCTCCAGGTGGAATTCCATAACTTCCAACAATGTTTACAAGTTGGTCCCTAGGTACAGGGACATTTGACCAATTAGGTCTCCCCCGTGGGTTATACATATTTTTGGGTGGTGTCACTCTAAAAGTTGGATCTCTAGGTGGTGGTCCTCCAAGTGCAATTCCATAACTTCCAACAATGTTTACAATTTTTCCCCCAAGTATAGGTACATTTGACCAATTAGATTTCCACCATGGGTTATACATATCTCCAGGGTAGGGAATTATGGGATAAAAATCCCCTAACAGTGCAGGATGATAAGTTTGATGGACCATAGGTGGTTGATTTCTCAGGTAGGTATAACCCCATGAAATTTTACTATTGACAGGTTAAACCCATGACGGTTGTCCCGAGACAGAAGAGGGGATAACCACGTTGGTATTCCTGGGAGGTGTACTAACTACCAGTTTCCCTATGGCAATATTTTCCACCATACTAGAAATGGTTACTCTGGTTGATAAAACAACTTGGGCTAGGGGTTTTCCCCCATGGATATAATATGAAAGGGAGTTATAAGAATATTGGGGGTTTATGGTGAGTGGGGTAGGGATGGAGGGTTGACATGGATCATGAGTAACCATGTTTTGAACCGATGACCCTGAGTTAAGAGCCACATGAGATGGTAAAAGAACATGGTATCTAGGGGGGGTTATTTCTGAATGGTGGGGTAGATGAGAAACACTCCTCCTTATATTCTCTCTTAGACTATGCAAATGATTAAGAGTTCCCTAGATTGGTCCGAGGATAGCTTAATTTGTAGCAAATCTATTTTCACCTTGGGGAGTAAAATAAGATGGTCTAGTAGTTTCATATTGAAAAATGGTTGTTCCTAAAGAAGACTCCCAAAAAGGATCAGTTGGACCAAATTATGTCGCCACGGTATCATTTGATGGGTGTTCAAATACCCAATATGGTGCACCAGGTTAACCTTCCATTCAAAAATGAAAGGTGGTGTCTTCTGTCGAAGGTTGTTGGACTATCACAGGGTTTTGAAAAGAGAAAGTATCTTCCCCATGTTCAGTAACTAGAACTCCTTCTACATGCAAATCAGTTGTAGTTGGTTGGTCCATGGTTTCCCCTTCACTTTCTTCCATGAAAAGAGGAGAGTTAGGCGATGAACCCTGAAACCTACGAGATCATATCACAGGTAGCTCGGCTAGGTTGTTGTTTGAATACTTCTACTCTAAAGTTATATACAAGGAAGATATTACACACAAACAATCCTATGCAAGATAGTTCACAAGAAAACTTAAATGATAGGAGGTGCTGATGAAAGCCAGTTCCTCACTAGGATTGTCAATTTGGCACAACTCACGATATACCATAGGGTCCAATAGTAAAATGCGACAAGGAGGATTGGGACCATACCCTTTCTTAAATACCCAAATATCTAGATGACACATGTGTAGTAGCTCCCCAAGTTTTTTTCTCAGTGTATTTCTCCAACAAGACGTCCAAACGTATTTTCTCGGTTGGTATGGGTATCCTAAAGGTCTCTCCCAATGTACACAAGAAACGTGGGTGTTCAAATCCATATTAGTGTTGTCTAATGCTTAATAGATCAAAAGGGGCCTTCATATATACCATTGAGTACGTGAAGTACCTTTTGATATACCTCAAGGGTATGTGAAAGTTTGTTCTATATACCAGTAATACGTGGAAGAACCACACAACCCCCAAGATGCAGTACAGAAAAATAATGAGAGCTCCTATGTTTTAAGACGCCAGAACACGTCTCTATCCTATCACTCAAATTACTAAATTTTTTAACCTAATATAGCATCGATTTTATCTTGATGGTTAGTCAATGTTTGTGTAATGTGGATTAAGATGCAATAATAAGATCTAGATGCAATGCAACTCTTCTCTTCAATGAACACTACTTAGAGGAAGGGAGAAACATTTTTTTTTCAAGCAACAATACTATGCAACTTTCAACAATTTTATCTTCAATATTTTCAACAAATTTCAAAACATGCAAGAATTTCCAACACTAATCCTAAAAGATCCTTGAAAGGTAAAGGAAAGATCAACTTTTAAAATCTAAAAATTGATACTTTCTCAATCAAATGCATGAAGAAATATTATTTTTTAACCACTCAAGCAAGCTAAAAGCAATCAAAGCAAACAAGTAAGATTTTTTGTGTTTTTTATATAATTAAAAAAAAAAATTAAAAGACTTCACTCAATTGAATGCAAGAAAACTACAGACCTTTCTATAGATCTAAGATCATTTTAGAGGATAAATCAAATAACCTATGAACCCAAGACTGCAATTCATACATAATTTTCCAATTCCAAAGCTTCCTATCAACAAGTTTTTTGAGACCTAAAATCAAAGAGGAATATCAGACCAACACACTATCAGACCCATCAATGATACATAACACAAATTGACAACAACCAAAGAGAACGAAAAAAAATTCAAGGAAAATACTCAAGCCAAGGGATGGCATAACTTGGCGCATAGTGAAGGGTTACACCAGTGTGTCAGGATGGTCTCAATGCTCCTTGTATCTAATGACAAGCATTAGCCATGCACAATGAAATAAAAACGAGTAAGGGAATTAGTGACACTTCTTGGCAAAAGGAAATAGGGATCAGGATATGTCTAGTGCTCTGTTAGGCCTACCCAGGAGAGTCAACGAATCTATAGATAAAAAAAAACAAGATCCTACAAGAAAATACCAATGTGGGTCAAGCTGGAATAAAAATGAGGAAAAAGAATCACCATAGAAGACAATGGATAGTGTGACCAAGTGGATCTCTCACCTTAACAACTTAAATGAGAAAGATAATAAAATTCACAATTTGCAATCAAAAGTGGTATTAAAAATCCAAGACCTAACTGGATATGCTGCATATCTGATTGGATTTCTCCTCAGTAGAGTCTCCAATTTTGTTACCAGGAATATTTTAATCAGTGCGGACACATCTTGTTCCCTTATCCTACATGGTGCAATTCTAGAAAAAAAATACACAGTAGTACATCCTCTCCATAGATGATTGATCTACTCGAATGACAAGATCTCTTACCTTGAGTAAATAAGGTTGTCTTTGTTCTATAGATCGTTGTGTGATCAAATGTACCTGCAAAGAACACAGAAAACAAGACAAAACATGAGAGCAATAAGATATATCAATTATCTATATTAATTATCAAGGATACTAGTAATAAAAAATTAATATGAACACAAATCATTTATTGGAAAGGGAAAAACTTTCGTATTAAGAAGAAGAAAGGAAAGATACAACCAAAACCTTGATGTCGAATTTTTTCTTTTACAAGATATTTGACACACTCACACACTATCAAATATGCAACCCCTTTCGCACAAAATCTCTCTCTTTTCCTCCTATACTAGACTTCAATCCAATAGCATAAGGATTCTCTCATGGTCTCTCCTTCACATGGTCCAGGTAGCTTGCATTTATAGGCCAAAGGAAGCCCAAATGGTTTGATATATTTTGGTAGGAAGGTAGGTAATGATCCCTATGGGTTAGGAGGTCGAGTTACAGCTCTCCCACATAGATAGGATCATCCTCCATGAGATATTTCTCTTGGAAGCTTCTCTAAACATCTCTTTTTTCCTTATTGGGATTGTTGACGTTTTGTGTAAGAGAGGTAAGTGTGTCGACACACCTCGTGGTTAAGTGAATGGAACCATCAATAACTTATTCCAATGGTCAACAAGTGTCAAGACTAGCTGACACTCTATGTCATACTGCAAAGTGCGCCAAAAAATTTAGATTTTGAGCAGTAAGGCCCCAAAAACATATTTGGACAGGGACTTCAGATGGTAAGAGCATTAAGACATTTTGTGGGTGTAATAAGAACTAGAGGGAGATGAGGAAAAGTACAAGCACAAGAAGGATATGATCAAATCCAAGATAATTATATCTGATTCTATCAAGGATCATTTGATCCCCCAACTGTCGTCAAAGAATACTCCAAAGGAAATGTTTGATGCACTAACCAATCTATTTGAAGTCAAGAACATCAGTAGAAGAATGAACTTGACAAACCATGTCACATGCCCCAATTTGCAAAAACAATTTAATGTTATTTGAGGAACATTGTGTTAAATTTTATGTTAAGTTTGTAATTGATGACCTAGTGGGGTCAATAACATTTAATGTAATTCGGAATATTTTATTTATAAATAAATAAATGATGAGACAACAGCTTAGGGAAGCTGTTAAAAGAGTGTTTACTGGTTAATTGGTGGAGGAGACTAGGTGGAGAGTAAACTGACAAGTGGCAGCATCCTCATACCACTTCCAACTGTTGCAAGTGGCAACTTCCCTATATTTGTGGTCATGATTCCCAAATAAAGTGGAATCCGAGCAGGTGGCTCATTAAATGAAAACTGACATAGAAGACCTAGGCATATATATAAAATTTCCCATTGAAGACAGCTGAGGCTACTCATTCCAGAGGTGATCATTCAGGGTGAATGAATTTACTCAAGAGAAATTCAATGGAGGGGATTACTGAAATGTGTTTGAGGGGTTAACTACTAAGACTGAACTTGTTGCATCTTCTAGTTTGAATTTCATATTGCTGAGAGAATATTTTAATTACTGAGGTAATTGGACCAGTCAGGTGACAAAGGTCTAAAAGTTGTATTCTCCACCCAGTTCTCACCCAAGAAGACTAGGAACAAGCTTGGGGGTTCTGAGGAAGCGTTGTCTGAGCACTCTCCAGGAGTTTGGTTGGGAGGAATAGCCTCCTTAAGCTGTTGTCGTCTTTTCATTAACATGTTCTATTTATCTTTATGTTATTTGTTTACTGTCTTCAGTAAAATATATATTAGTTTCTACTACAGGCATGTTAGTATTTTAGGGTTTATGAAGGAAGAATAACTGTGTAATGTTAGACTTGGTAAAATTGTAGATTATATTAGAAATAGAAATGAATATGTAAAAGGTGAAACAGATAGAATTAAAATTCCCAAACTATATTTTTCCACACCTGACTCAGGTAGTACTCTAGTACAGCTGGGTGTTTAGGTGAATGAGATGATTCTTTTACTTGAATGAGAACTATAACTAGATTTTACTTCATTTGTTTATGAATTCTACTATAAAGCAGTATTAAATATTGTCTGTATTTATTTACTTCAGCTAAATTAAAAAAAAAAAGGTATGTAAGAGAATAGTAATAATATTATTATAGAAATAATTCTAATATTAGTATTCTGATAAAATATAGAGATTATGGTTTAACTTTTAAACATAAGTAAAGTATGTAGTCTAACATCTAAAAACCAGGTAAAAAGAATTTGTAAAACATTTTATAACATTGAAATTACAGACATTGTGTGTCTTTGTTTAAGACCAAAGGATTCTAATATAATCCTTTAAAAACTACAAAATTTACTAAAAGATAACTTTATCCTATTTTTCAAGTATGTTGCATTAAAACCCTAATTATTTCTTAACTAAGAATTAAAAACAAACTGTAAAAATTATTAAGGAATTATTAAACAAACAAAGCTAGCATTGAACCGATAACTGTAAGTAATACTATCATCTATTTCCTATTATCAAACAGAGCTAAGAGTTCTTTAAGTATAAATAAGGATTATATTAAACTGTAGGGTTTATACAATGATTAACCCTTAAAAAGCCAAAAACCAGAATTAAATATCATCTTTAAAGAAAACGGTAATCTTCCCATAAAAATTTCTTTGAAAATCATTATAATACAGGGTATTAATGAAAACATTTCATACACAAATTATAGACAAAAATAAACCAATATTAATTAACCATTCGCAAATACAAAATCCTTATTTAAGGATAGGCTTATAGCCTTTAGAGTCAAAGGGTCAAATATCAGGCGTGCTAATAAAACCAAGTATGCACAAAATCTTTTATATTAAACAATAACAAAATATATTACTGACAGGAGAATTAAAATCCAACTCACATTACAACCCCGACTGTTTCACAGTCTTCCATTACTAAAATTCACTGTAAAAACTGAATTAACACTAAACAGAGGTCGACAAGCCTCTCTGAGCTCAGAGCTGGGATATTTTTAAAATAAAAACAAAATAATTTACATTGCTTAGGCCAAAGGCTAAGAACATCTTATAAAAACCATTTTACATCACATCTTCAAGAGCCTGCGTTACCCAACACAAAGTACCATAAGGGTTTTTAAATAAAAACATGGACATACAATAAACAAGATTTAAATCATAACCAAGAGAGAAAAAAGGTCATGTATTCACCTACAGGAACCACTTCCAACAACCATAACCACATGCAGGAAGAACCCTCGATGGGACCGGGGCTTACCTGTTGGAAGCCCAGGAAAAGACTAAAGCATGAGCTCGTTTTCCACCAACAATTTTGGAGCCGGTAGTAGGAACCTGCAAGACCAAACCAAGACATTATTTAAACTATGTTTGCATAAAAATAAAAACCTTAGTAAGGATAATCAAATGAAAAAGGAAAACCAAGATAGGAAAGTCTTACCTATTAACTAGAGTCGAAACTAAGAAGAGATGGCCACACTAGTTCACGATGGAATCAAACCGAAAGGAAAGAACCATTGAAGTAACCTCTGTGATAGAGAAAGCAAGAAAACTAACTCAAGTTCACAATGCAGAAGCCATGGATGAGTAGTTGCAGGAGTAAGACAAGTACAGGATTCGGGCTACTTTGAGAAACCAACAACTACACTCGTAATGTATTCTTCAACACATAGGAGAACCCAAACCATAAACTAAAATACCCAACAGTCACGATACAGCATTTGCAGGAGAAATGCCAATGATAAAGGAGGTTACAAGCCCCTCATGGCCATGACCTCATAGCTCAGCCAGCAAGGAGGAGAACCCTCGATCCAAAAATGAAAAGTAGTAGGGTTTGCAACATTATAAGTCAACCAACGAATGGAGGAGATCCTATCCACATGCCCTTCCAAAAATCTCAACAAGTGTGGCTCGAAACCTTAAGTCAGCACTGCACAAAACGTTTTAAAAACCTATCATTGCAAATAACCATATAACATATGATTGCTAATGATAAGCAACATGCCATCAATTTATAACATGCCATGGAAGCTAATATAGTATAGGATTAAAACTTTATAATAATTTCTTGCCATCATTTCGACTACACCATAGTATTTGTTTGGTAGGAAATACTACCTTAGGTTAAAATTTAATACATTTGTTATAACTTGAAATACTTTTAGGTATAGGTTAACACTTTGTTATAACTTAAAATACTATTGTATTATAGTTATACTTTTAATACTATGGACACAACTTGGTTACTATTTGATCCAAGAAGATATTCATGCTTGCAAACAAGTCGAATAAGTATGGTATTGTTTTAGAACTAGTAAAAGAAAGTATGTAATAGTTATGACATATTTTATGACTATAGTAAACTGGAAAAGCCTTAAACTTCTCAACACAGAATCTTGATGTTGTTAAATGAGGGAGTATTCAAGAAAATGAAGACTAACGTTATTGGAGAATTTCTCTTATAGAGTCTAATAACTCATTATTAACTTTACAACTGAAAAACATAGGAACATGTTCATGCTCAAAGACAAGGACACATTGAGTATTGAAGTAAAAATAGCTGCGAGATCACTAATCAATCGAGGTAAACTTAAACCAAAACCATGAGCTCTATGCTCTCTATGGGAATTTATAAATAATCAATGTTGTAAACACAAGAAAACTAACCATGTACTATAAACTTTTGAAAGATAATCATCATACGACTGAAGGAACCTTGGTAAGAACTTGCTCTTGTATTTTAAAACATTGATTATGTTTTTTTATGAAAAGTCAATACGGCATTAGTTATAAATAATTTCATAGATTCACAACAACGAAAGAGAATTCACTTTACCTCCTCAAAGGCTAGCAACTTATTTAACCTTTTCTTATACTAACATCTTAACATGCTAGGAAAGTAATTTTCTCAATGTAATTTAAAATAAACACCTACAGGATCTTATGCTTACCTACTAAACCTATAAGAACCAATCGTCCATTTGCGTTAGCAGAACGTTAAGTAAGCCCCGATCTCAAACAAGATTTCTTACCTACTTGACAAAAGTAAATCATCAGTATATCTAGCAGCAACTAAATGCAAGTCCTTTTTCTAACTCTATTGAAATTAATGCTATTAAGTCATTAATAGAATTAACACAAGCGTTTAAGATTACATCCTTTAGTTACATATTCTTTTAATGAAACAAACCCTTAACCTTTTATAAACTGTTTCATTTTCCGCTAACTGTTAGCAGTTACTTAGCTGCGACTTAAGACATTTTATGTCACTTTAAAAAAATTATTTTTTTATGAAATTTTGGGTTATTACAAACCAAATCAACAGTGTGAAGATACAAAAGAAAAATATATGCAATCATACTTCTCAAGAGTATCTTTGATCAAAGAACAGTTAAAATAAATGCAGTCATACTTCTCAAGAGTATGTTAGATCAAAGAACTATTAAAATTCATTGGTGACATGGTGTAAGGAGAAGAAGTGTTGATGACCTCCTTAAATGGTCTCCCAAGAGAATGTAATTCCTTCATTATAGGAATATGTGCTAGAAGAAAGTTAACCAAGTTCATCAAACTATGGGAAGAATGTGTACAAGAAGAATGAAGGATAGATAATAGAGAAGAGAAGATAAATGATAATGAATATCAAGCTCTAGTTTCTCATGAAAATAATCGAAGAAATAAAAGGAAGAGTCAAGGATCACCTTCCAGAAGACCACTAGACTTCAAAAGAGGTAAGATACCTAGAAAGGATTACTCATCCTTTGAATGTTATTCATGTCATAAGATGGGACACATTTCTAGAAATTTTCCTCTTAAAAAGGATAAGTTCAATAAGAAGAACCGAAAGTACCATGACCATGCAATTAAAGAAAATGAATCACATGAGGAGATGGCTAGAGAAAATGATTACTCTAGTGAAGAGTATGTCCTAATTTCAACTCTCACAGGACCAGTCTCTCATGGAAGTGGAACTTGGATTATAGAAAATGGTGCTTCCAAACATATGGTAGGTCACAAATATTCAATCTTATGTCTTACCAAAAAATACTATTAGTACCCCAACAAAGGAATTGGAGAATCCTCTTACAAATTAAAATATGGAAAGTCCATGAGGATGAAAGACGTCTTATATGTTCTAGGTTTGAAGAAGAATTTTATTTCTATTTCAACTCTAGATAAGAAAGGTTTTAGAGTTTCATTTGTATATAGTGAAGTTATTATGTGGCCGAAAGGAAATACAATAGATGATGCTACTATAATTGGTGTTGAAGAAGGGGCACACATATTCAACCCTTGCAACCAATACCATCAACCCATGTGAACTTTGGCATAGAATACTTTCTCATGTGAACTACAAATAATTACCAATTGTGAGAAAGGTAGTGACAAATCTACCAGATATCCATATCAATTATGAAGGATTTTGTAGAGTATTTTCTCAAGGAAAGAACACCAAGAACATGTTCCCAATTAGTAATAACAAAGCAAAAGGGATATTGGATATTATACACTCAGATGTGTGCAGACCAATGTCAACTACTTCCTTAAGTGAGTATGTGTATTATGTATTTTTTATTGATGACTACTCTTATAAGACTTGGATATATTTATTGAAAGGAAAATATGAAGTATTTGAAAAATTCAAGGAATTTACTCTTATGGAAAATCTATCTCAAAAGAAGACCAAGACCTTAATATCAGATAATGGAGGAGAATTCACTTCAAATGAATTCAAGTACTTCTGTAAGAAAAATGGGATTAAGAAAGAGCTTACCACACCCTATAATCCACAACAACATGGAGTGGTAGAAAGGAATAATAGATACATCATGGAAGCAATCAAAGAACTGATCCATGATCAAGATCTACCTATGCATTTA
Organism: Pseudotsuga menziesii; assembly: GCA_001517045.1. Taxonomy (NCBI): domain Eukaryota; kingdom Viridiplantae; phylum Streptophyta; class Pinopsida; order Pinales; family Pinaceae; genus Pseudotsuga; species Pseudotsuga menziesii. Next base: position 10,147 of record LPNX010158884.1, on the reverse strand, counting down.
TGGGCCAAAGCAGTAAGAACTGCAGCCTACGTACATAATATAATATCTCACAGTTCCCTTGGAAACAAAGCCCTAGAAGAAATGTTCATGGATGAAAATCCCAAAGTAAGACACCTAGATATATTTGATTATCATGTGTAGTTACATGTTCCAAAGGATAAAATATCAAAAATAGACTCTTCAGGAAAGAAGGGAATATTTGTTGGATACAGTGACCAGCAAAAAACTTTTAGAATCTACATTCCAGGTTTCTGTCATATCAATATCAATAGAGATCTTACATTTGATGAAGATACATTCTTCACCAAATTTAGAAAGATATATGCAAATGAATATCATGAAGAAGAGGAGGAGGCTCCTAGAACCACAGAATCTACCAGACCAACAGTTAGATACATTGAAGAAGATATTATACCAGAATATCATGACATAACCCCAAGGATTCATGGAAACACCCAGGAGATTATTTCAATAAAAATAATACCATCTTAGGGCTCATGATATAATAATAGAAGCATAAAGAATGGTGGACCAGAAGGAATTAAGAGACAAAGAATCTACTCTAACTATGTGGCATTAATGTGAAACCATTGATGATGAACCCACATGTTTTGAAAAATATTCAAAGAAGAGGGAATGGATGAAATCCATGATCGAATAATACAAATATATAATAAAGAATGATGTTTGGTATGTTGTTCCAATACCAAAGGACAAATCATTAGTTTCTTCAAAATGGATTTTAAAGACAAAGCATTTAGTAGATGGCAGTATTGAAAATTTCAAAGCAAGATTTTTCACATAATTAAGGAATTGATTGTGAAGAAAACTTTGCACCAATAGAAATATATACTTCTATAAGAACTACCCTTTCCTTGGCAACCAAGATGAAAGGGAAGCTACATCAAACGGATGTAAAAACAACCTTCCTAAATGGTTTCAAAGAAGAAGAAGAATATAATGAACAACCATTAGGATTTGAGACTCACGAAAAGGGGACACATGTATGCAGATTAAAGAAAGCTCTATATGGGTTAAAAAAGCACTCAGAGCATGGTATGGAAGAATTGATGGATTCCCAATGAACTTGGGATTTACCAAAAGTAAAGTTGATTCCAACCTTTAATATAAGGTTGTAAATGATGGGATCATGATATTACTGTTGTATGTAGATGATATATTTTTAATAGAAGAAGAGAAGCTCATCAATGAGTGTAAGAAGAAAGTTGTGACATAATTTGAGATGAAATACCTTGGCATGATGCATTATTCCTAGGTCTTGAAATATGGCATTTTTGGGATGATATTTTCCTAAACTAAAAAAATAGTTGAGATCCTAAAGAGATTTGGGATATTGAATTGCAAATAAATGAACACCCCGATGGTGACAAACATGAAGCTAATGAATTATGACTCTTCAGAAAGAGTAGATTTCACATTATATAGACATATTATTGGTCCGCTGATGTATTTGACAAATACATGACCAAATATATGTTTTGTTGTGAACACCTTGAGTCAACATATAATGGATCCCTGACATATTCATCTAGAACCTTGAGTCAATATATGGTGGAGACCTAACATGTTCATCTAGTTGGAGAAAAACATGTGATGAGGTACCTAAAGGGTACTTGGCTTGTGGCCTTAGATATCTGCTGACAATGAGTTCATATTGTATGGTTATGTTGATTCAGATTGGATTGTGGCCTCAGATATCTGCTGACAATGAGTTCATATTGATTGGTTATGTTGAAGTGCCGAATATAGAAATATTACTTCAGGATGTTATTTCAGTTTGGGATCGGGTGTGATATCATGGATTATAAAAAACAAACCAGTGTTTCCCTCAGTATAGCTGAGGTTGAGTACATTACAGATTATTCATCCTATAGTGAAGCAGTATGGATTTGCAAGCTATTGGTGGGATTGTTTGATGTCGATATAGATGCAACTGATATTTATTATGACAACCAAACTTGCATCAAGCTAAAAAAAAAACTTGATGATTCATGATAAGTCAAATCATATAGAGATAAAGTATCACTACATTGGGTATATGGTGCAGACATGAGTTGTGAAGCTCCAGTATGTTCCTATAGAGGAACAAGTTACTGATATGCTTACTAATCTTTTATCTCATGTAAAGTTTGAGCACTTTCGATAAAATATTGGTGTAGTCTAAAAGGACCTCCTTGGAAAGAGGGAGTCATGATGAGATTATTATTGAGGATGATATGTTAGTGGTATTCTAGTCTAGAGAAGGTCAATTGATTTTATCATTATTCCTATAGATATTGATTAGGTTTGACATTTATTTGTGGATGAGCATATCTTATCTTTCACTTATTGAGGATGTTCGTGCAGACAAGAACACTCTCTTGTTGAGAGTGATCATAGAAATTACATGATGAGTATGGCCTTGCAGATGATAGTAGTCTCAAATGGAGAGTGCTATTGTATTCTTTTGGAATAAAATAAACCCACTTAATACTTTGGATAAAATATTTAATCATTATTTGATTAATTTCCTACCCACTATCCTAGATAGTTGGCATCAACTTGCACCACATGGTTACACTTACCATATATACCCTTGGGGCACTTTTATCCTAATTTTGTTTTAATCCTATCCATTTTATTGACTTCCAAAATTAATAAATTCCCCCCTTCCTGTAGATTCTTTCATTGTTATGCTTTATTCCATATTTTTTGTGGATAAGATAAAACTATCAAAGTAGGAAACTACTATCTTTTGTTTCCAACCCATCCTCCATTATTTTCTCTCCATACTCTAGGATTATAAATTATTTCCATCACTTATCATCACTCACTCATGCTTTATATAATTCACGAGGTCCTTGATATATTAGTAAAATTCTGTAGTCACCTATGGGGGCTTATCATACTTAGTAAACATGTTGTATGAGCTATCGTGAGTTATCTACTAGCAACTCTATTTTTATTTATAAGTATGTATTACCTATGCAATAATATCAATTATCATTTATTGATCATTCCTTAATTTTTTTTCATTATTCCTCTTCTTCTCTCCTTATGTTAATTCTCTGTAATTCCCAGTGAGGTTAATTGTGTGCTTAGATTCTTAGCTTGTTTATAGAATTATTTCTACCATTGACGCTTGAGAACTCTAACATGGTATCATATATTTGTGATTTCATCAATTAATTCTCCTTTTCATATTTGCAGGTTTATTTGCAGTAGCAACAAATTCAATATGGATTTGAAAGTTCCTCCGCTATCTCCTTTCAACTATGTTGATTGGAATCCAAAGATGAGCGCATATTTGAAGAGGAAATGTCTCTTTGATGACTCCATTGGTGCATTAAGAAAAACAAAGTCTTATGAAGATAACATTTAATGGATAAATTACTTGATAGAGCTTATGGATATATGTGTTTGGAAATGTCTCCAGATATACATCATCTCATAGATTCTATTAAATATCCATTTGAGCTTTGGAATACTTTGGACAATTATTTTGGTATGCATGAAGAAGAAGATGAAGCATGGAGCAAAACCAACATCTTTTCATGTCCTCTCTCTAAATATACCTCATCCTATACATTCTCTGAATAATTTACTCATGATGAAGAAGTATCTCATACAGTTCATGTTGCTACTATTCTCTTTGATTCAAATGCTTCCTCCTCTAATCAAGAAGCAATAATTATTGAAGAGCCATCTTTTTCTGTATCTCTTGAAGTAGAAGGTCATGATTCATCTTCTTATGATGTTGATAATAAAAAAGAAGTGAATAATGGAGATGCAATTTCTATTGTTGATGATTCACTCACACATTAATTGTTACCTATGTATTCTATCATAGATTCTGAGATCTATATGCCATATATTTCACACCTTGTGCATACCTCTCTCCTTGATGGTGTGTAACTAAGTGTCTTTCAGGATGTTTTCTTAGCCATATCAAGCCTTATTTGTGTCATACCACTCATCATACTTGTTCTCATTCACTTTTGCATCTCCTCCTTTGTTCTTGGCATAAATACTCAACGCCTCCTTGAATATTTTGAACATCTTCTTCCTTCCTCCTTTCATACTTCTACCACAGATGATTGTTTACTAGTACATTCTCATGAGTCTACTGATATGCCAGTATGTGTTCTTTTTTATTCTTTGGAAGCAATATCAACCTATGGATTCTTTACATTCGCACTCTCTGATCGTGAGCCTTCTCTTTGTTCCTACATGATTACTTGCATTGATCCTCTTAGTGTAAATGAAGTTGGAGGCCTTATGCATTCGCTTGGACACTTATTTCACCTATCTGGAGCTGATTTCATCTCTATTGGTTCAAATTTTAAGTCATTACATCATCTTGGAGATGATTACAAATCTCAAAATATTTCAGTCCTGCATACACATCATTGGATCTCAGTTTTTCTACATGGTCCTACTTTCCATCCTACAATTGTTCTTGATCCAGGTGAGAAGATTTCTCTTCTTCCCAAGAAGAATATTACTCTATACATCATCATTTAGTTTGGAGCAGCATAAAAAATAGTCCATCATTTTTGGTTTTCCTTTCATTTCCTTTATTGAGGGAGGATTTCCCTCATGTGGTTTTTCCTCTTTCCCCGGTTCTTTAATGGAAAAGATAAATTGTAAAGGGTGACCACATCCTTGTTTATAGGCCCTATATAAGTATATATTTCTTATTGTTTCAAATATATCATCATAAATTCAGACTTAAAGGGGGTTGTGGGAATATAATAAACCCACTTAATACTTAGGATATAATTTTTAATCATTATTTGATTAATTTCCTACCCACTAGCATAGATAGTTGGAATCCACTTGCACCACATGATCAATGCTTGTCATATTACCCTAGGAGCACTTTTATCCTGATTATGGTTTGATCTTTTCCACTTTATTGACTTCTAGAATTAGTAAATTTTCCTTCCTGAAGATTATGTCTTTATTATGCTTTATTCCAACTTTAATGTGGATAAGGTAAACCTAGTCAACTAGAAAAATGGTATCCTTTGTTTCCAACCCATCCTCCATCACTTTCTCTCCATATTATAGGATTAGTAAATATTTCCATCACTTATAATCACTCACTCTTCTTTAGCTAATTCATGAGGTCCTTGATATACTAGGAAACCACTTTAGTCACCTATGGGGGTTTATCATATTTAGTAAGCCTGCTTTATGAGCTAGGATTGGTTGTCTCCTAGCAACTCTATTTTCATTTATAAGGATGAATTACCTATTTAATAGTATCAATTATCATTTATTGGTCATTCCTTGATGCGTGTTCATTATTCCTCTTCTTCTCTCCTTATGCTAATTCTCTGCACTTCCTAGTGAGGTTAATTGTGTGCTTAGATTCTTATGTTGTTTATAGAATTCTTGCTACCATCAAGGCTTGGGAATTCTAACACATTAATTTGAAGAAGAGATATTGCATTCATTTGAGAATGATAGTATCATTGTTAGGGATGGTTTTTTAGACAAGAACATTCTCTTGTTGATATTGGTCCTAGCACTTGTCGACTGAGGATGGTATTGCAGACGATAGTACTTTCATATGGAGAGTGGTCCTACATTCATTTGTGCACGAGATCCTACATTCATTTGTAGAGGATATTATCCTTATTGAGGATGGTCATGCAAAAAAGAACACTCTCTTGTTGAGAGTGGTCCTATCACTTGTTGGGTGAGGATAGTCTTCCAGATGATAGTAATATCATATGGAGAGTGGTCCTACATTCATTTGCAGATGATATCCTGCATTCATTTGTGGATGAGAGTATCCTAGTTGGAAATGCTCCTATGAAAAATAACACTCTCTTATTGAGAGTGATTTTAGTACTTACAGGTTGAGGATGGTCCTACTGACAATAGTACTATCTTGATGAGAGTGGTATTGCATTCATTTGCAAATGAGTTCCCGCATTCAGTTGTAGATGATGATGTTCCAGCATTTTTTATGCTTCGGGTGATTCATCTCAGTATTTGTATACCAATGATATTGCAGGTGATGATAGAGATGATGTTAGAGATGATTCCAGAGATGATGATGATTGATATGATGATTCTCTAAATGATGATGCTCGAGATGATGCTCAATATGAGGCCATAGATAATGATGCTCGAGATGATTCTAGAGTTGTTTATGATGATGATCTTCCACAGATGATGATGATGATGACATAGTTTTAAAAACTTCCTATGACATATAGACTCACCAATCAGTTGTACCGATATATTGTTGTTGTAGAATACCTTCCTTGTTAATAGGGAGTTTTAAAGAAATGTAAATATGGAAGATATTATATGTTTGTATTATTATTATTATTATTACCCCTTTCGTAGATGTTGTTCCTCTGATTATGGATGTCATTGATGTATTTGGTCATGTGAAGTCTTGAGGTAAAACTTACATTGTAATTCGGTTTAGTAATACCCACAAAAGTATTCTTAAATGTATTTTTGAGTCTTCCAAGGAAAGGTGTCCCTAGAAGCAAGGAGAATTCAGCTTTGTTGGGTTATTAGGCCTCTCAGCTGATTAGTATAAATAGGATACATGCCTCCCTCATTTGGAAAAGTAGAGAACTCACTCAAGCATGTTCGATACATAGCGTAGAAACAATCCATCCGAGGAGGAGGAAGCTGTCTAGTCTAATTTTTTGGGTCTTACACTGTACTTGGCTGAATTCTATATTGAGGAAGTTTTGTTGGGTTTTCTTCCCCATGAGGGTTTCCAAAGACAAATATTTTTGTTCTATTTTTGTTCTGTTGTGCTTATTATTCTTTCAGTGATCCTTTTTTTTTGGCATAACAACTTTTAAAATCTTAACAAATATCAAATCAAGAACACCTATATACCTTCTTTGAGCTCATTAAACCATGAAGAATGCCAAAATGGTGTTTTTTTGCACCCCTATAGATAATATCTAGTATATGATTACAACAGCATCCCCCATCACCTTTGTTCATAGTACTCCATGATGAGTCACCCTTGGAGTATTTTTCCCATAATTGGTATTATATCCTCTTAGGTTATCCCATTGTAGTTGTACTCAATTCAGTAACCCCCCCAGTTATTCAATCTATTTTCCCATCCCTTGAGGTTAGTTTCATGAGATTCCAGGAAAAAACTATTGTCGTACTCTGAAAAAAGGAATTTTGACACCCGTTACTCTAGTACCCTTGCATCCACCTATAGTTTCTAAGTCGTAAGTCATGTTCCATTCACTCTGTGGTCGTATACCTCATGCTCATATCAAGGAACCAGTATTTCCTTGGTATTTGTCGATCCCCCTTTGTCGATGCAAGCTCATCTATTCCAGAGTATAGACGCATAGGTCCCTATACCTTGGCATCATTTCCATCATTGATGACTTCCTACGGACAACTTGGTGGGAGTCCTCATTACCCCTTATAAAAAATTTTTGTCACGTGATTGACAATAGCTATATCATCACACCATTAATATTCGTACAGGGAATTGGTTATTTCATTATTTAGTCGAAGAACCTAGATGTCCCTTGACACTAAAACATTGGTGAGTCTCTTTAGAACCCTTCCATTATTATGTTCATTGTGATATATGGGATGCATTGGTGGCAATGTTTGGAATCCCTCCATGCTTCCAAGTGTGTCTAGTTCCATCTATAGTGCATTATACTTCAAAGGTTCAAACTCTCAATTATTTGAGTCCTTACAGTTTTTGTACCCCTTTTGATATAACAGAGCATCAGTTATTGTGATCTAGAATTCACGATGAAGGCCATCGTTTTCGGTCCTAGCTCTTCAAATCACGCATGGTTGGACTATGATTATATTCCAAATATGAGTCCTTATTGTACACCTTTGATGTACCCAACAATTATTCATGTATTGTTCAAGTCCCCTTTGAGCCTCATCATTTGTATATATTAAGACATTACTATAAGCATGGGTATGCCTTCCTTGTCTATATATTTTATATTATATGTATTTCATCCATTTTGAGTGTTGTATCTGTAAATTTGGCCCTTGTAGTCTTGGTGAAGCACTTGTTCTACCCTTCAATGCAACTTGTGTTCTCCATATTACAGCCATACTCCTCATCCTAGAAAAGTAGGAACCTATGATGTCTATCAACCATATGATGAGATTCTTCCCTCACACATCAGGGAAGAATCTATTAACACCAAGAAATGTCTCACCTTACTCAGTCCCTAGCTACATCACGATATTCCCTATTTTTCCTACATTATATCTTCACCTATCCAAAAGAAACCCAAAGTTTAAGAACAAAATTGGCCCTCAATTATAATTTTCCTATCCAAAATAAGGAAATGTGGCATAATTCCCTCCAAAAAAGAAGGAAATTCCACAAAATATGGAAAAAGCCCCAAAAATACAAAAAATAAAATAAAAAAGGGGGAGAAAAAATTCAAAAAAGACAAGGAGGTAAAACCCTAAAAATCCACCCAAAACCATGGGTTAATACCAAATTCTACCTAATACCATGGGTGGAAAACTTTGGGAAGACCTAGAGAAAATATTTCTATAAAAAATAGTGAAGGCTCTCATTTTACATATCCATTCTCATTGGTTACCTTACTGTCACTCTATTAACATTCTACCAAAAACCTTGAAGCCCCCATCTGACTGCTAGTTTCACCCATCCTTGAATAATGGCTACCCTTTATGACCATTATGTGGAGAACAATCCGAAGCATCTTGGAAACAAAGGACTCACTACTTCAACAATATACATGGGTCCCATGCTCACACTCATTGAGATAATCCAAAACTATTTATACACATGATTTTTATGCAATAAAATATAACAAATATTATTTTTCTATCTCTTTGTGTGTGTGAAAGAATGAGCAAAAAAATTGATTAGCTTTATTTTACTTGCATTTGTTTCACACGGTTTAAATTGATTTTTACTAGTGTTTATTAGTGTTTACCATTGAACTTGCATACTCATTTATGATATGTTACTAATATTCTCCCGAGTCTTAGTAGGTGATATTTTGCACCATATAGTGTCAAAACACTAACTACATGGTGCAATACCATAAGTGAATTATGTGCATTAAATGATCATGTAAGTCCATGTTTATACATGCATATGTGTTCATACTATGGATGCAAGGGAAATAATTGCATGAATAAGGTAGTCATCTTTGATGGGATACTATAAATTCTCTTTTGAGAGGAAAAAGTTGCATGAAAGGAGTATGATTGTGTAATCATGAGTATTGAAATTTTATTTGATTGCATAGATAAATATGATTGTATATTGCAATTTCATTTTGATAATGATGCATATAAAGTAAATGAGATCACCATAATTATTGTAAATGTCGCAATGAAAAGATTATATGCATGGGTGCTCACAAATTGTTTGATTGGTTGAAATTTAATATTCCAGGTAGATTTGTCTTAGTTATGGCAATGTGTGAGTCCATAATAGAGGATGGAAGATACCATGTGAAAAAAAACATTAATAGAAGGATCTCATGGTTGTGAAATATGGTTTATGTAGTAAACAAATTTATAATTTCATATTTGAAGTTTTTGCTAATAATTACTAATGATTGTTTGGTTGTTTGTAAATTATGTCAAGAGACCATGGTGTAGGTCGATGTTCAGGTTATGGAAGCAAGTGTAAAACAATAATGGACAGAGGGATACTGCTTATAAAATCCCAAAATTATGAGGATGGAATCATGGTTAAATAAATCTAAGTTCTATAGGGGATACAATTGTAATTTTAGATTTGAATTTGACTATTAAATGTTATTAATTGTTTGGTTGAGATCATTGTCTCAAGAGAACATATTATAGGAATACCATGTTCTATTGAACACAACATCCGAACATCATGAGAAGGACCTCATGTTTGGAAAATCTAGTTTCTGTATGTTACATAATTAAAAATTTCTTATTGAAATTATTATGATGTCATCTCATGGTAATTGTATGTGTCTAATACAGGTGAGATAATGAATCTATCTAGTTCAGACAAATTATGGTTGTGAAAATATTGAAATAAAAAGGAGAGAATTATACTTCAATTAATGAGAGTGTTACACACACACACACACACACACACACACACACACACACACACACACACACACACACACAC
>LPNX010158871.1:0-42506 GCA_001517045.1 Pseudotsuga menziesii | reverse complement strand
CGATTTTTACTTCATCTTACTCAGAGGTGAATTTTTTTTGTAAATTCTTAAGTCTTTTAGACTAAGAAACATACTATGTAAATTATGACTAAAATAAAACCAGAGAAAGTGAGTCCAAGAAAAACAGTAGAGTAAAACCGACAAGTTGTCGAAGTAAAACCCGTCAGCAGAACTGGCAAGTAAAAAGCTTGTAAAGGAAAAATAGTCGGGTGTAAAAGGCCGACCAAATTTTGTATACTTGTCTAGTTGGTTTCACCCAACAAGTAAAAAAAAAAAAGAGGTCGGAATGAAATTTTTAATAACTGAGTTGTAAACTCAAGTTTAGTTGGCTTGGGTTTGGCTAACACTTCTTATGACCTGATTATCAACCAACCATGTCAAATGCACAAAAAAATTAGTTTTAATGTCTCAATATGAACTCATTTCCTGTAGTATGCAAACAACATTGGTAGCTTATTTGCAATTTCCTATAGTAACTTACTGTACTAGAAATGCATACCAAATGTATAGATCACAATGTTCATTAAATAATTATCCCATATCAATGCTATTTGAGTGTAGAGTTGACTTCCTGTAACTTACCTAGAGTTTCAAATCCCTTCTCCACTCAGACTGTAGAACATGTACATCCTCTCTTTCTCTATGTAATAAGTCTCTTAGGTCCTGAAAATCACATCAAATGTTTAATCATTCATAACAATTTGTTTACATTTCTAAATTGTCTCCAGAGTAATTTTTTCATTATGCTTAGTCAAAATATTACTCACTGTGACTTCTTTCCTTTATGCTTACAAATGCATCTCGTGTTCTTGAGTGTTACCAAAGGTAAACACTAACCATTTTTGTTGTGCGGATAATCTAAAAAGAGTTGATTGTCTTGATCCTTTTTTTTATGAATCTTGAAGGCAAATTGGAGTTAGCAAGATGAAAATTTCGATTAAACTAGAGAATAGAACTTCCTACTCTATTTGCAAAAAAATAATGAAGAAATAATTGTGTAAAAAAAATACAAGCATGTCTAATAGATTAAATGGGTAAAAATAAGGCATTATATTATTTAGCAGTAATTTTCCCTATGAACGATCTAGATAATAGATATTGCTGATTAATCCTATGAAATATTGTGCAACAATATAATTTATAGTAAAGTTTGCATAAAGGACTATAGATGCTCCCCAAAGAAAATTTATTTTGTTTATATTCTCCAATAATTGCAATGATAAGCTTCATGAGTGTTTGCATTGAGCCATGCTGCACAACAACAAGAAGTAATTAAAATCATGAGCTAGAAAAACTAGAAAAATTACAAAATCAAAACATGATACAATTTCTATAATTTTGTAGTGTTGGGAGTCAGATTTTGTAATCATATCGACTGTCATGTATCCTACACCATTTCTAGCCTTTAAGGTTTACAAATAGTTCAATATAACTGAAAAGACAAAAAGACTAGGGTTTTGCACCATATATTGCATACAATGTTAGACTTTTTGTGCTTACTCAACTAGGATTAATGTAAAAGAAAAAGTATGATATTTGCATATCTATGCAGCAGTTTATATGGCTTCAACAACGTTCTGCTCAACATTTTCCATGTCACCTGTAATTTCTAGAGCAATCCTCTCTAACCAAGCTCTTATTAATTCTATCAACCGTATCATGTGATAAAAAATGGGTAAAGAAAATAACTTTTAATTTTCAATCCTTCAGAACTTCGTGATAGTTTCTAGAACTTCAGATCATGAAATCAACTCAATAAACACCATATATACTAATCAGAACTTTAGATTGAAAGATGTCATCAATTGTTTTCAGTGTTTCATCCATGTTTTTAACTGATGAGTTTGGCACAACTTCAAGATCTTTTAGAAGCACACAAGGAGTTGGGAGTTGAAGGAAATTTCCCATCTATCATGGAACCATAGGGGTTCTCAACGGACCTGGATACTTCCAAAAAATATTTCATCCACTTTGTGTCCATTCATATGAAAGGGTTATGACAAATCTAGTAAAGTGAATATAGATGTTAAACATAAATGGTCTTTTGTAATTGTTATCACTCAAATTTACCTCAAGTTGTGGAAGGAAATTTCAAGCTAGCAACAGAACCACTCTAAGAAATAAATTTGGCTTCTTTCTTTCCAGAGAGGGATCTCTCACTGATTTGTTTTAACAAGGATACATGTGTAAAATAAAATAAAAATTCAGATTGTATTTGCAGTTGAAACAAGGCAAGCATACATTGGGCTATGGAGTCACAAATATTTTTATGAATCATGGAACTGTTTGCATGGGAAAATTCCACAAAGCCAAGATAATACTTGGTCACAATCAAAACGTTGTTTGTCTAGTGATAAATAAGAAACAAGAACAATCCATCAATATAAAGCACAAAAGAGATGAATTCTGCATTGAATTTAGTAAGAAAGATTGGTGAATATCAAAAACAATAGCTAGAGCATAACAATATGAATTTTGAAACTATTACACACTCATTCCACATATGAAAGAAGACATAATGGCAAGTTTAACAGGAAAGACATGCACATAGGAAAGGAAATAACACACTATAACTACGAAATAAACATGAATCTTTGTAGAAAAAGGCCAACATTTGGCTGTGAAATTGTATTAATGATAGGTCTCAAAGTACATAACATAAATATCATGGGTTCCAACCCTTGTTTAAATACAAAATATTGCTCAATGAGCTAAATAACGGATTCTAAAAATAGGCACAACTTCCTTTACATGTGTAAAAAATATTTATTTGCTTCTAACTATTTTTTGAAATAAACTAAACTCCTTAACTAACTAATTTCTCAAAACGAATTAGAAAATGATTTTTTTCTTTTCTTAATTGTCTTCAAAATATTCACTAGCACTACCCATATTTGTCTTTTCCAAAATTTTCAACTGTCTTCCATTGGCCAACAGCTGGAAAATCCAGATTGATCATCTCTTTTCCCAACACTCTAAGCTCCACATTCACCACATAAGAAAAATATCGCAATTTAGCACATGTAGCTTTGAAATCAAACAACATCTCAAAATATTCATCCAATTTATCAACCACTATTTTTCCAGATAAGGATTATTGCATATCTTCAAACTACTTGTGATATAACCTACAATTAATCAACTAGTCAGTATAATCATTTTGACAACATACCTCCTTTCTCTTCCCCAAAAAAAGGAAGTCATGATTTGAACAAGGGACTAAACAGTTCGATGAATTCCTTAATTTGCTGATTCATAATATCAATTTTTGCTTGAGCTATATCCAAATGTGGATATTTTCTGACCACCTTTCTTTCCCATGTAATTGTTAAGATCCTATCTTTGATATTTTCCTTCCTTATTTCCTCTTCTGTCAAATTGTTTTGAAAATTAGTTGCATTTTGAGTTGTGTCTCTGGGTTTTTTATTGAATACTTTCTTCACTAATAGGACAATTTTTCTATATGATTGCATAACAATCTCTTTGTCTAAAATATAATCCAAATAAGACCTCATCTTGGTTTCTTTTGCTATAAGCACATCCCAGATGATATTCTTAGCTCCCTATAAGGTTGACTATGTTGTCACTTGCTTTGTCAATTTATTATTATTATCCACCAACTCTTTACATTTTTTCTCCCATGTCTTTCTTTCTTGTTCTCCTTTTATACCTATGTATTCCAAATTTTTATTTCGGGTTCTTCAAACGAATAATTTCCATATCTCTAAGAATTACCTGATACATAGCTTGGGATAGGGATTCTGCACCAGATTGTATAGGCGGTGAATAATTTGCACTTCATGTTCTTTATTATTTTCTTATATTTCCTTCTCCATCTTTACTTGTCTTGTTTTTAAATCCTTTTCATTTTCAACCTAAATCCTTGCATATCTTTCTCATTGCTTCTCCTTTTCCACAAACATCAACAACCTTGATTTACAATCAGACAATTTTGTAGTCAAAGCTTCATTTTATTTCTCAAGCTATGTCATCTCAGAAGTTTGTATAAGCTGAGTAGATGGAATTTTCAGCTTCTTTTTCAACAATTGAATTGCACTTTCTTTTTCATTTAACAAATTCTGTGCGGTATCTCCTTTGTTAGATTGACTACCAGCCACCAATAATTCTATTTGTAACTTCTTAATTTGTGTCTGGTGGGATTTGTTCTCCACCTTCTCCTTTCTGAGTAAATATTCAACTCATTTCTTACTTGATTGTAATTTTGACACTTGTAATGTTACTTTCAACAAATCAGTATAAATAATATCCCCTATATCTCTATGTAGATGTATCATATCGGTAGCAAGGATATTCTTTAAGTTCATTCTCATTTTAACAACATTGTTTTGTGTAGTTCCTGCCAAATTGAATGTATTTTTAGCCTAAAACCTAATATTCACTAAGGATACTTATTGATTGGATATAATTTTCTCTTCATCATATAATTTCAATGTTTCATTAGAATCTTTTTCCCCCACATCCTTTTATTTGTCTAACAATTCAGTGTTGGACTTGTATCCATCCGTAGTTCCTTCACCAATTTTATCAAATGTATATTCTTATATTTCAAAGGTTGTCCCTTTGACCTTCATCTACTTCTTTTTACCTTTATCCTTTGTGATCTGTACAAGTTTCCCCTCTTTTTCAATCTTTTTTTTTGGGTGTTCTGGTAGTATCTTCTTCTTTAGTATCCATGGCATCTAAGAAGTCCATTTTTTTTTCCAGAAAAACTAGCCAATGGTGTAATTTGAGTAGTTTCCGCAGCTATACTAAAAATATTATGTTGAGGAGAACTGTTACCTGGTGCATATGAAATTGAATTTTCCTGCATATTTCCTCCATTTTTTAAATCCTTTTGGTAATCCATCGAGTTCTCTGGTTCAGAAAGTCCTTTCACTTCAAAATTTTAAAATGGTTTATTTTTATTGGCCTCTCTCCTATTTGAGATAACATGGTGAGGATCATAATTAATAGTAGCTTCAACTGAAAATCCAATTTCTCTGTGCATGCTTTCAATAACTAGAAGAGTTCCTTTACTCTTTATGACAAAAGGGACTACCATCCATGGAAATTTAATCTCCAAAGTCTTCTTAAAACTCAGGAAATGATCATATTCAACTATTAATTTTTTTTTGATTAGTTCCAATGCAAGCACTCTCATTGTCAAAAATCATGGTATGATATAGGGTTGATGAACAAACCCATACACCCTAATCACTATACCGTATTCAGATAGGACCAATTCCCTATTCTTTTTTTAGGTGAAAACTATAGCATTTCTTTCATTTCTGGTAATACTATGGAAAATCTCTTTTTAAATAAAACATTGTATACTTCTACCATGATAAAATTCATAAATTTACAATCATCGTTGTTGATTTCTTCTATTATTACCATCTCAGGGAGTTGTAAATTATCTTCATTAAATGCGAAAAAAATATTCATTAGAAAAGATTGAAATCTAAAAGACCTCATCATGTGGAATTTTACTAGTTGAGAATGAATAATCTCAGCTAAAAACTAAGGCATGATTACTGCATTGACTGACTCAATGGTTCAGACTCTATGAGACCTGTACTAAGGGTGAACACTGAACTCAACAATGGTTTAGTGATGTATTTATTTCTACCCATCCTTAAAAACTAACTTTCCAAGGTTAAAAGAGACTGGTTTTCTTCATTAAACATGTTATAATCAATGGGAAAGGGGTGGCTTAACAACTAACTATCAGGTTTAGAACATGATTCAAGGAAATTTTATTTATGCTCAACTAAGGACTCTTGGTAAAATTGAACTAACATTTTTTATTTGTACTCTTTAAACACTTGAAAAAAATTGACACGAATAGAAAAAGTATTTCGGATGACAAGAGTGTTAGATTTTTATCATTAAGCTAGCATAACATTATGTTAGGATATTTACTAAGAGAATAACATGCACAACAATAAAACATAAGTACAACACAAGAGACAATGAACACATTGTTTATCCTTGGGGAAACCATAAATGGTGAAAACCCCACAACTTCCTCAGAGATAGAATCAACACCAAAATAGAAAAGCCCCAAAACAATAAGTGATCGCTCGACAGCAACAGTCTCTCTCTCTCACACTGAGAGAGATTCTCCTCTCTCACTCATGCGCCCCAATGAGTGAGTGTGAGTGTTGCAAGTGAGATAAATAGAGAGGCTCACTCTCTATTTATATTCTTTAGTTCACTTGAAGTGCACTCCAACATGTCGGCCTCACCTAACAATTACTTACTAGAGCCGACATCTCTAGGAGTGTCTAATAACCCTAGTGCCCCACCACTTGTGGGGACTTTGCCTCCTCCAACCAATAGGAGGGTAACACAATGGTGGGGACTATTGGCCCAACTTACAATGACTCACCTAGGGTAGTCTAATAACCCAAGGGCCCCACCTCTGTGGGGACTTTAACCCTTGACCAATAGGAGGGTTACCCACAATGACTTGACATGACTTTCTCATTATAGAAACTTCCTGGAATAAACATCGGGGTATGACATGACTCAAATACATTGCAATACATCCCGGAATAAACATTGGGTTACAATACATAAGAATACGGATGAATACATTCTGAAGTTACAAATACATCAACACTCCCTCTTAACTAGGAAGGTATTCTCTCGACACAATTTTTCAGCACAAGTCTTATTCTCTGTATCTTCTGGATCATCATCAATTCATCGTCATATTCAAGTCATCTTCATCTTCAATTCATCTTCATCATCGGATTTGGATCATCACTCGATCTAGATCATCGTCACTCGATCTGGATCATCATCACTGAATCTAGCTCATCACTCGATCTGGATCATCATCATCACTGGATCTAGATCATCACTTGATCTCGATCATCACTGTTGGATCATCATCACTGGATCTGGATCATCATCACTTGATCTGGATCATCACTGGGCATCATCACAGGTGCTATTTCTTGATTCTTCTCGTCATAGGAACCTCTACAGAGCCAATCCTATTTCATAATGGATGTATCATCTCATAGCTAGTCCTTTTTCACACTAGATGAGGAAGCTGCTCAGAGCTAGTCATTTTTAATACTAGATGAGCCTTCCCAGAGCTAGTCCTTTTTCATACTAGGTAGGGAATCACAGAGCTGGCCCTTTTTCATACCAGATGAGGAATCACAGAGCTGTTCCTTTTTCATACCAGATGAGGCATCACAGAGCTGGTCCTTTTTCATACCAAATGTGGCAGCTACTCAAATCTATTCCTTTTTCATACTAGATGAGCCTTTTTCATACTAGGTAGGGAATCACAGAGCTGGTCCTTTTCATACCAGATGTGGTAGATACTCAGAGCTAGTCCTTTTTCATACTATATGAGCCTCCAGAGAGCCAACACTTTTTCATGCTAGATGTGCCATCTACACAGAGCTAGTCCTTTTCCATACTAGATGTGTCTTCACAAAGAGAACCCTTTTTCATGCTCGATGTGGCATCCACATATACCTAAAAATGGAAGGAACCAATCCTCTCACCATGTCACAACTCTTACATCCGACCATGGAAGGAACCAATCCTCTCACCATGTTGAAATGGCACAGCACTTACATCTGATCATGGAAGGGACCAATCCTCTCACCATGTCAGAATGACATAGCACGGACGCATCACTTCCTCTTGGGAGGAACCTCGATCTGGAGAACACCAAGCTTCTCCCTGAAGTACTCAAACTTCACTCTGGCCATTTCTAGCATAGAATCACATGAGGGCTGATTATGTCCAAGGATAACCCGCGAGCTTTGCCAGGACCAATTACATCCTAGGACAACCTATAGGACCGTTTATGTCTGAGCAACCTATGAGCTTCACAAGGATTTATTCTCAGACAAACTGTCTCCCAGCTATGCTAGAACTCCCTCTTTCGAGAGATCTCAATCTGTATCACAAACTGGAGCTTCACTGCTCCTCTCTACATCATACCAAAAATGCAAGTCAGATTAATCAAATCAAATAGTAGTTTTCAAAAGAAACATACTACCTCCCGAAGAGAAAGTGGCATCATCTTTTGCCTTGGCTGTACTCAGCGCCATGCAGGACTCCATCCTTCCAACCAAGAGATCACACATGATCTCACACTGAAGAAGCACCCCAAAGTCTTCTTCCTATCACTGGCACTACCCAATTTGAATCCATATAACCTTCCAGGTTAATCTTTCGATTCGTATCATACTTGCAGCCATCAAGTGAACATGTCTCAATGTGTTCACAATAAAGCAAGTATCTGGTCTCATATCTGTCAGGTACATCAACGAACAAATCATCTGATGATACATCATGGCATCAACCGACTTCATTGAAGCAACACTCAATAGCTTCAATTTTGATGCCATAGGTGTGGCCATGCAGTCCATCATCCTGAACCTCTTCAGGATCTCTATTGCATACTTCCCTTTTCCACACGTCCATGCCTAGTGCATTGACACATAACAAGAGCATCACTGGCCTTTCACCTTCAACCTTAAAGCAAAGGTTGGAATCCACTTTACTCTCAGTAAAGCCTAGATTCACCAATAATCTATCCATCCTGTCATACCATGTCAAACCTCAGGATCTTCTACAGTCACTCCCTCTGAAGCAGCATACTCCCTCTGTCTTCCATACTCTATGCACTGAAACATTCTGTACTAGAGTGACAAGTAGGTCCTATGCTACTAATATTCTATGTATCCATCTAGGATCACTGGATACCAAGATCCTCTATCTTGAACCTTTTTCAAAGGTTCATCTTGCACTCATATGTGAGCTTGTCATCCTCTATCAACCTTGTAGCAAAGGTTCAGATCTTCATCAAGCTCCTCATGTATGTGTTATCCCATGGGTGTTTTCTGAGCACATACAAGGCCTTCTTTCATTTGCACACATGATTCTGCCTATCATGTGTCTTCTCTTACAATGGCCGCAAGTGTCTCTTCGTATTCTATGCCTTCTTTTCATGAGAAGTCTTGTGCTACAAATCTTGCCTTATATCCCACAATGCATGATGGAACTACAAACTTCCCTTCATGTACCGATACTGCATCTTAGACATCATTCTTCTTGAACTTCTTTATAGCTGGAAGGTCCTGTATCAATGATGTCTCTATATTCATCATATTATTCTTCATCTTGAACTGTCGTCACTTGTTCTTCAGAACAAGTCTCATCCTTCTTTGCCTGTATGCGATTATGTATGCGGTCTTTCCTACAAGTCAAATGCATTTGTATGGTTAGAAATATTTCATAAGGAATATTCATACTGGCAAATTCTTATGCATAAATATACGATTATGCAACTACTTTAGCCAATACAACATTCATCCATATCTCATAGAAACGTTTCTAGATTCCTTCCATCTCTACCAAGACAACATTGAGATTGTGCACTAATCCAATATGTCAGCAAAGAGGTTTCATTCTAGATAAGTAGCAATGGAGAGTTGTATAGCACCATGAGCTACTTACCCATCACATGCATATTAGTAGTATATTGTTGTCAATGTAAACATCCTATCATGCATAATACATCAACTGAATATGAACAAATGCATAACAAAACAATATCATGAAATGATAATTGAATACTTATCTTTATTTCTCATTGCTTGAGGGATCTTCTTTGGATGGTGAGAGCTTGATCTTCAATTGCTCCCATCTTCTCTTCTCTTCTTATGAGTCGAGCTTCTTCTTCTTCCCAGAGTCTACTGAAAGTAATCACTTCCTTCTAGCACACATTCCTTGAATGAATGAATCCCATGATCTTGGGAGGCAATTCAAGGTGGCCATCACCACTTCTTCATTCTTCACTTCTTCTTTTACCACTTCAAGTTGTTCTTTGATTTGAGAGACCCTTATGACTGCATGGTCTCCACATTCTAGATCATCACATTCTCCAAATGGTTTCTTAAGGTCATATTCTGATGTATGTTCTTCCCTTCAAATAGCTTGGTCAAGAAATCAAACATCTTTGGTGTCTTTAAGGAAGACACTTGTAGTACAAGTTGATTTGTGACTGAATCAGCAATGATCTTCTTGGCCTTGACCAAGTTCTTCTTGTGTAAGGCTTCTAGCCTCATCTCCCTCTGAAACTGGAATCTCTCTACTCATGTAGGTGTCCCATTCATTTTCTTCAAAGAGATCATATACTTCCATTCTTGGAAGTTGTCAACTTCACCAAGCTTATCATTAAGCTGATGTGATAGATCACTTTGAAATGAGAACCTCCAATGGAAATAGAAAAAGATTAGATCTTACCGATTTGAGGTGTTCTTCCTTATTCCGGAGCTGGCTGATCTAGGGTTTGTCACAAAAACCATAATTTTCAAAACTTGGAATCTCCTAGATCTAATTGGATATAAATATAGATCTCTTCAAATGGAGTTGTCCAATGTACTCCTTTTTTGAAAATAGTGGAGGGAAGCTCCCGAAAGGGGAAGCGCTAGTTTTCCAATTTCTTCTACAGAAATGCCTGTCACTGCTTCTATGATATATCCTAAATTACTACTCATCCGTGTCTGAAATTTCACACTGAAGTAACCTTGCATGTCCCTGATCCGACACTGCATGTTTCATCAGAATTTTTTTCACCAATTGGGATTTATGATTCTTTTCCCAAGGTGACCTTTTACATGACTGTTCAGAATAAGCAAAGTTGTATGACATGCCACGTGTCACTGGTTCATATTGTAAGTCTGATATTCGAAAAAATGAAAGTAAATTCTGTTCCATTTTTGGAACATCTTCAAGAATTCAATTTGGACCTCTATATCCCATGATATTGCAATTCTCCCCAGGTGTCCTGTTTAGGGATGAATTCTCGAAGAGGCTGGAACCCTAACTTGCAGGGATCATATCTCTCAGAATATAGCAAATCTGAGGCTGCATTTTGGACACAGTGTACCTAAATATTTTAGCTTCGTCACCTAAAAATTTCCACTCCTGATCCTTCTCCAATATCGGTATATAGCGAATGTACCAACACTTAGTAGTTTTATTATTTAGGGTTTTTCTAGCTCGGGGTCGAACTAGGGTTTGACTTTCCCGGTGTTTCACCCAACCAAATTTATTGATCCAAGTATCAAAACTTCAGTTTTGATGAGAAGAACAATCCTATTCTAGGCTCACTCAAAAATTCCTCTTATGTAGAAAGCCCTAATTTTCGCATCGAAAACTGAAAATGCTCAGAATCGAATTTTGTTTCGACAGAAAGATGTGCCCCTCAATGGAGAGTCATCCTAGCATACTTTTGTTGATGGATTGTGGAGAGACACCCAAAAAATAAGAAGCCCTAGCTTCTGTAGCTGTACAATGTCTTCTTCTCAGGTTAGCTCTGATACCATGTTAGATTTTTATCATTAAGCTAGCATAACATTATGTTAGGATCTTTACTGAGAGAATAACATGCACAATAATAAAACATAAGCACAACACAAGAGACAATGAACATAGTGTTTATCCTCAGGGAAACCATAAATGGTGAAAACCCCACAACTTCCTCAGAGATAGAATCAACACCAAAATAGAAAAGCCCCAAAACAGTAAGTGATCTCTCGGCAGTAGCAGTCTCTCTCTCTCTCACTGAGAGAGCTTCTCGTCTCTCACTCATGCACCCCAATGAGTGAGTGTGAGTGTTGCAAGTGAGATAAATAGAAAGGCTCACTCTCTATTTATATTCTTCTGTTCACTTGAAGTGCACTCCAACATGTCGGCCTCACTTAACAATTACTTACTAGAGCCGACATCTCTAGGAGTGTCTAATAACCCTAGTGCCCCACCACTTATGGGGACTTTGCCTCCTCCGACCAATAGGAGGGTAACACAATGGTGGAGATTGTTTCCCCGAATTACAATGAATCACCTAGGGTCGACTTCACTAGGATAGTCTAATAAACCAAGGGCCCCACAACTGTGGGCACTTTAACCCTTGACCAATAGGAGCGTTAACCACAATGACTTGACATGAATTTCTCATTATAGAAACTTCCCAGAATAAACATCGGGGTATGACATGACTCAAATACATTACAATACATCCCGAAATAAACATCGGGTTACAATACATAAGAATACATATGAATACATTATGAAGTTACAAATACATCAACAAAGAGAACTCACTAGACAGAATATTTTAGACCTATATGCATCCATGATTACCCCCTTAGAAGGATAATAATTGTTGTCACACCAATCAACAAAATATTGACAACTTAGGATTTGGTCCACAGAAAAATAAAAGAAATACAAACAGAAAACACCATGAGTATCATTTCCCTGGTCTTTAAGTATTTACAACTTGTTCTTGGCGGTTTCTATGGTATGATTTAGCAAAATAGTATTAAATATTTCCAAATCCTTGTCTTCAAGAAATTCTTCATTTTTTTGATACTCAAGATTCTCGACCTCTAAATCTTCCATCTCAGCCATTAAATATTATTTCAACAAACAATAAATCCTACCTGGTCAGCTGACAGATGGTCCAAAATTTGTTTTCCATGGTGGCGCTTTCCAGACAGTATGAGCTCTCGCTTTCCAATGCTTAGAAAAAACAAATTATTTGCATCCACGTGCTCATCTTTATAATAGTTTATTTTTCATAACTTTTGTGCATCTTCTCGAACCAAATGTATTTCCACCCGTAGATCTAGTATATTTCAATATGATCCCTTGATTCTTTTATTGTTGGTTAACCACATTGCCTTGTTCTCACTCTTTTATGCTGCTTTATTTTTCTTGCAACTTCAAATCTCCATCTTTGATCTGAAACTCTCCCAAATCTGAACCACCCATCTGTAGTTCCGTTAAACTTTTCTCTTTGTTATATCACATTCTTATCTTTCTTACAATTTTTTTTTCATATATTGATTCTCACAGGTAGATTTATCCTAGCTCAAATATACACATTTGATTATTTTCCATAGTTATACTTTCTGCATCCTCACCAAAATTTTCCTTCCTTGCACCTTGTATTAACGGAACCATTTTCAGTCACTGATCTAAATCAAGCTTTAATCTGAATTGTTGGAATATGTGTCCCATATCCAATTCCACAATTCCTCATTCTGACTTCTTATGTGCTAGTTCACCTTGCAGAATTGTTTCCATCTGTTAATCAAAATCCACTTTAAATCTACATCATTCAATATTTAAAGGCCTACCATATTCCCCATATTTCAAATGTTTATTTATCTTCGCATGTTGAATGAGTGGAATCGTTCTCAGCTATATATTTATTCATGATTAGATATCCTTTGATAAAACATGCAACCATTTTAAGCAATTCTGCAAATTGAAAAAGTTAGTTTCAATGAGCATGTTAGATTAGTGGAATTCACCTCCTCCATTGATCTTACCCCATCATCAATCTTGACCATTGAAACATGCAGGCCTTTAAGCAATTCTATCCATATGAATTATTACTTTTTCTGTGCAAGTTAGATCAGCAGAATGCATTTCCACTGTTGATTTGATTCAACCTTTGATCGCCATCATTGATTGACAAAGCTTCTATGATATTCCGTTGATTTAAGAAATTTTGTTCCTTCTGCATGTTAAAACAACGAAATTCTTCAAAACCATAGATCTATCTACACTTCTTCATCCAAAGGACAACTATGTTTACAAGTTAATATGTTGCCACTCATACCAAAATCTTAATCCTGTGCATTTGGGCCTTTCATTTCCTATCACCATACACCTTGGAACAATCTTTCTCACTTATACACATTTGCAAGGTTCAAATATACAATTTGTTCAATTAGTTTCCACTTCCAACTTAGAAATGATCCTTCAAAATAACTGCAAAAATTCACTAAAATCCTTCAAGGTCACTGATACAGACGGGAACCCAAAACAACCATTATACCATCCACTTTCCCCAGGGTTTAGCTTTCTCTACATTTAGTAAACTCTAAATTTGGATTCATCTCCAAATATTTCTTCTCCTGTAAATCTATTGTGGAGCTCTACTTTTGCAGGTTCAATTCTGCAAGAAAGTTTCTGCAAGCTTGTTTTTTCGTAAGACAATTTCTTCCCCATGACAAATTTCCACAAATTTGTCTTTTCCCAACCTCAGTCTCTCTCTGTAACTTCAACCTTTTCACAATCTCCTTTCCACAACAAATTTTCTACAACTCTGTTTCTTCATTTGTGGATTGCGGATTGCGGAAATTCCCAAATTCCAAATTTGACCTTGACAATTATGTGGCCACAACACTCCTTTCCGCAATCGGATTGCGGATTGCTGATCTAGCTTTTCTAGAAGTTGAAATTCGGCAATTTCCCTCCAGTAATTCCTTTTTCACAACTCTTTAAAACTGTTGATTTCATGTGGCTTCCTTCTTGACCGTTGATCTTAGATCAGATGCAAATCTCATCTTATCTTTGCGGATCCTTTATCCTCTTTACAAATTTATCTTGCGGGATTCTTTTGGAGTGTTAGATCTCTTGTGCCCTTCATCTCATCTGTTGATATGCTATCTCAAATGAAACTTCACTTAACCTTGCATATTTTTTATCTTCCACTCATGTTTAGCTTGTGAATATTTCCCTACCATCGATCCATCTTCTTGAGATGTTTTGAGCCATCCAATCTCTTCTAAACTTGAATCCCACGAATTCATAATTCTTCATTAATTGATTAGACGTTCAATTAATTAAATTCAATTGATATCTCTTTTCCAGATCTTCACATCCTCTTCGTGGTCTTACACAACCTCTGTAATATTCAACTATTTCAAGCCCTAATTTTAGACTATGCATACATCAATTTATCAATCATTAACAAAGATCATCAATCATTCAATTCATGAAAGCATACATTCAGAAAGAACTATAATCACACACAAAGTTATGCCTAAATAGGATTTCCTTCTTTCAATACAATAAAACTAGACATTCATGATTATCTCAGAACCTGCATTCTGACTCTCTTAGTCTGGTATAACTACAACCAATGACCTTGGCCTGGTTTACAATGATTTTCCCACTCCTTATCCAAATTGAATGAATACCTCTGGATTTTATGGCTAGTTTTGTCTCTCCCTTTACTCCCTTCTCCACTTTTCCTCGAAGGTTTACAAACATATATAAAATAGAATTCATAAACCTATTATGGTTCATATCCTCAGTATACTAAGTAATCTTCTAACTAATTCTAAATAAAGAAACATAATCAACCCTATCTCAATGACTTGCTTATGAGAGCCTTGTTCCTTATCGAATGCTGCCATTTGACATGGGCTTAGTTACATGACTCATTTAGTGACTCATCACTCACCTAATGACTCATCACCTATCTAGAAGAATACTCAACATAGATTTATTTACAATGTAATAGTCTAAGGACTATTAATTGAGAATATGAAGACCTCTTCTAGGTCTCATCAAACATTGAGCTTAGACTTGAATGGAGAGCAGGATTCTCTTTGCATCATAATCCCAAGGAGGAAATAAATGTGACCTCCTATTCATACCCTTCCATCTTAAGTATGACAAGATCCCAAAATTTGTGTTGTAGCTGATCAATCATCTCATCATGTTGTTTTGTCTTTGTCATCCTTAGTTCTCCTACTCTCCATACTTTTGGTTGAAATGCTCCACTAGCTTTGCTTCTGCAATTTTCTTCTTCCATCTATCTTCTATTGTTGTTTTGTATAATTTCTCTGATGATGTAAATATTCATTATTTCTTCATGCCTTCTCTAAGACACCTTCACCATTAGAATCCTTACTTCTTCAATCTCCATGTAAAAACTATCCTTTGGTTAGTATGCTTGCATCCTCTTGTTCTGAAACTATTTTTGTTCTTTTGACTCTCTACTTCCTTCTACTAGCTTATAGGACAATTCAGTGTTTTGACATTCTATATTTTCTTTTCCAATTCTGAAATCATGCGTTGAGCGTTCATATTTAACAATCCTTGAATTTATTAACCAATCTTCCAACAATTATCTTCCTTTGTGATGACAGATTTTCTTCTCTGTCTATCTTCACTTTATTCAATACATGGAAACACACACCAAAAATTAGTTTCAAAAACGTGAGACTTTGAAGTCCATATTGATATTTTCTCTGGCATGCTCCCTTTGAGTTGGTCTAAACATAACATCAAACTTTCACCATCATCAATTTCTTCAACAGTCTGAGCTACAAGATGCATACAATATTTGTAGGATACCATCCCTGCTCTTACCACAACAAAATTATATTCTATTTTCATGCTTTTGGAAAGCACATCTTTGTTTCCTTCAGACTTCATGATAGTGCAAGGTGACTGTTCCACTTTTTCCTTCATCAGAATGTAATTCTGATTCTTCCCTGTCGAAATGTCTTTGTACATTTCTTTTTCTTCCTTCATCTTCATATCATCTCCAATTGACTATGTTCCTCCATCATGAAAGTCATCAATGAGTTCCTTTTTTTGCATTACTTTGGACCTTTCCTCATTTGAGAGACTTTCTTCATCATATTTGACTTCATCAAATTTGAAGACAATTTCAAAAGACTTCTTATCATCTACAACAAAACTTGTAATCACAAACAAATCATCAATCTCATAGTCATCTCATCCATTAGTTGATCTATACTCTTTACATAATCCATGAGAATTTCAATTAGTCTCTCATTTTCTGCTTCATCATCACCTCCAAGTAAAGGAGCCTATTCAGGTTCACAATATGAAACTTCCATCTCAGACTCATCTTCTGTGAGCTCTTTTTTCAATCTAGCATACCTATTTTTCCTTAGATTCACCTGTAGTGAATGCCATCTTACCTTCCTTTTCCTCATTACCCAACCATACATCTGGGTTTCTTCTACAACTGCTTGTATACACTTCTCGAAGCTTCAAATGTCTCTTGCTAACTTTAGCAACTCCCTATTACATTCTTCTTGACTTTCTTTCTTATTTATTTTGTTGTGGCTTTCCGTTGAACCCCTGCAATGACCCAGTAATCTTCATTTCTATCTCCCTTTCTTTTGTGAACTTCATCCTATCCACTTGTGGACTTCTTTCCTAAGCCTCCCTCAACAAGTCTCCACACTTGTATATTATACCTCAACAAGATATCTCTCCTTGAGTTTGTCCTTTTCATATCTATTGTTCTTCTCCTCTAGAACCTTTTGAGCATCTCCTTTGTTCTTATGTTTGGCTTATGCATGTCCACTTCTATTTTGAGAACATGCACTAGTCCTCTCTTTTCCAACCTCTGTTGGATTTATGGGTTCTTCCACTGCTTCCTCTTTCCTCTAAGAGTTCACAAACTCTTCTTCATCAGGAACATAAGTGTGTTATGTACAACTGCACTTCCTTTAGTCTGTTGTAACTTGTTAAATCCTTCCAAGGGTTTCTTTTGCACTCTCCTATGTCTAATATCAATTTAAATCACACACTCTTTATCTGGAAGTATTTTCCCATAGTTAATTATAATCATAACATAAAAAAATATCATTACCTCATTCCAAGAGCTAGTTGTGCTTTGATGCCAATATGATGGAGACAGAACCACAAACAACCATTATTCCATCTTCTTTCCCCATGATTTAGCTTGCTCTACATTTAGCAAACTCTAAATTTGGCTTATTGTCCAAATATTTATTCTCCCACAACTCTATTGCACATCTCTGAACTCAAGACAATTCCTTCCACAAGACAAATTTCCACAAATCTGTCTTTCCGCAAACTCTATCTCTCTTTGCAAATTCAACGTTTTTGCAAGTTTTTTTCTGCAACAGAGTTTCCACAACTCTATTTCTATATTTGTGGATTGTGGAAATTCCCAAATTCCAAATCAACTTCTGGAAATATGTGTCCACAACACTCCTTTCTTCCATTGGACTTTGGATTACAAATTCTTGATCCAACTTTTCCAGGAAGTTGAAGTGCAATTTCCCTCTTGCAATTCCTTTTCCGCAACTCTTAACAACTATTTATTTCATGTCGATTCCATTGTCGCCTTTCACACACATGGTTTATGTGGTATAAATATTGAAGGCACTTGGTGTTTCCTTGGGGGAAAGTCTCGAGTCAAGGCTCTCACCTTGTTCTTGACTCCTTTGTTTAGGCTTAACACCTAACGAAGCCAAGGGGGGTAGACCCTAATAAGTTACTAAGGAAAAATTATTTAGTATGATGATGGTATTAAAGAGTAATTTTTTTAGAAGTTTCGATTTAAAAATTCTAAACAAAAAATAACATGATGAGATAATCACAAGTAAGCACGAAAATGAGACCCAAACACATATAGATTGAAAGAAATAAACAGTTGACTAGTGCCTTGAAAATGGAGTCTAAAACCAATTAAGAGTGCTTGCAAGTGCTGGAATGAATGTTGTGCAATTTTATCTTGGTTAATTTTGAATTAATGGAAGAAGATAAATAATTTAACATAGGCGAGGGGACTCCAGATATACCCAGGGGGTACTTGAAGTATGTCCAAAACTAAACCGTCACGGCTACCCGCAAGGAATATGTGGGATGAATGGAGTCTCTGAGGCTGTTGTTCATAATGCACCCAAAGGTGTAACAGAGATTGGCGCCCCGAGGTCACTTTTAAGGAGTTCCCGCTTCATTTGGGTATTTTTGCCACCGTAATGGTTTGATCGAGGCGTTGGATTTTCTCCTGATGGTTTTTCAATTTGGGGAGAGTGAATCCTAATTATTCTAGTCACTCAAGTGCTTTTGATGCATCTTTATTGATCATATGAACCATAGCCAAGTACAGAGCATACACACTAGAGTCTTTGTTACTTTTAGTAAATTTTAAAGAAGGTGTTTTTGTTAAAAAGAAAAACCTCCAAGAACCTCTTTCGTTCCAAGTGGACCTCAATCGGGGAATCAAGGAGGGGTTAATTTTATTATGATTATTAAAACAAATTATGATAATAGATGAAGCATAACTAGATAAGAAAACCATAATTTTCTAATTAGATTACCACCACCCTTTCTTCACCTTTCGGCTCAAAAGGAGGCCCGTGGGGTAAGTATTAAAATTAATTTGAAAGAAATAGATATGGAATATGGAAAATATTATAAGTCAAATTATACTACCCTACAGATTAGAACTATACTATATTGAAAAAATATCAACAAAAAGTAAAAACTGACATAGACGCAAATCCCCCCAAGGGGGATGGTGAGAAGGCCCGAAAGAGCCTATTTGAAGAGGTTGTTTTCTTATTAACAGAAATTACAATATCAGAAAATGGAAAATCATTTTCTTCTTCCTTATACTGAATGAGACCCAACATTTACAAATTGTGAAATTTTGAAATTTTTGGAAGACGAAGACCCCCTGGGGGATTTCGAATGGTCCAAAAATGCTTTCCGGACAGCGCCTCCTCCTATTTTATGTTACACCTGATAAAAAAAATAAAGATTATCACAGTTAAATATGCCCAACAGTACTTTGAATGTAGTTTTGGATGAACAAATGTTTTACCCAGAAATTCTAAATTAAAACTAGTTTTTAAAGAAGCGGAAAAAGAACCAAGGAAAGCAAGCTTTCCTTAGGATATTGGCCTGCTTTTGTTGGGATATAGGGTAGACCCAGGTTCACCCCCATAGTAGCGGTTACGTCCACATAACTATGTTTTATTCAACTTTCTACAAAAACCGTAGTTCTGATCTGCACACTCAGCTGCAGATCCCTTCAAGTCCTCAAAGCCGCGCACATAGTTGTAGGCCTCTGCGCATACAGCTGCAGATTTCCTTAATCACCCAAAAACCCTCTGCGCACATAGCTACAGAGGTCATCCATGCACACGGCTGGGACTTAACCTTTTCTTACAAAATAGCCTTAGCTTCGCATCAATTCATCTTACCTAAAAAGCCTAACCTTACTTCTTTACAAGAGTGCATATTTATACACCATGCTTATTACAAAACCATGGGCTTAAACCATGGGTGCCCTAAACCCTAAAACCTGGACTTAAACCATGGGTTTATTACAAAAATAGGACTTTGACTCAACCTGGACACCCCTAAGACTATTTTGAGTCATAACTCCGCTTACAACTTCCACAAAAACTGCGGAGTTACCAAAATTAGGGACCGTTAAGGTGTGCGCCCCAACAGGCCCCTAAGACTCACCAGTGTCCCGTCTCGGGACACTCTGCTGTTCTTCTGTTCCACAAACTCTGTCAGCTAAGAGAGTGTACTGCTTGTTGAGACTGCACATAATATTGTCAGCAGCCTGCTCCTTTTCGACCAACTCTTGCA
This sequence comes from Pseudotsuga menziesii, assembly GCA_001517045.1. Taxonomy (NCBI): domain Eukaryota; kingdom Viridiplantae; phylum Streptophyta; class Pinopsida; order Pinales; family Pinaceae; genus Pseudotsuga; species Pseudotsuga menziesii. Next base: position 22,259 of record LPNX010158871.1, on the reverse strand, counting down.
ATACTGTGGCTGATGCTTCACTGGCCTTTTCCTGTGCAAATGCATCATATTCCTTTAGAACTTTGAGTTGGGTTTCCACAGCAGTACTCAACTTGAAAGCTTCACTGATAAGTGGCTACAGAGAATTTTCCACTTCTGTTGCTCTTGCCTTGCATGACTCAATTTCCTGCTGGAGTTCGTTCCTTCACTTTACCTTGAGCATTTTCTCCATAGGCGGTAGAGTCTTAATTGCCACTTTTACTGCATCCAACTCTATCTGTCGCTGCCTGATGGTTTCTTGTAGCTGTCCGACTTCTGGATATTCCTGCAATGTGGTCCAGGCCTCAACACTATCTTCTAATAGCTTTGTTGCACTGCTCACAATGTCCAAGATTTTTGCTGCACAGGCCTGAATGTCTGCTCGACGTTGCTCCCTAACCTCTGGTGGGCTCTCTGGGGTGAGGCGGAGTTGAAGCTCCGAAATCTGAGCCTCATGTTCTGCTTTGAGCTTCTCTATTTCACTGTGAGACTGCTGTGTGTATTCCTTCATCCTGACTAATCTTTCTTCTGGTTCTTCCACCCGCTGTACGTCGAAGTCTGGAAGACTTCGACATGTTTCATCCAAAATTTGTACCAGTGTAATCCCCTTACATTCTGCGTCCCTTTTTCTCTGCTCTGCTGCCTCTAGCTGCACTACGAATCCCTACTGCTGACTTATGACATTTTCTAACTACATTTGCGAATATTGGTCTCGTGCCCGGATTTCCTTCATAATTGCTGACTGACAAAGATGTAGCTCCATCATGGACAGCTTAGTGTAATCTATTCCAACCGGCATACTCATCTCTGAACGAGACGTTGCATCTATTAATATGAGAGTTGTGCTAGATACTTGTCCTTTGTTATCTCTGGCCATCCATTGCCTGAGGTCTGGTTGCGCGGCGACTGGGGCACTGCTTGCTGAAGTGCCAGGTAGTGATTTCTCCACTAAGTCCTTCAGCTCTGAAACGTGCTTTGCTACACCAGTGAGGGCCTGTAGATGTGTATCTGCAAATTCTGACCATTTCTCGGTGAGAGCTTCTGTGGAATTTGATAGAGCCTGAGCAAGCTCCTCACTTGTTAGGTCGGCCTCCTCGACAATATTCTTGTCCTTCAACGCCTTCGTTTTCTTTCAGGGATGGGGTTTGTCCACTTCCTCTGGCTCTGGTGTCTTGCGCTTATCCTACAGATTAGGGTCTGAAGTAGTTTGAGCCGAGTCTTCCTCTTCTTCTTCATTGCCCTCATCTCCACCCTGGTTGCTTTCACTCTGCTGCGACTCAGTTTGTTCTTCACTGTCTTCAGGGGGTTCTTGTTGCTGTGTATGACTAGGGACAGTGCGCAAATTGGTAACTGGGGGAACAGGAATGGTGGGTTTTGTCCCCGCGTCCTTCAACCATTCAGCTATCCACTACTGAATAATTGCGAGGATGTCGGATTTGGTCACTACATACGGTAACTTAAACCATTGATGCTTTTGGTCCGCGCGGGCCTAAATGAAACTATGATGCATGTCGGCACTGAAATGGGCTGCGCCCTCGTATTGAGAGAACAACTCATTACTGAGCCGAGGGGTTTTCGTAATCTCATACGAGATACTCATCATATAAAAAGCAAATACACAGTTTGTCATCTGCTATAGGGTTTTATCCTGGGAAACCCACAGAGAGGCGTACCATACTGCGCCAGGCAGGTCCAGAGGTATAGCAACAAACTGCACCTCGGTAGGTTCTTACCAGCTTACCATGGAAATGAGGATTATTAACCATGAATAATGAAAGGGCCTACCTTTCTCCTACACATCGCAGACATCTTCAAGGAATTCCTTCGCGATATACGCTGCCTAGTTGTAACTGTATCCTTCGACACAGTTCACAGCAATTCTGATAACCTGGGCAGGCACTTTATATGGTCTGCACTTTCACATGAGCTTGCATGCTAGAAGCTCAACTGCAAAGCGAATATTATGTTGTTGAATTGCAGAAGTGTCATACCCTTTCTTTCCCTTCGTCAGGCAGAAGCGTTCCTTCATGCTTTGTGCAAGCTTCGTATCCTCATGCTTTGAAGGAAATTCGGTCCCCGGATCAGGCCCTGCTATTGGTAAGGCTGTGATCCTATGAATAAGCTCACCATTGATAGGAATTTTCTTGTTTCCTATCCATAAGTGACCATCATGTACTAATGCCAGCAGCTGCTTGACTACTATGGTCACTTGTGTGTTGCGACCAAAATGGGGAACGTCGAGAATCTTTAGCAGGCCATCTCAATCCAAGCCAGTAGCCCATTGTTTTACTTCCAGCACTGTCGCACCAAAATATTGATATTTGACATAATGCAATTATTGTGCTGGGGTGAACTGTGGAAACTTTCCACGATCATTTGTGTCGTGATCGACATACTTAAGCTGGTCTATTTTCCCTGTCATAGTCCCGACCAACTGTACACCCGGGGGAAGCGACGGGGTGCGTAATGTGAACTTCTTTAGTCGTCGAGGTGGATGGACTCCTGGTCGAACTGGAGGGAGATACGGTGGATACTTCGGTGCAATATTCTCATCTTCTGCAGGTGGGGCCGCTGCTGAACCAGACGGATGCATCTCGGGGTCTTCTGGTGTTTGCCCTGATTGCTTGTGTCATTCTTCGTTGCATTTAGAATGTACTTCAGGCTTAAACTTCTTCCGGGCAGAGCGTGTTTGCATTGGATGAGTCGGCACTGGTGGAGTTTCTTCACGGGGTACAGATGCAGGGGGTTGGTTGAAAAGGCTCTGCAACCCCGTCTGCTCAAACTCTCTCAGCAGCTTCTTGAACTCATGATCGGCTGACATGGATGCAATGTTAAAACACAAGAAACAGAAACCTGCAGACATCGTAGGTGAGGGTGTCTTCTTATAGAATATATCCATGAAATCTGTCACAATTGTGCATTGATGGCATTGAATCTAACAGAGATCTTGTCCAAAGGGTGGTAGATTTTCCCAGATCGCATTAGTACAGGCAGTTAATACAAGGAATGTATCGGCGCCGCCAAATTTGATTTCTTCCAACGGTCGTTTTTTCTTAAGTTCCGACAGACCTTTCCTCCTTCGGCACAAATAGTCACTGTGTCTGCACGTTAATACGGACATTCGACACCTCTGGACACCCTCTGCGACCCAGATTCAAGCTTCGACCTGCAACACAATGCCATCCACAGCTTCCATGATTCCTCTTATTTCTAGGAACTGCCTGAGACAGAAGGCTCGACACTCATGGAGAAGTTGGGTCGCTATGCTTGCCGTGTCTCGATCCCAATAATCTCCACTGGTAACATACTTAGGATGATCTACTAATTCAAGGTTGACTGTCCGTGTCTTCAGGGGTTGAGTCACTTGAAGGGCTTCAGCTGCTAGTCCATGCACATCGTAGTATTCTTCTAACTTAGGAATACCAATATTGCGTGGATCATCATCCTCGTCAATTGTGAGGTTATAATATTCGATTGCGTGAGCTTCTTGTGCTGTCCAATCAGGCCAATATTTTACTATTTCCTGAGCATCCAATACCATAGTATGGACCATCCTGATAGCTGCATATAAAGCTGAACAAACTTCATTAGTAGAACAGTTAAGCACAAAACTATGAACAGGAGAATCCCAACTTACAGTATCCTGGCGAAGCTTATCCTTCACGTACCAGTTCTTTCCTATTGGTTCCAAAGTATGTACAAACCTATGTACCCATACTTCCTGAGGTACATGCTGCCATGCTTCGGAGCACTGTGCCAAATATTCATGAGGGCTAGTCTTCCTATCAAGCCTGCTTTGCACCTTCTGGGGTTGATCCATAATTCTCAAGCGAAGAAACTTCTAACGAGCCTCCCAACTAGGACTATTCTTCTGATGGTAATTCCACCATTTGGCTGCTGTGGGTTTTTCGTATCTTCATATCACGAAGCTCTAGAGCCATCACTACCAACTACGCTTGGATTTGAGCAATACCAGAGTTGTCTTCGACAGGAGCGATCTCAAGCTTCATCGCGATTTCCAGAGCCTCCTGCTGGTTAGCAACCTTCTGTTGCATGAGTGGAGTTCTGATATGCGGTAGCAATGCTGTAATGAACCATTCCTTGTACTGCATAGGTCCAATAGGGAAACTGACTTGGTCTAACAGAACTTTGAATCTTTGATCAAAGTCCCACACTGATTCTCCACACCACTGGTGAATCTCTTTCAACTCCGTGATACACTACGACTCTGATTTCGGCTTCTTAAATTCCTTTATCATTTCTACTTTTATATCAGGCAATGCATGGTTCTGAGTGCTGGAGAACTTCATGAACCAAGTCAGAGCACGGTCTCTGAAAGAAGTAACCAGCTCCGCTCTTGTGGTATCTTGATCCGTAATGGACTTAGCAGTCCACACTGCTTCACATAAAAGCCAAAACTGTTCTGGATCCTCTGATCCCGTTCCTTTGAAAATAGGGAGCTTAATATCGTCGTGCATGTGGGCCATCGTGGGTCTAGGGGGGGAGGGAGGGGGCCTGGAAGTAAGTGGGGGTGAACTTATTGGGGTCGACTAACCTACGACAGGAGTACTCGGGCTAGGGTGACTTTCAGACTGCAATGGGTTCTCAGGGATAATAGGTCTTCACGGTGGGGTTACGAGAGGGTTTCCAATAGAAGGGGTTTCCTCGGGTTCTGAATCAGGGGGATTTATAGGGGAATACTCGGTATGCTTACCCTGGGAATAGGATCCAAAATCTTGCTTGTACCTTTTACCACTTCGCAGCAAACCACTTTGCTCGTCGAAGGTATTTTCACTTGCAAACATAGGTTAGTAATACTAAATCTAACAGTCTTATTCAATTAGCAATATACCTTTTTCAGCTAATAGCATTTTAATTCTCAAACTAAATGAATTCAGAAACTTACCCCTTGGTCCTTTGAAAAACTACCGCTCGGCTTCAATAAAGGAAGTACTCGTGTCGATGGCGAACTCTGTCACAAATGCTTCAAGGGTTCGCGTTGTCCAGAAATCAATAGTGCAGGAAATCTCGTTGTTCACCCTTTTCAGTATATTAATTCTTGCGGGGGTCCACTCAGGAAACTGACGTTCTTGGAAGTTTTTTCTTCACTCCGTTAACCTGGATAACAACTGGTGCAACTCTATGTGGATACTACCGAAGAAAATTTCATAAATGTCACAAAAAAATACCTTTGCAGAAAGTCGTTTGCACTACGATGCAAATATTTGTTCTCTTGTGCAGCGAAATTCAGATAAGTCTGATCAATCCAATCACCAATTTCCTTTACAGAGGGTCTCGATAGCATAGCCCTCGATGTACGACGTAAACCCCTCTTGAGCAAATACTGATTTCAACCGGCAACGGAACCAATTTGTTGGGCTATAGGGCAGACTCGGGTTTTATACCTTTTACTTCGCGCCAACAAAAGACCCACAGTGTTGGCCCTTTCGGTAACAACCTGCGAACAGGTTGCAGTCTCACCCGAAACAGCTATGGAGTGCCGCAGAACCAAGTTTCTGCAAGCAGAAGAGGGATATTACTGTACCTTTAGCTTTTAACAGATTATAAATATAAATCACAGAGCTTAACATTCACTTATTTAGCTTCGCGGTTAGATAAACAAACAGTGCCTTGCACAACCCTTTACTAGAAATTCACAGCGAAGTTATTATCTAGCAGTGATCTTTACTTATCAGATATATAGATATTAATGCATGAAAGAACACAACAGAAACAACACATAGAACCACGACACAAGATATAATGTGGTTCACCCTCAGAGTAGGGGTTACATCCATAGAACTGTGTTTTATTCAACTCTCTACAAAAACCACAGTTCTGATCTGCGCACTCAGCTATAGATCCCTTCAAGTCCTCAAAGTTGCGCACACAGCTGCAGGCCTCTGCGCACACAGCTGCAGATTTCCTTAATCACCCAAAAACCCTCTGTGCACACAGCTTTAGAGGTCATCCACACATACAGCTGGGACTTAACCTTTTCTTACAAAATAGCCTTAGCTTCGCATCAATTCATCTTACCTAAAAAGCCTAACCTTACTTCTTTACAAGAGTGCATATTTATACAGCACGCTTATTACAAAACCATGGGCTTAAACCAGGGGTACCCTGAACCCTAAACCCTGGACTTAAACCATGGGTTTATTACAAAAAGAGGACTTTGACTCAACCAGGACACCCCTAAGACTATTTTGAGTCATAACTCTGCTTACAACTTCTACAAAAACCGCCGAGTTACAAAAATTAGGGACCGTTAAGGTGTGCGACCCAACAGCTTTGGTGGCAGCCAATATGAAGCACTTAAATTGATGAATATAATTTTTTCAATTCTAAGGAAACAACCATGCATTCAACAAGCTTTAGATCTACTTTCACAGGCTTGAAAAATGACAACTTTCCCTAAAACTAGATCTAGAAATCTTGTAAAAGTTTCTTTAGGAATGAGATCTAGTTTTATGACACTTAAGGCAGAAAGATATATGAAATATGAACTATGAAATTGATAAATCTAACAAATTTAAAGCTGCAAAACAAGTAACCAGACTGATTTTGAAGAAATTTGAAGGAGGAAGAGGAAAAGAAGAGCGCTTGTTGCTGGGAATGGATCTGCAAAGAATACTAGTTAGTGGAATGCCGAGGGACAATGCCTTCACAAAACAGTTAGATTCCTAGTGGATTCAAGCTAGATACACAGTTCATCCAACCCCTGTTACCTGAAAACTAACAAACAATCCCGCACAAAACCTTATGAGATATGGATAGAAATACATGAAGAAAGAGAGGGATTACACGCAAATAAAATTATTTAAACATGTATGAGCTGAATATTTAAACATATATACCATGATATATTGAAAAGAAAGTAATCTTACTTTCCCAGCCATACTCCTATCGATTCAGCTGAATCATTAAGCCAGACAGTATTTAGATGCATAAATTGAGAGAAATCCAATGGTAAAAAGCTACAAGACAATGTTAAATCCACACATATAAAAGCATTACATAGATTTGGCCTCCAAAGATTCACTTTATTCCAATAACAAAAGATATTACACAGTATTACAATAGCAATAGCCCGTCAATCCAATTCTAACTAGCTTGGAAGAGGTAGCCTGGGATTAATTTATACAAAAAAATAGGAGATCCAGCCCAGGGGGGCGCAAATCCCAAGGAGATAGACCACTGCAGCTGAAGGAGAGTCCAATGAATGTTGATCTGAAGCTGAAATAAGCCTACTTGTTAATAAGGGGGCTGATTTATCTGACACATCAACCCATAGACTGACACATCAATCCACAGAGCTTCTAGGAGAGCCCACACGTTTGAAGGAGAGAGAGACAGCGCAATTCCTCATAAAGGATGTTGAAGATCAACTCTAGATTTGTCCAGATCACCTCCTTAGGTTAAGGATTTGTTAGATCCAGTCATCCTGGTTCAGATTTGACTGATTTCAATCAAATCGGCTAAGAATCCATTGATCTAGGATTTTGGATTTGCTCCATTATTCATCAATTTATTAATTAAATAATCAATAATTGAATTTTTGGGGTTTCATGACCTAAGTGATGGAAAATCACTCAAAACTTGAAAAAAGTGGGTCCATGGGTTTACATGGTGCTCTTAGCTTGAAAATGAGCACCTACATGACTGAAACTGATTATTTGTCCCACGTTCATTACAAAACCAATTTTTCCAATTAATCTATTAAAAATAGCCTAAGTTTTGGAAAAATTAAATTTAATAAAAAACACTGAAAAAATTAAAAACCTAGGGGGACTTAGACATGTTCATATGACTCGACCATGATTCCTAGCATGTTTATACATTGACACATAGACTCTAATAACTTCAATAGGCCTAAATGCCAAGCCAACCACCCCAACTTTGGAGGTATGGAGTGAAAAACTCAAAAATTATCAGTTGTTTATTCAACAACCAATAATAACCAAGGGAAAAAACACCATGTGCTGATCAGATTGACAAATAAATTCTAAGATACCGAGTCTTCTATAGACATTATCATGCTAGAACATTTATTACAATTCCCCCATAGGGTATGAACATTCCATATAGTACAACAAGCACATCCCAGAAGCACTTCCGAAGTTCCTCTGATGTCTCAACATAAAATCTTTGTTCGGTTCACTGGGCTCAGTTGATAAAAAACCACTAAGTACAACTTAGGTGGTAACATTCTGGCTCCAACTGCGAGACGTGTGCTCGATCTGGTCATAGGGCAAGGAGAGGATACGAGAACATTAGAATCTCTGGTTTATACACCCTATAAAAACATCTCAACTTGACAAGAAAACCTCAGTAGCACAATCTTTACATAAAAACCCGAATGAACCATTAAGCAGATTTATTTAAACAAAATAAATGTAACTAACTAAAGAAAAAAAATGTGAATTATAGCTAAGTACAAAACAAAAAATGCAGAAAGTAAATGCTCTTTTTCAAGGAGCTTATTTTCCTACTCTAAGCATGATATAAAAAGGGTTAAGTGTAATCATAAATCCAATGTAACCACCTAAGCAATTTATTAGCATAAAAAAAAAATTCCTTGTCTTTGGTTACTAGCCAAAGAAAGGATACTTTATTCAGAAAATTCAAACCTGCGTGATGATCCGGAAGGGACGGGATGGATGGGAAATCATAGCCATGAATAATGTCATCAAACTTCCTCCGAAATTGGTAAGTCCTTGAGCAGGCTGCTTCTATTTATGACTGGATAGGGTTGATCTACAAATCGGAATGATGAGGCAGATTGACTACACCATCATACTGATCATCAAGGATTACCGGATGATAATTCACTATATAAGCCCCAAGCGGCTCCAAATCATGAGAAAACTCTATATGTGGAGATGATAGTTAAGGCTGATATTCTACTAACTGCATCACCTTTGTCTTTTCACAACACTGCTTCTCCATGTCTTCATTATTGATACATTTCTGCAGCTCTGCATGATATGACTATGAATGATCATATAAGAGTTTTGAATGCTACTTTTCCATACTAGGATTTTCCAAGGTCTCTAGATCCATGCTTTCTACTATGGAAGTATAATAAATTGGACTTACACAAATTTCTACATAGACATTCCCCTCGCTAGATATAGTATATATAGGATTCTTAATAAGATATCCACAAAAATACCAATAGTCATCACCACCATCTATGTCAAATGTGATGGATTCCCTATTGTTGATATCAAGTTCTCTTTTTCTTCATTACTAATATTGATATATGGCTCAGAATGATCATATGCATAAACTGCATGCTCCTTTTCCATATCAAAGTTTCCCAAGGCCACATGGTCCATGCTCTCTCCTTTAGATATGCCATAGAGAGAAAAATCAACAAAACCCTCAAAAGTTTCTGGTTCATTATTTTCCTCTTTATTCATGTCACAGACTAGATTTTCCATGAATGTCCAAAACTCCTCATCAACATATTTATCGGAGATAAAGGAGTCTCTATCACTTGTATCATGCTCTAAGTTATACTTGTCCTCATTTTCATACTCATCTTCTTTAGAGAAAAGGTCACAAGGGATTAAACCTTCCATACTGTCATCATTATATGGAGAACACGTAGGAGTCCAATTATGTACATTGCAGTTTTCATCATACGTTTCACTATAATATTGTGCAATGGTTTCATCCTTAGGATTGTACTGTTTATCTCATGACAAAGGGTAGGCCTATCCTACCATGTCTACATGATCAGGCTCGCTTGAAGTTGTTTCCTGACTACTGAACTCGGGTAATCCATGTTCCATGACTTGATTTGCAAGATAAGAAGTGATTTCTTGGTGGAATTGTTCACAGGGTCTACACCATGGAATTACCTTTTCTACCATGTTAGCTGAGTCTAACTGGTTTGGAATCCTAGGTTTCTACTGAGGAAATTTATTTTGATACATTTGATTCTGCTTAGGCTAAAAGTTGCTAGGTCCATTATTCCTTTCCGTTGTGATCAATCTATTAAGCATGTGATTCAAGTGTGCAAAATTATTGGCCATTAGTTGGTTTTGACTAGGAACCAATTTTTTTATCATGTCTTCTGATTCAACGGCTTTACCCTTAGTCTCTTTGTTATAGGAATCGTTTCCCCTAGTTTTACCTGGAATGTTGGACTTGCTTGAAGACTACATATACTTTTCTATTTTCTTGGCCAATCGCTAAGCAATTTTTAGATCAGCCGACTCTTTGTCTCTTAACTGGTACCTCAAATCACCAGTGGAAGCTTTGATGTAAGATATGCGGATGGAGGCATCCTTTGGCTTGATTTATTTAGGGAGGTTCGCAACCATATGCCTGAACTTAGTGTTAAATTCATCCATGGTTTTATTCTCCATATTCGTTATGTTATGAAGGGTAGCAAGCAGCTGTCTTGGTTATTTCGTTTCTTCCCGTTTCTTCTTAAAACCCTCTAGGAATTCACTAAGAGTTTTGAATGCTACTTTTCCATATTGGGATTTTCCAAGGTCTCCAGATCCATGCTTCCCTCTGTGAAAGTATAGTAAATTGGACTTGCACAAATTTCTACACAGACATTCCCCTTGTTGGATATAGCATATATAGGATTCTTAATAAGATATCCACAAAAATACCAATAGTCATCACCACCATCTATGTCAGATGTGATGGATTCCCTATTGTTGATATCAAGTTCCGATATCAAGTTCTCTTTGTCTTCATTACTGATACTGATATATGGCTTAGACTGATCATATGGATAAAATGCATGCTCCTTTTCCATATCAAAGTTTCCCAAGGCCACATGGTCCGTGCTCTCTCCTTTAGATATGCCATAGACAGAAAAATCAAAAAAACCCTCAAAAGTTTCTGGTTCATTATTTTCCTCTTTATTCATATCACAGACTGGATTTTCCATGAATGTCCAGTATTCCTCATCAACATATTTTTCGGAGATAAGGGAGTCTTCATCACTTGTATCATGCTCCAAGTTATACTTTTCCTCATTTTCATATTCATCTTCTTCAAAGAAAAGGTCACAAGTCATTATGCCTTCCATACTGTCATCATTATATGGAGAACATGTAGGAGTCCCATCATGTACATTACAATTTTGATTATAAGTTTCACTATAAGATTCTGCAATGGTTTCATCCTTAGGATTGTATTGTTTAGCTGGTGACAAAGGGTAGGCCTATCCTATCATGTATACATGATCAAGCTTTCTTGAAGTTGTTTCCTGACTACGAAACTCAGGAAATTTGTCGAGCACCCAATATGCAAGTGAATTACAACTAACATACAGAGTGTACAATATTTATTGTCAACCATGAAAAGTATTGTATTTCAAGGATAACATGCATAGTATATGATTAAACATGAAATAAATGTAATTCAACAATACTATCCTCTGCTCGGCTATGCTCATCCCAAGAATCTAATTAATCTAGTTACCTTCTAAGGAATGCAATCACAATTACCTTCTGCTATGTCTTAGTCTAAGAATGGAAAAATTCACTTCTAAATTACAATTGCAGATAAGGGAAAATCCTGTTCACACCACTTAATGATTAACTCAACTACCTAATATGATTTTCCTAGGAATCCAAAAACATAAGTTGAATATTGATCTAGGAATTCAAAATACAGATATTGAGTTCAACTGTCTTAGGAAATTGAAGTACAGGAATGAAATTCTACAATCATAAAAATAAGAGACAAGCTGGAAAGATTCATGGAAACGACAACTAAAATATCTAGGGATGAATAGAGCTACTACAGTTACCACACAAATTGCATAAGAAATAATTACCTACTTAGTTGACTGTCACACTATGCCACTACAGATCTCCAAGGAATGAAATCACAACACACTTTAAATCCACACTTGTTACAGCTTCCTATGAAGAACTAAAATTTGCATAACATAACACAACAAAATAATTGAAAGGACCTAATTTAACTCAGTGATCCCTATGGAAGGAGGGCCCAGCCTTCACACAGAGATGCTAGCTGAACACACGTAAAAACCTTTAGATCAAAAGTAACTCCTTGTATTAAAAGACAGAGTGATTACACAATTCCTCCTCACAGCTAATACAATGAAATGATGATATGTTCAACAATCCCCGGCTTGAAACAGTTCTCCATATTTATACAATGTAAATCATAACATCCTACCCTATTATGGGTCAGCCATGAAGATCTCTGATCTTCAGGGGGCCTAAATGTCAACGGCTGTTACAAACGTGGCAGGATGAAAAATAGGAAACATAGGAAAACTGTTAATCGCCCCAGGAGTGACAATATCTTCAGATTATGGCTACACACAAGCAGAAACAAACTATTGACCTCCAAGTCTGATGCATTTTGTTACAGCTACCTTGACACAGCTTTGTCTAGGATATCATACTGGAGCCGCATTCCTTGGGTGATGATAGGATGGACAGGGATCAGCTTAAGCGGTGAATGCCCCTTCTTTTTGTAGCCTATTCAGCCCAATCTTCTTGCAGTCCATATACCTCAAAATAACTTTATAAACCATAATATGTCAGTGCATTGAGAGATACAAAGCCTTAATTATCACAATCATAAGTATTAATAAAATAAAACAATGACCAATCATACCTTGGTCGTTTGAAGAGTAGAGTGGGGGTAAAACGTTTGATTGGCATGCTAAATAGGGTAGGATAGAACAAGAAGAGGTAATTAAGGGTGGTCAAAAGAGGCCATTTTTGGGCCCAACAAAATCCATGATCCATGACTTGATTTGCAACATAACAAGTGCTTTCTTGGTGGAATTGCTCACAGGGTCTACACCATGGAATTACTTTTTCTACCATGTTCGCTGAGTCTAACTGGTTTGGAATCCTAGGCTTCTGCTGAGGAAATTTATTTTGATACATCTGATTCTCCTTAGGCTGAAAGTTCCTAGGTCCATTATTCCTTTCTGTTGTGATCAATCTATTATGCATGTGATTCAAGTGTGCAGAATGATTGGCCATTAGTTTGTTTTGACTAGGAACAAAGTTTTTTATCATGTCCTTCACCTTTTCCATGGGATCTTGAGAAGTTCCCTTTTCTTCTGATTCAACATCTTTACCCTTGGTCTCTTTGTTGTAGGAGTTGTTTCCCCTAGTGTGACCTGGAATGTTGGACTTCCCTAAAGACTGCATATTCTTTTCTATTTTCTTGGCCAATTCCTGAGCAGTTTTTAGATCGGCCGACTCTTTGTCTCTTAACTCGTGCTTCAAATTGCCAGTGAAAGCTTTGATGTAAGATATGAGGATGGAGGCATCCTTTGGCTTGATTTCTTTAGGGATTTCTGCAACCATACGCCTGAACATAGTGTTAAATTCATCCATGGTTTCATTCTCCATCTTCTTTATGTTATGAAGGGCAGCAAGCAGATGTCTTGGTTCTTTCTTTTCTCCCCATTTCTTCTTAAAACTCTCTAGGAATTCACTAAGAGTTTTATATGAATCATCACCTATGTTAAAGTACCATTCTTCAGCATCATCTTCTAAGGATAAAGCAAAGAGATTCATTTTGACATAGCCATGGTCATGGGAAACATCATTGCAATAACTAACTAGGTGCTTTTCAAACTTTCGAAGGTAAGAATTGGCAGTGATGGCATTATTGCCCTGAAATATGTGGAGCTTCTTGATAGAATCTTTTGGAATGGCATGCAGAGCACTTGCTATCTGAGAAAATTCAAGGGGTTTGAATAATTCCATCATTTTTTTAGATTGGTGAACATGACTCTCTACAAATATGAGGATGAATATCTGAGAGGGATTGGTCTCCTAAATTTTCAAGGTTTCTACAAGAAGTTTTCCTATTCAATATTTCCCTAATAAACCTTTCGGGATCAGGGAGAGGACTAAATAATTTATGGCAGTTTCTTCGGGTAGAAATTCTTGGAGGGATGTTAAACAGTGGAGTCACCATATGGATTGAGTTTTAATTTTAATATTTTTTAAAGAAAAGATCAATCAATTTTTTTTTAATCTTTTTAGTTGTTTAGAAAAAAGTTAAGCTAAGTCGTACTCGAGAATAAAAAAGTTTATCCTCGACAACGATGCCAAAAGGTGTTGCCGCATTTCACACACTTGGGTTACGTGGCAGAAATCTTCAAGCCACTTGGTGTGTCCTTGGGGGAAAGTCTTGAGTCAAGGTTGTCACCTTGTTCTTGACTCCTCCATTTAGGCTCAACTCCTAACGAAGCCAAGGGGGATAGACCCTATTAAGTTACTAAGGAAAAATTATTTAGTATTATGATGGTATTAAAGATTAAGCTTTTTAAGAGTTTCGATTTAACAATTGTAAACAACAAATAACGTGATGAGATAATCACAAGTAAGCACAAAAATGACACCCAATCTATTACGGAGAGAAATTCATATGGCTTGGGGTACCAGAACAGACAGCTTGACTCTAGAAATCAAGCTTTTCCAATATGCAATAGAAAATAAATGTTTAACATTAAAGGATCAGACCTCGTACCTTATTCCAAACGGTTGAATTAGATCCCCGTTGAGCTTTCCAACTTCAGCTTGAATTGATAACTTACTTCCTCAACAACAACTAAACAATACAAGCATACTATATAACATGGTGTTAGATCTATTCTAGCATATATAATGAACAATGTATACGCATTTGAAATACTCCCATGGATAAAATATTCATTCAAACACACATTATTGGACAAGAAAATATATTTCTATTAATATAAATCATATATTACAATAGATACAACCTCAGTCGGCACGTCTGCGAATCGGAGAAACTGAATCCCCCACTTGGGCCTCCACCACCTCAATCCTCCATCTCTCGATAGAAAGCTCATAAGCAAAAGGAAAGCTTGGGATGAACACAAAAGTGCTCCAAGGGACAAAGGGATGCAGACTCAAGCATAAGTTCCGGCAACAATGGACTATAGTTTCTTTGCTCTCAATTCTCTGATATGCCTTCAATGTGTCATAGAGTTCATTATATAGCCTTTCAAAGGGGTAATGAAAGGTCGAATCTGAGCGATCTCAAGGCATAGGGAAGGCCAGGAGTCAAGTGAGTTGGATCCATGTCAAGGAAAACTCCAAAAGGATTTGGATTTTGTACACATCCCGATGTACGCAGTTTTAGGGGTCAAACTCGCATATATACGCGATTAAGGGTTTAAAAGTCACGTGTATCATTTTTCACATGTTTTTAGGGATGGCCAGGGAAACATCAAAGGACAAAAAATGGTCCACGGGGTCTAAGGATTCTACCTGATGGTTTGTCAATTTGGGGAGAGTGAAACCTAATTATTCTTGTCACTCAAGTGCTTTTGATGCATCTTTACTGATCAAAAGAACCACAACCAAGTAAAAATCATACACACTGGAGTCTTTGTTAATTTTAGTAAATTTTAAAGGAGGTGTTCTTGTTAAAAGAAAACCCTCCAGGAACCTCTTTCGGTCGAAGTGGACCTCAATCGGGGAATCAAGGAGGGGTTAATTTTATTACGATTACTAAAACAAATGATGATAATAGATGAAGCGTAAACATATAAGCAAACCACAATTTTCTAGTTAGACTACCACCACCCTTTTTTCACCTTTCGCCTCAAAAGGAGGTGCGTGGAGTAAGTATTAAAATTCCTTTGAAACAACTAGATATGGAATATGGAAATGATTATAAGTCAAAGTATACTACCCTGTATATTATAACTACAATAGATTGAAAAAAGATGAACAAAAAGTAAAAAATCACATAGACGCAAATCTCCCCACGGGGGATGGTGAACAGGCCCGAAAGAGCCTATTCAAATAGGTTCTTATTTCATTAACATCAATTAAAATATCATAAAACTGAAAATTATTTACTTGGTCCTTATACGCAATGATATCCAAGGTTTACAAATTACGAAATTTTGAAATTTTTGGAAGACGGAGACCCCCTGGGGGGTTTCGAATGGTCCAAAAATTATTTCTGGCCAGAGTATCCTCCTATTTTATTTTACACATGCTAAAAACCAGAAATATTATCACATTTTAATATTCCCAAAAGTGCTTTGAAATTACTTTTGGATGAACAAACGTTTTACCCAAAAATTCTAAGTTAAAACTAGTTTTTAAAGAAGCGGAAAAAGAACAAAGGAAAGAATGCTTTCCTTGGGATATTGGCCTGATTTGGGGGCAGTAGATATGAATCACTTAAATTTATGAATATAATTTTTTTTATTCTAAGAAAACAACCATGCATTCAACAAGATTTAGATCTACTTTCACAGCTTTGAAAAATGACAACTTTCCCTAAAACTAGATCTAGAAAGCTTGTAAAAATTTCTTTAGGAATGAGATATAGTTTTATAAGATTTAAGGCAAAAATATCTATGTAATATGAACTATGAAATTGATATATCTAACAAATTTAAATATGCAAAACAAGTAACTGGACTGATTTTGAAGAAATTTGAAGGAGAAAGAGGAAAGGCAGAGCGCTTGTTGTCGGGGAATGGATCTACCAAGAAGACTAGTTAGTGGAATGCCAAGGGACAATGCCTTCAAAAAATAGTCGATCCTAGTGGATTCAATCTAGATCCACAGTTTTTCCAAACCCTATTACCTGAAAACTAACAAACAATCCTACAAAAAACCTTATGAGATCTCGATATAAATATATGAAGAAAGAGAGGGATTACATGCAAATAAACTTATTTAAACATGTAAGAAATGAATCTTTAAGCATATATACTATGAGATATTGAAAAGCACGTAATATTACTTGCCCAGCTATACTTCTATTGATTCAGCTGAATCATTAAGCCAGCCAAGATTTAGATGCAAAAATTGAGAGAAAGGCAATGGTAAAAAGTTGCAAGACAATGTTAAATCCACACGTATAAAAGCATTACATAGATTTGACCTCCAAAGATTCAATTTATTCCAGTAGCAAAAGATATTACACAGTATTACAATAGCAATAGCTCCTCAATCCAACTCTAACTAGCTTGGAAGAGGCATCCTCAGGTTTATTTATACAAAAAAATAGGAGATCCAGCCCAGAGGGGGTGCAAATCCCAAGGCGATAGACCACTGTAGCTAAAGGACAGTCCATCAATGCCGATATGAAGCTGAAATGAGGCTACTTGTCAATCGGGGGGCTGATTAGCTAAAACATCAACCCACAGACTGACACATCAATCCACAGAGCTTCTAGGAGAGCCCACACGTGTGGAGGAGAGAGAGAGGGTGCAATTCCCCCTAAAGGATGCTGAAGATCAACTCTGGATCTATCTAGATCACCTCCTTCATTCAAGGATTTGTCAGATCCAGTCAATCTGGTTTAGATCTAACTGATTTCAATCAAATCAGCTAAGAATCCACTGATCTAGGATTTTGGATTTGCTCCATTATTCATCAATTTATTAATTAAAATAATCAATAACCTATTTTTTGGGGTTTTCTGACTTGAGTGATGGAAAATCACTCAAAACTTGAAAAAGTGGGTTCATGGGTTTACATGGTGCTCTTAGCTTTAAAATGAGCACCTATATGACTAAAAATGATTATTTGGCCCACTTTTATTACAAAACCATTTTTTTCAATTAAACTATTAAAACATAGCCTAAGTTTTGGAAAAATTAAATTTAATAAAAAACATTGAAAAAATTAAAAAATTTAAAAAATTTAAAAACCTCGGGGGACTTAGACATGTTCATATGACTTGACCATGATGCCTATCATGTTTATACATTGACACATAGACTCTAATAACCTCAATAGGCCTAAATACGAAACCGGCCACCAGAACTTTGGAGGTATGGAGTGAAAAATTCAGAAATTATCAATCGTTTATTTAACAACCAATAATAACCAAGGGAAAAAACACCCTGGGCTGATTAGATTGACAAATAAATTCTAAGAGAATAATTATTTTATAGGCATTATCATGCTATAACATTTATTACAATTCCCCCATAGGGTATGAACATGTGATATAGTATAACAAGCACTTCCCAGAAGCAATTCTGATGGTCCTCTGAAGTCCAAATTCAAAATCTTTGTCCGGTTCACCAAGCTCACTTGATAAAAAACCACTAAGTACAACTTAGGTGGTAACATCTTCCTTTGTGACTGTTGATCTAAGATTGGATGCATATCTCATCTTATCTTTCCATATCCTTTATATTCCTTAAAACTTTGTCTTGTAGGATTCTTTTGGAGTGTCAGATCTCTTGCGCCTTTAATCTCATCCATCAATCTACTATCTCCAACGAAACTTGACTTAACCTTGTGGATCTTTTATCTTCCACTCACATTCACTTAGTGAATCTTTCATTTCCATCAGTCCATCTTCTTGATATGTTTTTAGCCGTCCAATCTATGCTAAACTTTATTCCCACGAATTCATAATTATTCAATGATTGATTAGAGGTTTGATCAATTAAATTCAATCAATCTCTCTTTTCCAGATCTGCGCAAGCTCTCCGTGGTATTACACAACCTTTGTAATATTCAACTATTTTGAGCCCTAATTTTAGACTATGCATACACCGATTTATCAATCATTAACAAAGATCACCAATCATTCAATTCATGAAATCATACATTCAAAAAGAACTATAACCACACACAAAGATACGCCTAAATAGGATTTCCTTCTTTTAATACAATGAAAGTGGACATTCATGATTATCTTAGAAACTACATTCTGATCCCCTTAGTATGATATAACTACAACCAACGACCTTGCCCTGATTTACAATGATTTGGCTAGTTCTTGTCTAGATTGAATGACTTCCTCTCGCTCTTATAGCTACTTTTGTCTCTCCCTTTACTCCCTTCTCCGCTTTTCCTCGAAGGATTAAAAACATATATACGATAGGATTCATGAATCCATTCTAGTTCATATCCTCAATATAATCAACAGTCTGCTAACTAATTCTAAATAAAGGAACATAATCAACCCTTATCTCAATGACTCGCTTATGAGAGCCTTGACCCTTATTGAATGCTACCATTTGACATGGGCTTACTTAATTGACTCATCTAATGACTCATCACTCACTTAATGACTCATCACCTATATAGAAGAATACTCAACATAGATTTATTTACAATGTAATAGTATAAGGACTATTAATTAAGAATATGAAGACCTATTCTAGTTCTGATCAAACATTGAGCTTAGACTTGAAAGGAGAGAAGGATGCTCCTGCACCAGTCACATGATAAGAAATTTTTATACCTTATTTCTACTTTGACTGGCCTAATCCCTTACCAACTACTTAGCTAAAAAATAGTGCTAACAATAACTTCAAATTATTTATTTTGTGGGTTATCCTAAAATAACTTTGTTGTGGACCTATGCTTAGTGTCTTCGTTGAAGGGTCAAGTGACATGTGAAAACCCCGATATAAACATGCAATATAAATTATCTAGGTCTAAGAAACTATGGACCTCAATTATGGTTTTTGTGGTTGTACAATCATGAATGACTTGGAAATTGGATGGATCGACATGAACACCATGCTCGTTGATGATGTAACCTAGATATTGGATTCTCTATGTGCCAAAAGAGAATTTATTTATATTAGCATATAATTTGTGTCGCTGGAAGGTGTCGAGGTCTTATTGAATGTGCTACAAACGCTCATCCCAATTTTTGTTGAAGATTAGGATGTTTTCCATATAAAAAACCACAAAATAATTGATGAACTGACTCAAGACATCATCCATCATCCACATGAAAGTTTCTAGAGCATTAATTAAGACAAAATGCATGAGAAACCACTTCAAAAGACCTTGTTTGGACTTGAAGGCAGTCTTATAGACATTGATTTTCTCAATTAGGAGATTGTGGTATCCAAACTTAGGATCAATCTTATTGAAATACCTTAACCCCTTGAGTTGGATTTATGTGGTTACAAAATGCTCCTAAGATGGAGATATTGAACTAGGATGATCTTGCACAAGTTATATATGCAAAATAATATTTTGATAGATGTGTACATGCAATGAATCCATGTGATTGACATGAGATAAGTATTCAAGTTAAAATTAAAGGTGATAATCGGGTTTCTTAAAGGAAACACAAGAACTATTTCAATGTGATCCAATGATTGATTATGAATAGCTAGCTTCTAAACTATGTAGAGAATCACATAACATGCAATTAGAAATCCTATCTCCAAAATAATAAAGGAAAATTGGTATGTCAATATAAGGATCTATGAGATCTATGTGAAAACTCAAAACTGTATGTTGATGAGATTGGAGAAAAGTATGAAGAAAGAAGAGGCGATGATAAATTAAATACACACAATCATGAATCAATGATGAGATGAAGGGATAACATAGATTGGAACCTATTCTTTCGAAGTAGGCGGGCATTAATTACATAACAAATATGTCGCTAAATGTGAAAAAATGATTAGAAACATTCCACAATATGTCGATGTGTTTCTCTTTTATATAGAATCCAAATGAACCAGCAACACGTGCATATAAGAGTTTGTTGTGTGAAACAATTGTTGAGAGGGACATAGGTGGTCAGGAGACATATGATTTTCTTTTGGAACATCCTCTTTTAGAATGTAGTCATCAATATGTGGTTCTAAATATTGGTAGGAAAGTTTCAAACAAGTGCATGTTGATAGATACTAAACCAACAATGATAACTATCATATAAATGCATATACCAAGCGACATGTGGATATAAAGCACCTTCCATTGATAGATGTTGCAAAATCATGGTTGTATTACAAATTTCACCTATGAAAAAATGGTTACCACAAAGTAATGCAGTTATTGTATGTGTGTTTCCTCGATATAACTATTTTCGTAATAAAAAAACCAAGAAATTTGTAGAAATTTTTTGGTATGTGTTGGTCACTCTATATGTCAGTTAATTAAAACCATCATGCATAATGCTCAATATAAATTGTTAACCCAAGGAAGTATTTTATTTCAAAGATAACTTACACTATCTGTGCTTAAACACTAAGTATTTGATGACTGAATAAACTTTCCTACGTGTCTATTTTATCAAACTCCTCCCATAATCAAACTGATCTAAACTACCTATCTAAGAATCCAGAATTGCAATTACTTCCTACAACTTCAATCCAGTAATGAATGATTCCTGAAATAAAATATCTAGAATTAATTTTGCAGAAAGTTAAATCCTAATTTACCAGACTATATGTAGATCCCTTATGACTAGCTATTCCAACCTTAATATAGAAATGAGAAATAACATGAATTGAATCAACAGTTCTAAACCATAGTCTACCTGAATCAACAAACCTGAGCAAGAAGAGTAATTGAAAGGAAACTAAGGGAGAGCTTGACTATTATAGCTATCACACACATGCATAAAAGAAGCTAACCTACATAGCCAACTGTCACACCACACTGCTGCAGCTTAACGAAAATGCAAGTACTGAGTATTCAAGGAAACAAAATGATTAACATGATTGTTGTAGCCACTGAAACAAATGCATACAATGTAACATCCACACCAGACAACTAGTTAAGAAAACATCTAATTAACTCGGTGATCTCTGTGGGAAGGCAAGGCAAGGATTCAAACAGAGACACCAAAACTAACACAAGTTAAAACACAAAAAATTGAAGAATCCTACTCGTATTAAAATGGTGAAATGAAGGTACAGTCTCTGTTATAGCTTACACAATAAAATATGATATTGTCCAACCCTTGGCTCTAAATACTTCCCCATACTTATACATCAACAATCGTAAACCTCACCCACTAATATCGGGAAGCCATGAAGATCTACAATCTTCAGGCTGCCCTATTACGTGCGTTGTTACAACTGTGAGTGGAATTAAACAGAGGCAAGGAATATAGGAAATTTTGTTTCTTGAGCCAGTAAATGAATAACAAACCAATTCAAGAGAGGACCAAATGATTGCAGCTAACTTCAATCAGTGGGGCACTATTGTAGCTAAGTCTGTTGTAGCTGTGTCTATTGCAACCATGTCTTTCACAGCCCGCATGGAATGATGGACCTTGGTTGGATTTGTGTGTATAGACAGGACTGGAAAGTCACAACTGATAGTGAATGCTCATATCCTCTTTGGCCCTCCCTATATGGTTTTGCTTGCCACCAAATAAGCGGGAATTTGAGTTTAATTCCCAACCAGTTAGCTCCACATTTCCTCATACAATCGACATACTGTTGTAATATCACAGATCATATGAGGTTATCAATAATACACACT
>LPNX010158856.1:65434-89414 GCA_001517045.1 Pseudotsuga menziesii | reverse complement strand
TAATCAATAACATATAAGCATTTGAAATCATCCATGGATCAAATATTCATTCAAATACACATTATTGGACAGGAAAAGATATTTCTATTAATATAAAACGAAGATTACAATAGAGACAACCTCTGTCGGCACATCTGCGAATCAGAGAAACTGAGTCTCCCACTTGGGCCTCCACCACTTCAATCCTCCATCTCTCGATAGAAATCTCACAAGCAAAGGGCAATATTGGGAAGAACACAAAAGTGCTCCAAGGGACAAAGGGATGTAGACTCAAGTATAAGCTCTGGCAACAATGGACTATAGTTTTCTTACTATCAATTCCTCATGCCTTCAATGTATCCAAAGGGTTCCTTATATAGCTCTTCAATGGGGTAATGAAAGGTCAAATCCGAGTGATATCAAGGCATATGGAAGGCTAGGAGACAAGTGATTTGGATCCACATAAAAAAAAACTCCAAAAGAATTTGGCATTTTGTACACATCCCAATGTAGACAGTTTTAGGGGTCAAACCTGCATATATACGCGAGAAAGGGTTTAAAAGTCGTGTATGGAAATTTTTGCATGTTTTTAGGGATGATCTTGGAAACATCAAAGGAACAAAAATGGTCCATGGGGTCTAAGGAGTCTACAGATGGATAGGGAATGCCATAAAAGTGTGATTCACCATGTGTGGTAAAATATGCTATAACAGATGCCCCCTAATATGTGAGGTCAGAGGGGTCATATGATGGCCGAAATACATTTTAAGTCCATCCCAGAAGTGAAGTGATGAAGAACCTAGAGGAAGAACCAGCCATCCAATCAACACTATACAATGATACAACTCTGCACATAATTGTAAATACATATAGTAGTCCCAGATACATAAGAGTACAATGGCCATGAATACACATGATACAATATAACATATGTGGTCATTGCCACGTATAATATAAATAGATCAAAATCTCCATGAATACTGAATATATATAATGGATCAAGATCTCCATAATGGCTGGAAATGTCTGACATATACTGGAATCAAGTCACGAGAGCTGAAATCTCATGAACACTGGCACAATCAAGGAGGTAGCATATAAGAGATGCCACCAATCTGGAAGGTCTTCTACACAAACCGCAACAAGTACATGTCCTACTATGTGAATAGAGGTGTCAAGGTCAAACATAGTAGTCCATCGTCTGATTACCGGTCATTGATGTATACCGTTAATAGACACAAGATCACCCACCCATAATGAAAATGGGAATCAAGGTACTACAATGCAAACTAACAAGTGTGAATAAATGTGTTGAGTTCGAACACTTGAGATAATCCATCGATCAGGGGACATTGATGTATTCCCAAAAAGTTGTCGATGGCGAGAGAACCTACCACTGATGACTGCAAGTGTCAAGGCACTAAAAAATGACTCTAGATTCCTATCCCAGAATAAATTATCTGAAGTCGATGGGATGAAATCCACTGGAAGAAGGGCATTAAGGCATCCCCCTTCATCCAACACAAGGTACTCAGCAAAGTTGTATAATGTGGAAGGACTCGATCATAAGGTGCACGAACTAGTAAGTGTACTGGGAATAGATGACATGCAAAGTCAAGATAACTGAGGAATGGCCTACTCAGGTTTCAACTTCCTTCGAATAAGAGCATAAAGGAAAATGGTGACTGAATGTAGGCAGCATAGACTCGATATGCAAAACTGGGACATCTTTGCGACACAGGAGGCATCGACAGAGGCTCCATAGGGACTGAAAGCTTAACCAATTGATGGAGATAAAATCAGATAAATGAGTACAGCTCCTAAAGTCAAACTATTAACCCAACCAATGGATGTGATATACAGTGCTCTGTTCGAAGGAAACACGACTTGACTACTACCAAAGATAACATCTTTACTTGTCCGGATTTTTGGTTTTTTAATTTTTTTGGACTTTTTCAAATATTTGAAAAGCTTGAAAAAGAATAAAATTGCTTTAAATTTACAGACTAGGATGAGACAAGTGTCAAATGGGAAAACAAACTAGTTCCAAGCATTGGAACATACCTATGCTCAATGCAAGGACACATGTGTAGGATAGCGACACTCGGGGGAAAGTCCCCTCCCAGTAAGAATAGGGAATCAAGTTGCAAAAGATATATAAAATGGTTCTGCGTAGCTAGACATGAGACAAGCTTGGGCTATATGGATGATACTCAAAGTCAGGTAAGCCGGCATAAGGCTCAATGAGGCAGGCAAAGCTCATGATAATGAAATTACAACTTGACATAAGGGAGTGTGGGGGAAATAGGCCATAAAAAGATCAAGAGGAGTATGAGACTTTTTAAAAATGTCATGGAAATACTATACAATGGAATCCCACACCCTAAAGGACAAAACTGTTGGCATGGGTACCAAATGCAAATAAGGAGCTAACTAGGGTACCCATGTAAGGTCAAGCTCTACCATTCTAATCATGCCACTTCTAAAATAGCAAGAAGGTTCCATGACAATATAGAATGGTTTAATACCTATGGTTATAATGAAATGGTCATAAGGTCATGCAAAATGCAAATGGAGGTGAAACCTAACCTATATGCCATTTTAAACATGATACCTAAAATCAGCACGAACGAGTCAAACCAATGGTCGAAACGATGCTCAAAACGGTCTCCTACATCATATATTAGTCAAGAACGGTCCAAAAGGGTCAGAAATGGTCCAAAACTATAGAAAAGGGGGTAAAAACTCTATAAATAGTAAAAAATTCAAAACATTATATAACATTTGAATTTTTTACCCAATTGAGCTCAGAACTTCAAATGTGAATTCCGGGAGATCCAGTCGACAGAATCCGACACTTTGTTTTCCAGGTAATTTCCCATGCCCTGCTCTTTCATTTTCATGTAAATTTTTCAACTTTTCATGGTCCAATTTGATTTCTAGGCCACCCTAAAGTATGCTCCATGGCCCACGTGGAAATCGAGGATTTTTCCACGTATAGGGTTGGATATATGCGGAAAAAGGCCTCAAAGTTGTGTACATATGGAGTTGTTTAGAAAAAAGTCGCGTATGCGGCTACGCTAAAGTTTTCTAAGACTTATAATGGCCAAAACTTGAATTAAATGTGTAGGATGGTTCTATAATGGAGGGAATGCGAGCATGAGGATGTAGAAGAAGCAGTATGGGGTGGTCTAATGGCACAACAGGCTCTTCGTGCATGCAGGCTCTACAAGTTTTGGTGTCTTGGTGGCTCAAGGGCCAAACCAAGACTGCTGTAGATGATAGTAGACTACTAGGATCTAGACTCGGAGTATTTCCAGATCGACGGGATGTCCCTCACCATAGAAGTGGATGACATATACTTTATTACTGGATTGTCCCGACAGGGGAAGGTGGTGAACCTATGTTCTCGTGGGCCCGGAGGTGGACTCACCCTAGATGAGTACATAGTAGTGTATTGTTATTCGGACATGGAGAAGGTTGGTCGTCAGATCCCAACTAACTCCATACAGGTGCTAGGCCCAAAGGCCATACTACTGACACTGGGTAGGATAGCAGGGCTAGCCTCACTTCACCAAGCCTCGCGACCTCTGATGTTCTATGCAGTGGAGTGTATGAGACCCACGGTTTACGATTGGAGCATTGTACTATTGGGAAACATGAAGCACCAGCTCAGCAAGTGCAACATGGGAAGAGTACAAAACTTCGGTTTCTGTGGCATACTGAGCACATTTTTCTTTGAGCGTGTTTCAGGATTGAGCCCTAGAGTTGACGTTCCCCTTCACGAGGTTCGAGATCTCGTCCAACGATGTTGGGCAGATGCAATGCGCAGATTGGGTGGAGGTAGGGTGTCCAACCCCTATCCAACTAATTTCTTTCCATGGTGGCAGCGGCAAATAGTTTCCATTGGTGACTACCCCTGTGCGGGGATATATTTTCAGGGAGATCCTAACATGCCACTACCACCAGGATCGACATACGGTGACATTGGTAATGAATCCCAACCCTCTTTTTAAGTTTTGTGAATTATTTAATTTTTTTTGTGTTTTTTGATACATGGAATCAAAAGACATGTTTTTGCATGACAACACATAGAGACATCCTATCATACATATGCATATGTAGGACCATGGCGGCCTAAAGGCTTCCCTCGTTATAGACAGAGAGGAAGAGAAGATGACATTATGGGTGTGGATGTGGAGTGGATTCTCCAAATCATTCATACCAACTTCATGCAACTAACACATAGGGTACCCATGGCGCAGGTCGAGGACCTACCTGAGGCTATGCAGCATCAGGTGGTGGGTGTGCCATGAGCATGGGTGTGGTTGTTTCGATGGCTAGCTAGAGCCGTGGTGACATTCCACGATCAGAACCCCCCCCCCCTCCTCCCTAGGATTAGATACCTGGGAGTGATACATTTTGTACTATCATGTATTTATATTTTGGTGGCTTGAAAGCCCCATTTTTGTATTATGACACTATGTATTATCACATTTTGGATGTTTAATGAAAAACTTTTATGATGATCGCTTTATTTATTTACATGTGTAAAAATGTATTTTTGTGATGAGCTTATTGTCTATGAAATAAATGCCAATCTAACACGTAGTTAGCATATGAGTCAGCAACTTGATTATAAATTCTTGGAACATGTATGTATGTTACGTTGTCAAATTGTCGTTCTAACAATCTCACATGTAAGAATCTCCGTAATAATGTTGGATCTCTAACATGATACAAGCCATTAAGCTGTGACACTACTAACTCTGAATCAAGATGTACCTCAAGAGATAGAACACCATGTGAAATGGAATCCCGTAGAAGTTTGATAACGACACTATATTCAGCAACATTGTTTGAAGAGGGCCATAAATATATGCCTCCTGAAGACAATACCTAGCCCATAGGAGTATAAATCACCCAAGCACCAGAGGCTAAGTGTTGAGTGTGATGGATTGCACCATCTGTGAATCCTATATAGATGGAATACTCCATTGACATCTACCATAAGAAATGGAAGCTAATCAACAAACCCGATCGCCATAAGAAAAACCTAACTATGCAAAATGTTGTATAATAATATACAATAGTCAACCCTGGATGAAAATCATGCATAGTACTTTTTAAGATAGAGCCCATTTCTAGGCTCTGCCAAGGCCGTCCCCTCATAATCTACTAGCTCATAAGCGCCCTTCTCTAAAACACGTTTAACCACATAAGGACCATGCCACATGGGGTTGAATTTTCCTGCCCCCAAGGGTTCTTTAGCTTGGTCCCACAAAAGGACCAAATCTCCTTCGCTAAACTTCCTTGGACGTATAGATTTATCATACTGGACCTTAAGGCGGTGCTTGTTCACTTCTAGAGCCACTAAAGCATCTCGATGTTGCTCATCAAGCTGCTCCAATTGGACCAAATGTTCCTCCAATGGGGAAGTGTCTGGTAAGAGCTCTATGGCTAGCTTCAAAGAAGGGATTTCACACTCAACTGAAAATACATACTCCACTCCATGTACAAGCTGATATGGAGAAAAACCGGTGGCAGTCTTAACAGCGGTCCTATACGCCCACAAAGCAGGATATAACATGATATGCCAATTGGTCTTGCTTTGTGCGATGGTTCATTGGAGAATAGACTTAAGTGATTTGTTCACTGCTTCAACTTGTCCATTTGCTTGAGGGTAATAAGAAGAAGAATTCTCCTACTTATACCCTAACTTCAAGGCCAACTCTTCCATCATTCGATTCTGAATGTGCTTGCCATGGTCAGTGACAAGCTCTTTCAGAATACCAAACCGAGTTATAATCTGGTTGAATACGAAGTGTGCGGCTATCTCACTGTCAAATTTAATCGTGGGCATAGCCTCAGCCCATTTCATGAAGCAATCAACAGCCATGATAATATGATGATGCTCCTCAGCTGAAGCTGGGTTGCAATCCATGAAATCAAGCCCCCACTTAGTGAAGGGACCGATGGCAATAATAGGATGTAACAGGGTAGGATGTGAGCGCATATTGCATGTAAACACCTAGCAAGGGTGGCACTTCTTGATCGAACTGACACAATCTTTAAACATCGACGGCCAAAAATAACCCGCTCTCAAGAATTTTTGGGCTGTAGAAAGCCCAAATAAATGACCACCACACACCCCTAAGTGGCAATCATTTAGCACAAGCTCAGCCTCCTCATGAGTTAAACAACGACGTAAAATGGAATCTACCCCATAGTGGTACAATGTGTTATCCACTATGAGGTAATTCTTGGATACGTTACGTAATCATTGTCATTCATCCCGTGAAAGGTGAGTAGGGACCTTCAATGTTTGTAAATATATGATAATATCCCCATACCATGGATCCAAAGTTGAGATCAGGAAAATGTGCTCATCGATAAACGTATCTTCACAATCCTCATCCTCCTCCTCGCTCGCGAAATCAAATATAAGCTCCGCAAAAATCAATGATTTGTTCAATTTTGCTAAAACAAACTCGAGATCGAATTATTGCAAGATGACAATCCCCTTATTATACATTCCCCCTATCATCCTTCTAGTGAGGATGAACTAAAATGGATTGACATGGGCTACCACCAAGATCTGGTGAAGGAGAATATAGTGTCTCAATATTTGAACCGCATGAATGGTAGATAAAGCAAGCTTCTCCACATGGGAATAATGGATTTCCACATCTATAAGGTTCTGGCTGAGATAATATATGACATTCTCTTGGAGTTCCTCATCCTCTTGAACCAAAACCATACCAATCATCTCCATAGACGCAGCCACATAAGAAGAAAATCATGGCTATAGTCGGGTGGACTAATCACCGGGGCTAATGCTAAGGCTTGCTTAGGCGCATTAAAGGACTCCTGGGCTCACTCATCCTAGCAAAAAGTAGTTTCCTTCTTCAAAAGAAGCATAAAGCCTCTAGTCAAATTGGCAAAGTTCACGATGAATCTCCATAAGAAGTTTGCCATGCCTTGCAAACATTGAAGATGTCTAATGTTTCTCGGGGGAGACAATTGAAGTATTGCCTCAACCTTCAAAGGGTCGACTCTTATACCCTCTTTGGAGACAATGAACCCTAATAAGAGACCAGACTTCATGCAAAAGATGCACATGTGAGGATTTAATCTGACCAAATAATGGTGGCACCTTTCGAACACTAATCTCAAATGGTAGGAATGATGCATCCTCTGATGAGAATGAGCAGTAAGGTCATCCAAAAATACTTCAATAATCAATTTGAGATCATGGAAGATCAAGGTCATAGCCCACTGAAAAGTGGCTCCAGTGTTTTTAAGGCTGAAAGGCATCTTCCGATATGCAAAGGTACCCCAAGGAAAAATAAAGGCAGTATTATGTTGGTCCTTGGGTTTTATATATATCTGATTGTATCCGAAAAAGCTATCCATAAAGGAAAATACCTCGCTTCCCGCACACTCATCCAAAATTTAATCAATAAATGGTGTGGAAAAATTATCCTTAGGACAGGCACTCTTCAAGTCATGGAAATCAGTGCATATACGGATCGTTCCCTGCTTCTTATCAACTGGAATGGGGTTTGAAACCCACTCTATCAAGGGAATGGGATAGATAAAAATGACATTCAACAACTTTTCTATCTCAGCCTTAATGTTGGGTGCTTTCCTATGATTCACCGCATGCAATCATTGTCGAACGGGTTTAGCATTGGGATAAGTTTTAATTTCATGCTCAATAATGCGAGGGTCAATACCTGGCATTTCCTCGTATGACCAAGAAAATACATGACAAAATTAGTTGAACAGCTCGGTATACTCTTTAATCTCAGCATGGGAACATTCTGCCCCAGTATAGACATTCTCAATCTTTCCAGGATTGCGAGAGATATTGATAGGAATGGTAGGAGATATATTTTCCATGTTTCCATCAACCATCAGACCAGGAGAGCTTAATGGAACCACGGGACTACCAATTCTCTCACTAAGAACCTCCCTAAATTCCTCATGCTCTAGACGGTCAAGCTCGGGAAGGAAGTAAGATCTATGATGCAACTCTTCCCAAGGTGGCTCAACCCCAGAAATAGCCTCAATAATAGCTTCATCTAAAGGAAAAACACTATCAAGGAAGTCATGTGCGTGAGAAGACTGAATTGCCCATGCAGGAAGCACATATGGGTCCTCCTCCTTTGTCCACGAAGAGGAAGGAGTAGGCTCTGCAACACATTTAGGATTAGCTTGATATGCTATAATAGTTGCAGGCAACGACATGTTCATTTCGATGGGCTCACTCGAAGGACTTGGTGTAGGGAGAATCAAAGGATCTTCCATATGAGTGGTGTGAAAAACACCGAACGTAATGACGATGAAGCCTCATTGGAAGTAGACCCGATCATAAGAATAGGTGCATGACAACTAAATGATCCCATAAGGGATGGGTACATGCCTACACCCACACTCCTAGTTTCCGGCTAAGAGTGCGCGACAATCGGGACAGAAGCTCCAAAAGATGAGGTAACACACAGATTCTTGAATGACATTTGATCAATCATGACTATCTTCCCATTAAATGGAAAGCATACAACTCGAAATAGAGAAGAAGCTACGGCTTGCATACTGTCCATCCAATTCCTACCCAGTAACAAATTGTAGTCAAGGGGTGCATCAACCACCTCAACCTCAATTGCGATGGTATTCCCTCCCAAACGAACCTTAAGAGAAGGAAGAATGTTGTGCGGCCGAAACGATATACCATCAAATGCAGTCAACATGGTAGCGGATTTAGACAACTCAGGGGAACCCAAACCCTTCCAACACGCAAAAGACATCACAGAAGCAGCAGTGCCTTCGTCAATCACAGTGCGTTTGACGGTCTTGTTAAGACATTCTACATGAATCAAGAGAGACACATAGTAAGGAAAGTGAGGCTATAGTCCCGTGGTTTCAAATTTGATGACAGAGGAAGAATTATCATTGTTAACACAAAGAGAAGAAAGCAAAGCTTTCCTTTGCGAAGGACAACTCTGAAGTACTTCGAGTGCAGACATCACACAAGGAGTGTGGCCCAAATCCTTGACAATAGAATAGTTATGGGCGGCTTGGGAATTAGGATTGTGCCCCGAACGCTTAAGGACTCTCTTAGGAATGCGAGGAACAACTTTAGGTTTATCCATAGGTTTTTCAATATGCAAAGGACTCTTGGGTGGAGCAGGTTCCTTTCCAAGGTCTGGTTGTGACGAACCATAGTCCTTCACACAAATCACAACCTTAGCAGCACGCACCATGTTGATGCAACCATGACCACTACAAGCTTCTGACAGATCTTGATCCCCACCAGACTGATCATGGGTCCTCGAGTTCATATTTTTATTATGAGGTAAAGGGTTAGTCAGCACAGGTGGGCCCTACGCTATGAACCTCGAGACTTCTTCTATCCGAGGGCACAAGTGAGTGAGGTGGTCCTCCTTACACAACTTGCAAGGAGACTTAACCTTAAGTCTAGGATGCTTGTCCCCCCCATAATTTCAGGCGTTCTTGTCATTAGAATTGGAATTTTCATTCTTATTCCCACCCTTACTATTTTTTTTACCCTTCTTATTCCTTCCGAGTTGCTGGTTACCCTTATGGTCCGACAACTGTACCGAAAGCACACTCACCGTTTGGGTGGGTTGAGATGAATCCGTGGCTTGTCCCGAGGTAGATTGGTTGATAGATAATTGACTGAACTGTTTGACAACCAAATCCATAGGTTTGGCACTCGCACAACCAACAATGCCATCGGCATGTGGTCCATGTTTGACCTTAGGGTCGAAACTAGAATGCAGAGCATTAGGAATGATCTCATATAACAAACCGGATTGATCATAAATCAAGTCCAATTCCCATGCCCTAAAAATGGCTTGTTCCTCATTCTAAACTTCGAATGTGAAAACATCCTTCGCTATATAAGGTAGTAATGACTTAAGGAACCACTCGAGGAGAAACTCTGGCAGTATGAAGGCTTTAATCAATCTCTTTCGTCTATTCCACTCTTGGATATGGTCCAAGATATGTGTGGCTTTGTGTTGCCGAAATGTCAACAAGAGTTCCATACCAACATCGTAATGCACTGGTAGCTGGAAGTGGTTGAGAAAAGTCATAGCTAGGTCATTGAACAAAGTGAATGCCCCCCTAGGTAACTCTATGTACCATTTCACTGCAGGCCCTGTAAGGGTGCATTGAAATAGCCTTAAATGGATCGAATCTTCGTGTAAGGAGTTAGAAGAGCACCATAGGTGAAATGTAGTTACATGTTCACTTAGATATTCTCCTCATTTTCCCTCGAACTTGGGAATGTCCAAGGGAAGCTTCATAGGGATAGTTGGCCAAGCCGGGTCATAAGATATCGGATCGTTCGTTAGTCTTGACAAGTCAGGCAGATTTAATGTTGCGAGGAAAGGGAGCCTAGGTTGAGTAGGTCTATGAGGCACTCCCTGCTAATTTTGGTTCACATAGGACTGATTACCGTAACCACCGTGGCCATGGTCATAGTATCCTCCTCCCATTTGACGCATGTAGGGTGGCATGGAAGCACCATAATGTGGTGTACCTTGACTATGTGGGGGTATAAAGCCATAATTCAGAGAGTAAGTGAGTTGTTGATACCCGTACCCATAAGGTGAATAACTCTGTGCATACTGCTGTCCATAATATGGTCCATAAGAAGTCCCATGAGATATTCCATCAGAAACTCCATAGGTAGGAATAGACGTTCTAAAAGTAAGAATATGACCTCCAAAAGAAGGAATACGACCTCCCAATACAACAGGAGGTACTTGACTCTAAGACACAACTACGTGAGTAGCAGTAGTACACACATGGCTCGTAACAACATTCCAGCCTAAAGGACCACGTGAATGTGGGGGAGGAATAACATTCGAAGAACTATGAATAGAGGACGAAAGGAAATGTGAAATCATGTAAGTGGTATTCCCTACAGTCACTCGTCTTGGATCTGGTATCTGAATAGGACTACTAGCACTAGCTCTAGGACGAACATGTGATGTAGCCTCCACCACTAGGATGGAGGGTGCAATGTGACTCGTGCTCCCAAATATCTCTACATGGAAAGGTATGGAAATTCCCCCAGGCATAGTGCTAGGATCAAATTCCAACTCGGCATGGAATGTCGGATCATGTGCAGGGATGATAGACATGCCATAACAAACATAACCAGTGCTTGCAGGTTCATGATGAGTCTCATCACCCAACATCCAATACCGACGACCTGTGGATGAGGGATCATACCCAGAGTGTGTAGGTATATCATGTGAAGGAACAAACCTAGAGTGTGTAGGTATATCAGGTGAAGGATCATACACAGGAGTAGGATCATCTTCTCCAACCTCCTGAGGTGGAGAAGACAACTCAGGAATTTCATCTTCATGATCTCCCATCGTGTGTGAATCAATGTGAGAAGTAGTCCACCTGGACTGTCTATTTATCTCTCCCAAAGGAGTAGGAGATGTAGAAGGCAGAATTCCTTCTAAGCGACGATAACGATGGGGTGCTGCACCCAAATCCACAATGAATCAAAAAATGAAAAATACTCTCTAATTACACAAACCCTAAGCAAGCTAATGTGCACAGAGCATACACCAATATGATCTAAATCCAATCACAAGCAAACAAGGGTAGGATATGTGAGCTCCCAAATGAAGCAGGTATGTCTCACCTAGGAGAGGCTTGAGACTCCCATACACAACAAGCAGAGGTTCGTAACTAATTATTGTGGCCCTTAGCTTCAACGCATATAGCGACTGTGTTGTTCGACCCCAACCTGGCCTGGACACTTGTAGAATAACCCTTACAAAGTACCCCCTCGATAACCTAGGTAAGGAAACTAAGGTCACCTAAATATAATCAATGCTCAGGTGGACAGTTGCAGGCGGGATCGACCATATGGGCAGGGTAGCAAATCCCAAAACTCTCGAAAGAGCCCTGAGATATGAATACAATCCTAGAAATATCTCTCGTGCTACTCAGTTATGACTAGGGGTCATCCCAATCAATAACCGCTCACACTGCCTTGTGCTTAACTCCCTTGTAAGAGGAGGATCCTAAGAAACACTAATTATACCAAGGAATTTCACACTCTCACCTAGACAGACATATACATGTTGTTGTTTAGTGGTCTTGGAGAATTTACTCACAATGAACTATTCCAAGACCCTAAAACCTAATCTTGTTGGTGTACCCTATCAAAGAAAATAGTGTAATCCATTTTAATTAAGCTTTGATTTTATTTGGCTTTATTACTCAAAAAAGGTAGATGATTGTGCAAACAATGGTGTTATGACGCAACATGAAGTAAAATGCACACCTAACAATCAATGCAAATGCATTGTGTCAAATGAAAAACAGGGCATGCTACTACATGAAATGAAAATTTTTATCCAAATGACAAATGCAGTCATTCCTATATGAAAGCCTAACTAATACTTCTTTAAGAAAACCTAGTGCAAGTACCATGCAAAG
The DNA here is from genome assembly GCA_001517045.1 of Pseudotsuga menziesii. NCBI lineage: Eukaryota > Viridiplantae > Streptophyta > Pinopsida > Pinales > Pinaceae > Pseudotsuga > Pseudotsuga menziesii. The sequence goes on along the minus strand of LPNX010158856.1, from coordinate 76,937 downwards.
TGCAATGCATAGTGATGCAAAGAAGCAAATATTTTTGGATTTGAATAAAAATGAGATACTAAAGCAAAAGAATGATTATACCATCCCCAGACTCTGCAAGTACAATCAAACAACACTCACGCAAAGTAATAAGGTAAAATAAATCTAATGCACTAATCCCAAAACAAAAAATCGAAAATGCAATGACAAGAACATTCTTAAAAAATAAATTTACCCTAAAAAAAGGTGTCTCTGGTCAGAAACATAGGTGTATACAAATTTAACAGTATCAAAGGAGACTCAGCAATCATCAAAATTCACCCAGCAACAATCAATCTTCCTCTAAAAGGAAAAACTCAGGGCATACGTGACTGTTCGTAGTGAACCCGCGTATGTACGCAGATATAGTAGTCAAAGCCGCGTGTATATGCGACCGTGAGTTAAAAAATTGCGTACAGGAAGAAACATGTATACAAAGAAAGGTAAACAGATAAACTGAGACAAAATTCACACCAATCAGACACTACCAGGAAAACATGCTCCCAGACCCGACTCAGAAACAGAGAAATAAGAGCAATTCAAGAACATTGAATGCCGATAAAATCCCCCAAAGGATAACTACTAGGAACTCCCCAATGGAGTCCCCAATTCTGTTATGGAGAGAAATTCCTATGGCTTGGGGTACCACAACAGACAGCTTAACTCCAGAAATCAATCCTTTCCTATATGCAAGAGAAACCAAATATCTAACACTAAAGGATCTCGATTCGTACCTTATTCCGGACGGTTGATGTTGATCCTCGTTGATCTTTCCAACTCCAGCTTGCATTGATAAATTGCTTCCTCAACATTCAATAAACAAGACAAGCATGCTATATATAATTGTGTTAGACCTACTCTAGCATATATAATCAATAATATATAAGCATTTGAAATCATCCATGGATCAAATATTCATTCGAATACATATTGTTGGACGGGAAAATATATTTCTATTAATATAAAACAGAGATTACAATAGAGACAACCTCTATCAGCACGTCTGCGAATCGGAAAAACTGATTCCCCCACTTGGGCCTCCACCACTTCAATCCTCCATCTCTCGATAGCAAGCTCACAAGCAAAGGGAAAGATTGGGAAGAACACAAAAGTGCTCTAAGGGACAAAGGGATGCAGACTCAAGTATAAGCTCCGACAACAATGGACTATAGTTTTCTTACTCTCAATTCCTCATGCCTTCAATGTATCCAAAGGGTTCCTTATATAGCTCTTCAATGGGGTAATGAAAGGTTGAAACCGAGCGATCTCAAGGCATATGGAAGGCCAGGAGATAAGTGAGTCGGATCCACATCAAGAAAAAATCCAAAAGAATTTGGCCTTTTGCACACATCCCGATGTACACGGTTTTAGGGGTCAAACCAACGTATATACGCGAGAAAGGGTTTAAAAGTCACGTATGGAAATTTTTGCATGTTTTTAGGGATGATATTGGAAACATCAAAGGAACAAAAATGGTCCATGAGGTCTAAGGAGTCTGCAGAGGGATAGGGAAGGCCATAAAAGTGTGATTCACCATGTGTGGTAAAATCAGCTATAACACCAAGTCTCTAAACTTCGATTTTGATGAGGAGAGAAATCCTATGCCGGGCTCACTCAAAATTTCCTCTTCTGTAGAAAGCCCTAATTTCCCGCACCAAAAAATGAAAATTCTCAGAATCAAATTCTGCTTCGACAGAAAGATGCACCCTTCAATGGAGATTCATCCTAGCATACTTTTGCTGATGGATTGTGGAGATAGACCCAACAAGTAAGAATCCCTAGATTCTGTAGCTGCACAATGTCTTCTTCTCAAGTTAGCTCTGATACCATGTTAGATTTTTATCATTCAAGCTAGAATTATGATCTTAGGATCTTTTAACTAAGAGAATAACATGCACAACAATAAAACACAAGAGACAAGAGACACAAAGAATTTTCCTTGGGAAAACTGTTGTTTAGGAATAAACACCCTTATAACCAAGGGTCTGGGGTTACCAATGTACTCTTAAAACTTGTAGATAATCAGTTTTAAAGTATAGAAAGGAAATAGGAAGATATAATGGACTCACCTAATTAATGACGGTTGATCCAAGCTTTGTCTTCTCCCGCTCTGCTCCTCTCCAAAGATTTCAGGGATGCACCTCCTTCACCTGCAAAGAGAAAATCCTCCAATTACAATCTTATACATGTATATATGAAAAGTTAGATAAACCATATATAGAGTGATTAATCATAAATATTCATCAAACCATGATACATGAAAGAGACTCAACACAAAGTTGGAAGAAGGATTCTCTATATTAACAATAGTGAATGAGATGAGTGTACAACCCAACACTTGAAACAAGGACTCCTATGCAACTAAAGGATTCTGAGTTCTGCTGCTCCAAAGACTTCTGAGGATATACCACTACAATAACTTTGCTCTCTAAGTATGATTGATTAATGCCCTCCGCAAGGCCTCTATTTATACTTAGGGAAATAGAGCAGTTTCAAAGGTTGAGGAGGTTGAGACAGTTAAGATAGTTAATGATTAGGGCTTAACAAATCTCCATTAATTGTGTTTTATTATTTTTAATGTCGAATGGAGGCATACACGAGTATTGATACTGGAAACCCACGTATGACATGTGAGTTGCTATAAAGGAAACCCACGTACAGATTTGTATGCGGGTTGCAATGACAATACTCATGTACAGTATGCAGTATGTTGTGGAGATAGTCATGTATGTATGCAAGTTGCTGTGGAAAGAGTCGCGTACAACAATCAACATATAAAAAGGTAAAATGGCAAGCTGGGTGGATAGTGAATGCATCTCATTTCATGCCCATCTATAGTGTTTAGGCAACCTTCAATCCATAAGTGTCCTTTTGTGTGCCAACATATGAAGTGTCGGCACTCAGATGAAGAAGTGCCATTTGGGTTGATAACAGATGCCCCATGATGTCTGAGTTCAGAGGGAAGCGATGGCTGAAATACATTATAATCTCTATCTTTGGAGAACTCAGAAATCCAGTGGAGCAGAGGTAGTGCCTGAAACAAATACATAATAATGTCATATACAAAGTCATATCTGAGGATGCTATGTTCAATATACTAGAACACTAGCTCCTTTACAATGTTTGAGTACATCATATATTACGGGTACAAGACCACATATATTACAAAGGTGGATCGAAACCAGAATATACAATAATGATGAGTCTTCAAAGATCTGGAAGCTATGTACATAGGTAGAACATAATCTTGCGCAACTTAGTCCATAAACAGGGAACTAAGGTCTTCATAAACAATCCCAAAGAACTAGTACAATCCAAGCCATGTGAATAGATGTAGGTTGAATTCGAACATGGAGCGGATTCAACAGATTGTCAATCAATAGGTGATAATCGACAACTGAAGCAAAGTAATTCACCAATGATGAAACTGAATCTTGAGGTACAATCATCAAAACTCTAGGTATTTGTCGTCAGAAATTATTGATGTGGAACCATACTGTAATAAGGAAGGCAATAGATCTTCCAACAGATCACAAGAGTGACTAGGAACTAGGTAAAGGAAGGGAGACACAAGTGATAATAGATACAACAATGATGGGATGAGCACGACATAGAGATGACCCAAGGCAGCTTTTGACTTTATAGATAGAACAACTAGACTTATCTGTCATGTAGGAGACATGATCAGATTCCCCAGGTAGAACTGACAAGAGGAGGAGTAATAAACTCAAAGTAATAGCTGAACTAAAAGTGAACACTAAGACATGGGTATCAGAAAAAACAAAGAGTGCTATGTTCAAGGATGACATGCTGCCAATAACTGAAAACAAGAGAAAACTTCTTCCTTACCTTCCCTATTAAATTTTAATGAGTCCAGGAAAGTCAACTCGAATCTCTCTTCATTTTTTAACAAGCTTGAAGAGAAGAGGAAATAATGCTTGATAGTGTTACTGATTCATGGATTTAATGAGCCCGAACAAGTACATGCTAAGTTGGTGTTTTCACATTTAGAGAGTCTGAAAACTCCAAAGAAGACTCTAGGGTGGTCCTTTTTCATCCAATTTAGTCTCTTGAGGCTAGAAAAGTATAAAAAATACCACAGAAGAACTCTCTTAACTTTCGTAGAAGAAAATGTGAACCTTTTTCGTACTTAGTCAGAGAGGTCTGAAAAAGGTTAAATTACCACCTACCCAATGCTCCTTCAAAAGCAGAATATAGCGTGAGTTTTACGAGTGTGAAGGAAGGCAAGATCACTCAGAAAGATCCATTTGATTACGAGAAATGGGGCTTACAACAGTAAACTCAACGCTTTGTTCTTTATGGTTTAACAAGCATGACAAAGACATAGAGTACACTTAGAATATTTTTCATGTTTAGGCCTAGAGCACGAAAAAGAGAAAACTAAGCTCATATCGGGGGTTTCTTTTCCGTAAATTTAGTCCCTCAGGTCTAGAAAAGTGATAAACCTATGCCTGAGAATAATCTTCTCAATTCCATAGAAAAGAGAGTGTTCCTTTCTCATATTATTCCACATGGTCCGAGAAAGTGATAACCTACCACCAATGTGGATGCCCATTCACATATTCTTAATGAGCATGAATGGACAAGTTTACTCAGCAGTCAAGTCTATTTTGAGGAGTCAAAGCTGGGCCTAAAGAAAATCAATATCTTTCCTGTGAAGTTTTAACGAGTCTGGAAAAGTCAACTCGTGGCCTCCTTACTGTTTTTAACGAGCTCGAAGGAGAGTAGAAAGAATGCTCAAAATGCGAGGAGATGAGTGTCATAGGCAGGAAAAACTAGTTCCAAGTGCAAGGAACAAGGAACATACCTATGCATAATGCAAGGAACATGAGCAGGATAAAGACACTCAACGAACATCTCCTCAAGGTAAAAGGTTTCAAGTTGCAAAGGCAAAAAGATACAAGGCTAAGCGATGATGAGAGAAAAGGTGAGGGCTTATACAATGAGCTAAAAGCGTGAAAGTTGACATCAAGCTCATAAGCATGAGCAAGGCACATGAAAATACAATTACAACTTGAACAATAAGGTGAGGCCAGTAAACGGTTGTGAATCCAACTAAAAATCCTGTCTCCAAGAAACAACAACATCATAATCATATTTAGAAGAAACGATCCGATGCGGGTCACTTTGGAATAAACACATGTGTTTTTTCTATTTTCTACAAAAGGGAAAGTCAAAGAAGAATCAACCGAAGAAGATTCTATAGCACCAAGGCTTAAGGGTTTATAATCAATAAGATCAACCTCAGAAGGAGAGAAAAAATCAACAAGGGAGATAGAGTCTGTAGGAACAAACTCAGTATCACATGATTTGAAAATTCATAAGAAAAATCAAACTCATCAGCATCACTGACTTTCTGTTCAAAGGAAGATTCAAACGACTCAACAAGACCAACATAAGAAGAAAGGTCATTATTACTAGGAAAATCAGGGTTAGACTTAGGCACAACTGAACCAACATCCAATAGAAGATCAGACTGTATCAAAGAATCTAGGAAGACTCCATTTGAAGGAAGGAGATTATCCGAGATAGGACATATGTCTAAACTTTCAAATGAATCAACAGAGTGGAGAGCAAACTCCATGGTCTGTATAGGATGACTCACCTGGTCAACTGCCGGGACCAAGTCCTGAGAAGGTAAGCATGAAAAAAGAGGCTACTTCTCAGTAGCAATTGAACGCAAAGGACATGAGGCCACATAGCTCACCTGCGGCGGAGTAGTGTCTATAGAAACACTTGGAATCAATAAAGGAAAAACCTGGTCTCTAGTTGGGTCAGGAGACAGATCAAGAAAATCCAACTGATCGATAGTGACAATTTATTTGCCATGATTAAAGTACATCACACGAAAGAATGTTGACACCACAGCTTGCATGGCATAGACATAATCACGTCCAAGGACCATATTAAAGTCCAAGGGGTCTTCTATCACCATGAAGTCAAATAAGACGGTCTTCCCACCCAAAGTAATAGGTGTTTGAGCAAGAATTCCCAAGGCTATACAAGTTCTTCTATCAAACGCCAGTAACTAACTAGAAGTCAACACAAGGCTAGGAGATCCCATGCCTCGCCAAACACGAGTAGACAAAATACTAACTGAGGCTCCTTCATCAACAATACAATGAGCAATCGTGTATGATTCAACTTTGGCATTTATTTGGAAAGGTACATCATACAGAAGGTGCGGCTCAACTAGGCTATCCCTATCAAAGGAAGCAATTCGAGAGCTTGGTGGGGGTTGATCCGAAATGACTTTAGTGCCCCCTTGTTCAGTAAGTTCTAAACTGGCAATGAAGAAAATATGACTAGTAGACACTTCACTCTCCAAAGGAAGAGTGGGATTGATCGATAATGAAATCGATTCAACCACTTCATCAAAGTCACTCTCCGTAGGGAGAGTGGGATTGACAAAATACGACATTGGTTCAATCACATGAGGATCACTCTCTGGAAGAAGAGTGGAATCAACCAAATATGAGATTGGTTTGACCACTTGATCAACCAAAGGTTGAGTAGAGTGTTGAGAAACTATAGGTTGTTCAAAAATGGGATGACCATGAAACCAAACTCTTCTTACCTCTTCAATAGAAGGGAATTTATAAGTAAGGTGATCTCCCTCACAAATCTTAAAAGGAAACTTGGGCTTGTGTTTTGAACGGGTAGTCTTTTCAACAATGTCAACATGACTTGCAATGGCTAACGAATTGTCTTCAGCATGAACTACAGAGGCTGAGAGACTGCCCCCAGCATGGCTTGCAGAGGTTGAGAGACTGCCCCTAGCATGGCTTGCAGAGGCTGAGAGACTACACCCAGCATGGCTTGTAGAGGCTGAGAGACTGGGTCCAAAATGACCTACATAGGTTGAACGGGTGCCCCCTTGCTTATGTGTCTTCTTCCTATTCCTCCTTCTTTTACTCCTTTTAGACTGCCAGTTACTAGTATCAGTACGTTCACCACATGAGGTAGAAGGAGGAGGAGAATAAGCTACAGGTGAAGGGGAAGTAGTGTTTTGATGCCCTTGATATAAGGAGCTTACTTGAGAAGCATCAAGAGCATTCAAGACAGTTGAAGTGGAAAACAACCACACCAGTAGCCCTAGGGTGAATCTAGGTAGATTCAAGGTGGCCATCAAAGGAACACCAACATTCCCTATGAGAGGAATAGTATAAGGAGTTCCCAACATGGGGATCTCTTGGTTGGTGTTCAAAGGGGTGTTAGCCATAGTTTCAAACTAGGAGGCAAAGTATGAGGTTGACAGACAACCAAAATTACAAAGCACACATCTAAAGCAACACTAAGTACAGACAAACCACACAACACTCACTAAAAAATTCCTAAAGTCAAACGGAAAAACAGGTATAAGATATGCTTTCCAGGAGAAAGATAATAGACAGTTACTTGGAATCCATATAGATGTTCTTAGGCACAAGCAGAGGAATCATCCACCGCCCTCCCACACCTTCTACCAGGGTTACCTTCCAAGCCCATCCAAGGTCAACCAGAAATAGCCTTCCGGTGTACTTGTGTATGAACCCTAGATGTCAAAGAGACTAAAGGCTACCTTAACTATATTGACAGTTTGGGGGAATAGTTGCAAGCCTGATTCATACGCATGGGCAGGGTAGCTGAGCTTGAAACTCTGTCTAGGACAGAATCCCCAGATGTGTAAAAACCCTGGTTTACGTGTCAACAAGGAATCAGAGGGCTATCTCCTTAGTCCAAGCCTCCATGCGGCCTCGTGGTTAACTCTCGTTTGAGAGGAGCTTCCTAGATACAATTAGCATAGAAAAGGGTTTACCTAGTGATTGGCCAACTACGTCTGAAATTTTATACTTGTGGGGAGTTTAAACTCCCTGTCCCACAATTCTAGCCTGATCTAGTTGGTCTATGACCCTATAAAATAAAACTTACTAATAATTTTTAAATTATATCATTTATTTTAAGGGTTGTTTTTAGTGAGAGGGTAAATGGCATGAAACGTATGTGGTATTTTGACTCAAAGTTGAAACAAAATGACTAAACAAAGAGAACTGAAATGCAAAAAGAAAAAACCATTCTCTTTTTATTTTTCAAATAGAAACTTGAAAGCCACAAAAGAACAAAATCTTTTTATTTTTTTCAAAAAAAATGATATGCCATGCAATCTAGACTAAAAAACTAATCTACATGCATATAAAGCAAACATGTGTTTTTTTCTTTTTCTTTTATAAATGCAAAAGAAAAATAGCCTATCAACTAATGCAGGCAAGTAATGTAAGCAAAGCAAATAGACAACTACTATGCACCTAAATGCACAATTCTTGAGTATGCTTGAATTAAAAAAAATGTATAGAGTAAGTAGAGTGAAGTAAAATAGATTAATAAAACCAAATATCTACCACCTAAGGAAGACTTGGAACCCTAGCTTGGGCAGACACAATGAATGGAAATCACTGAGATCAAACAAAGGCAAGTGACAAACCAATCACTATCCAAAGATAGAATGGAAAAAACAGTGTCCAGAACCCTGATCACTGATTCGGACAACCAACACTTAAAATTGTAACCCAAAACAAGCAAATCCACTTCAAATTGCAAACAGAAGACAATCCAAGGAAAAGAAACTCAAGAGATTTACAAGAAAGCACAAGGTGTGGCCAACAAGGTCATCAAAATAACAATATAATGCTTATAAGGAAGACCAACCAGCAAACAAATTTTATAAAGGGACAGGGACCAGCAAACCCTAACCCAAAAATTCAAATGCTAAGGCTTGTACGCGACTGTGTATAAGGGAAACCCATGTACTATACGTGACTGTCCTAGAGAGCAACCCGCGTATGCAGGTGTATGCAAGAGCAACCCGCGTACAAGTACAAAATTTTATAATAAAAAGAAAAATTTTCAAGGTCTTCAAACACTATCCTAAGCATGAACCAAGACAGGATATGTTGGAGCAGGGTCCCGCAGCTACAGAAGAAGCTGCTAGTTTTGGCGGAAAGAAGTTAAGACAGAGCTATGACGCCGTAGCACATTTCCAGCTGGAGAGCAGAATCGGAAACTGTGACTTTTTGAGATGCGAAAGTCAAAGAAGGGCAACGGTACCTGAGCGGCCGAGAAGGGAGAGCTCACCCACTGCATTGAAGGTAGCGGCAGAAGACAGGAGGGCTCAGCGACCCTCATAAAGAAGAAGGAGCAACGAGGCTCAAGCATTGAAGGCGAAGGATAGAAAGAGAAGCGATGCATAGTACCCATGGTCAGTGCCGGGAAGCATGGAAGACTGCAGAGAGCTGTGGTGTGACGGGAAGCGGCTACCTCAAGGACAGAGAGGACCAAATGTCACTAATTAGGGTTTGGGTTACTGTTGGGACAGGCCCACGGTGTTGTAAAAGCAGGACCTTCGGGATGCTTACAAAAGAATGTAATTTTGTATTGTAAAGGGTTAGTTAGTTAGCTAGTTGGTTGTATAGACAGTTAGACAGTCGTGGATGAAATAGGCAATAAGGATAAGTAGACTGTTGTAAAAGCCGAGCTCTGGTTCTCGTCTTAGCCGTAGCAATCTTACTGAAACCAGTAGCTGGCTTATAGAGCATGCATGTAACGATCCGCAGGGATCAACTGAGAGGGAAGAGTATATTGTAAGAGAGAGATATAGAGAGAAGAGAGATCTAAGAGAGAAGATCTTGAGCTGCATATGCGGTGCAGCAGAACTGTGGTTTACCTTCCCCTTGAGCTATAATAGAAAACACAGTTTTGTGGACGTAACTTCCATCCTGGAGGTGAACCACGTTAATATTTGTGTTATGCGACTGATTTATGTGTTTGTTTACTTATGCATTGCTCAGTTATTTCATGGACTTCGTTGCAGTTTAATGGATGAATGTATTAACCAGTTCACCACAGCACAGAAGGATAATCATAAGTTAAAAGCATTTGGCATGTTGTATGTGTTTCATTTATGTTTGCGTAAACAGCTACTGGTTGCAGTATTGAATAGCTTAGTATGTTAAGTCTTGCATGTCGACACGAGCAACGGTAAGTGCACTAAACATCGGAGGTAGGATATCACAGAGAGGTGATATCGCATCGGCAGAGAAGCTGCGGTGCGCGATACCGCAGGTTGAGGACTTCGCGTTGAGCAGGAGCTGCGTGTCGCACGGTGCGCAGCGATGCGCTAAGGCTGGAAATATCGTGAGTTAGGGAAAGTGTGCATCATAGAGAAGGACCACATAGTGGTGGAAAGAGACATCTCGCGGCTAGGGGAGCCACGCGACGACAGGATTGCGCGACGCGAGCAGGAGGTCGTGCGACGCACAGACGCAGGAAGGGGGTCTCGTGGCTAGGAGAGCTGCGCGCCACCAGTAGGATTGCCTAGAAACCTGGTCCAAGACACTTGAGTCCTTGGACAGCCCATTAGATTCACTTCGGGTGAGACTTCAGGCCACCTTTGCGGTCTGTCGCCGAAAGGGCCAGTGAGCTAGGGGTGTTGTTGGTTGATTATAGTAAACCCGGGTCTGCCCATGCAATCAACAAATGGTTCCGTTGCCGGTTTGAACGAATGGGAGTTAATGTTCTGTTGGCATCCTACTAGAGAAGAGTTTCACCAGTGGCTGGATTCAGACTTAAGGGAGTTTTCCAAGAAAGAAAACCAAAGCCCTAAACTGAGCACAGTGGCCTGGTTAGTAAAGCATATCACTTCAGACATACACGCTATATTTTTTGCAACCTACGGAAATGAGCTTTTCGACTGGTTATCCAAGCTGACAGATAGGAACACATTCAAGAAGAAAAGAAACATTGTCTGGACATCGGAGCTGATTCAGACCGTGCAGAACCTTGACAATCCAATTACGAGAGCAGTGGACTTCTGGCTTATCAGTGTGCTAGACGGCTTCGTTATAGAATTTGCAGTTGACCAGAGAAAGAGATTCAGTGAAGCCGAACGATACTTCTTTAGAGGATATCGCGGTAAGTACCTAAGATCTCTAAACTTGTCCCTTAAGATGCTGCTATACGAAAAAGGAACAATGGATCTAGTCTCAGATGAATAAGTAAAGATAGTAATATCACAAGAGTTTGAAAGTGATTTTGACGACATTGGACGAACACGTAGTGGAAAGAAGTATAAAGTAGATTTTAGCTCTCCTATATTTGAAGACAGTTCAGATAGTATTAGACAACAAAGCCCTAGCACCACAGAAGAATCAGAGGGGGGTATCCCTTACCACCCCTATACTCCACAGAAACAGACAGGGACTCAGAATAACCCCGTAGGTACCCCATCTAGTAGTTCACAGACAGTACCTACTCCCGCTACATCACCTTTACCTACACCGCTGAGTGGTAGTACCCCAGTCAGTCAGAACCCACCACAGATAAATAGAATGGGAGACGACATGAGGCTACCTATTTTTAAAGGTACAGGAGTAGAAGACCCGGAACAGCATTGGTTCCTATGCGAAGCCATGTGGACCATTAAAAAAAT
>LPNX010158856.1:41629-60362 GCA_001517045.1 Pseudotsuga menziesii | reverse complement strand
GTTTAAGAATCGCTCAGATTACCGGGATGACTGATACAGACACAGTCGAAGCAAGGCTAGCACAGCTGCTTGCCTTAGAAGAAGATAGGTTCATCGCCGGATTCCATCAAAAAGTGCAGAAGGCCCGAGAAAAATCTTGGCATGACAGACACATTAAGAATAAGACTTTCCAGATCAGAGACATGGTGCTCCTCTATGACAGCAAATTCATCAAGTTCCCAGGGAATTTTAAGACACATTGGCTAGGGCCATATTAGATACAGCAAGTCACAGAGGGAGGTGTCGTTCAGCTCAACCAGCTGAACGGGGAGCTTTTGCCCACATGGATTAATGGCAGTAGGCTTAAGCCCTATAGTGATAACCACCCCACCTCTTAACCAGCCACAATGGTGCAGATGTCTAGTGTAGTTGAAAGGAGGCATCGCAACGGGAACGAGTCTACACCGGTAGAAATTTAAAAAAATAAAATAAAAAATTATTATTACACTGTTTGTTCGCGCAGGTGATGCGGAGTTGCATCGCAGCAGTAAGATGTTTCCCCCTGCCACGTACTCAGTTTGCAACCAGCAGTGGGCTATTCAAGTCACTATCTGATAGGTAGTTAATGAAGAAATGACCGGTATCCCCTACCGTAGATTTGGCAACAGTATAATAAATTTTTCCAGATTTGGTAAATCTCCGGCGACATCGATGCCTGTATATGCACGCTTTGAGGGACACGTGATCAGATCTCAGCAATTATGACAGATCAGAATGACGGGTAGGGTCTTGTCCAGGTAATTATGATGATCAATGGGTGTGACCCAGGATAACCGTTGCATCCGGTAGTATGCCTTCGGCATAAGAGCAGACATCCTTCAAGTAGGAAGGGTACATTTTCCAAATCTTGAGAACTATTCAAGTCAGTGCTAAGTGTCCCCTGTGCAGAGCCAATTAAGTTGCAGAGTACATTGACTTCCAGAGTGCGAAGCCACTGCACGCCCAGAGTATTGAGCCAAGTGGATTCTGACTAAAAACGAACCTCTAGAAGGCATGTTGAGACGTTTTGACCCTGGTGACAGTAGATCCACCATGACGACATCACCCAGGGATATGAAATTAAGTACAACACAAGTTAGACAGTCACTAAGGATGAAGAGTCAAGCGCCAGAAGTAGAATTTGTCACCAAAGTCTCTGCTAAGGATAAGAAGAACGCTGAGCCGATCACTGAAGATAAGAAAGCAGAGCAGAAGAATGATGAGAAGAAATCTCCCGCTAGGAGGAAGGTAAAAATGAGAAAAAGAAATCAACGGGAGAAGGTCGCTGACCTATCTGATCAGCTAAGAGAAGAATGAAAGATTGCGAAGGTACTGAAACAGAAACCTGAGGGTCAGAGGCAACATGTGGATCTGGACCACTTCGAAGAGAAGATAAGTGGAAGAAGACTGCAAACCCAGCGGAGGGGAGACTTCCAGAACGGGGACAAAGGCTTGTTCTCGGAGCGGAGTTCATGGGTTTCTTCTTCTCCATCCACAAGGCTCTAGATGGAAGGAAATGTTTGAGAAGGCTGGAAGATACATATTTTCCCTGTGATAAAAGTTCTAACCCAGATAAAAAGGAAAGGATATCTGCGGAACACTTCTCAAACACTAGAGCGCTTATAAAGAAGAAAGAACGAAGAGAGCGAAACCGTGACTATGGGAAGAAAGGATAAGAGAGCCCAGTGAACTACGTTACCGAAATTCCAAGAGAACGGGTCGAGGTAATGAAGAACAAAGTCGAAGGACTTCGGCAAAAGTTGCAGAAGACTTTGCAGGAGGCGAAGGAGAAGCTACAGCAGGAGAAGCCTGTTACAGGTGGCTCGAGGACGAGCCACAAGTAAGTGTTAGGGGACTATTGGAGCAGGGTCCTGCAGCTACAGAAGAAGCTGCTAGTTTTGGCGGAATGATAAGCTTTGGAGGAAATAAGTTAAGATAGAGCTACAACACCGTAGCACGTTTCCAGCTGGAGAGCAAAGCCAAAAACCGTGACTTTTTGAGATGCGAAAGTCAAAGAAGGGAAACGGTACCTGAGCGGCCGAGAAGGGAGAGCTCACCCATTGCATTGAAGGCAGTGGCGGAATACAGGAGGGCTCAGTGACCCTCATAAAGAAGAAGGAGCAACGAGGCTCAAGCATTGAAGACGAAGGACAGAAAGAGAAGCGGTGCATAGTACCCATGGTGAGTGCCGGGAAACATGGAAGACTGCAGAGAGATGTGGTGTGACGGGAAGCGGCTACCTCAAGGACAGAGAGGACCAACTGTCACTAATTAGGGTTTGGGTTACTGTTGGGACAGGCCCACAGTAGTGTAAAAGCAGGACCTTCGGGCTGCTTACAAAAGAATGTAATTTTGTATTGTAAAGGGTTAGTTAGTTAGCTAGTTGGTTGTATAGACAGTTAGACAGTCGTGGATGAAATAGGAAATAAGGATATGTAGACTGTTGTAAAAGCCAAGCTCTGGTTCTGGTCTTAGCCGTAGCAATCTTACTGAAACCAGTAGCTGGCTTATAGAGCATGCATGTAACGATCCGTAGGGATCAACTGAGAGGGAAGAGTATATTGTAAGAGAGCGATATAGAGAGAAGAGAGATCTAAGAGAGAAGATCTTGAGCTGCATATACGGTGCAGCAGAACTGTGTTTTACCTTCCCCTTGAGCTATAATAGAAAACACAGTTATGTGGACGTAACTTCCATCCTGGAGGTGAACCACGTTAATATTTGTGTTATGCGACTGATTTATGTGTTTGTTTACTTATGCATTGCTCAGTTATTTCATGGACTTCGTTGCAGTTTAATGGATGAATGTATTAACCAGTTCACCACAGCACAGAAGGATAATCATAAGTTAAAATCCTTTGGCATGTTGTATGTGTTTCATTTATGTTTGCGTAAACAGCTACTGGTTGCAGTATTGAATAGCTTAGTATGTTAAGTCTTGCATGTCGACACGAGCAACGCTAAGTGCGCTAAACCGCGGAGGTAGGATATCACAGAGAGGTGATATTGCATCGGCAGAGAAGCTGCGGTGCGGAATACCGCAGGTTGAGGACTTCGCGTTGAGCAGGAGCTGCGTGTCGCACGGTGCACGACGATCCGCTAAGGCTGGAAATATCGCGAGTCAGGGAAAGTGCGCATCATAGAGAAGGACCGCACGGTGGTGGAAAGAGACATCTCGCGGCTAGGGGAGACGCGCGACGACGGGATTGCGCAACGCGAGCAGGAGTTCGCGCGACGCATAGACGCAGGAAGGGGGTCTCGTGGCTAGGAGAGCTGCGCACCACCAGTAGGATTTCCTCGAAACCTGGTCCAAGACACTTGAGTCCTTGGCCAACCCATTAGATTCACTTCGGGTGAGACTTCAGGCCGCCTTGCGGTCTGTCGCCGAAAGGGCCAGTGAGCTAGGGGTGTTGTTGGTTGATTATAGTAAACCCAGGTCTGCCCATGCAATCAACAGGATACCACACACAAACTCAAGGCAAATACTGGGCAATGGTAAACAGAAATAACCCACAGTAGTCTGGGCTCCCTAGTGGAGTAGCCAGTTCTGTTGTTCGGGAATAAACACCCTTATAACCGAGGGTCTGGGGTTACCAACATACTCTTAAAACTTGCATACAATCAACTTTAAAGTATAGAAAGGAAATAGGAAGATATAATGGACTCACCCGATTAATGACAGTTGATCCAAGCTTTGTCTTCTCCCGCTCTGCTCCTCTCCAAATATTTTAGGGATGCACCTCCTTCACCTGCAAAGAGAAAATCCTCCAAGTACAATATTATACATGTATATATGAAAATTTAGAAAAACCATATATAGAGTGCTTAATCATAAATATTTATCAAACCATGATACATGAAAGAGACTCAACACAAAGTTGGAAGAAGGATTCTCTTTATTAACAATAGTGAATGAGATAAGTGTACAACCCAATGCTTGAAACAAGGACTTGTTTGCAACCAAAGGATTCTGATTTATGCTGCTCCAAAGAATTCTAAAGATATACCACCAGCATAACTTTTCTCTCCAAGTATGATTGATTAATGCCCTCCCCAAGGGCTCTATTTATACTTAGGGAAATAGAGCAATTTCTAAGGTTGAGGAGGTTGAGACAGTTAAGATAGTTAATGATTAGTGCTTAAAAAATATCCATTAATCATTTTTTATTATTTTTAATGTCGAATGGAGGCATATGTGAGTATTGATAATGGAAACCCGTGTATGATACACGAGTTGCTATAAGGGTAACCCACGTACATATCTGTACGTGGGTTGCAATGACAATACTCACATATAGTATGTGGTATTTTCTGGAGATAGTCACGTATGTATGTGAGTTGCTGTGGAAAGAGTCACATACAACAATCAACATATAAAAAGGTAAAATGGCAAGTTGGGTGGATAGTGAATGCATCTCATGTCATGCCCATCTATAATGTTTAGGCAACCTTCAATCCATAAGTGTCCTTTTGTGTGCCAACATATGAAGTGTCGGCACTTGGACGGAGAAGTGCCATTTGGGTTGATAAAAAAAACCATAAAGGAGAAAACCCCACAACTTCCTCAGAGATAGAATCAACACCAAAAGTAAAACCCGAAAACATAAAGATGATCTCCCGACAGCAGTAGTCTCTCTCTTGTCCCAACAACTTCTCCTCTCACTCATGCACCCCAATGAGTGAGTGTGTGTGTGTGATAAACAGAGAGGCTCACTCTCTATTTATATTCTTTCATTCACTTGAAATCCACTCCAACTTTTTGACCTCACTTAACAATTACTTACTAGAGCCGACATCTCTAGGAGTGTCTAATAATCCTAGTGCCCCACAACTTGTGGGGACTTTGCCTCCTCCGACCAACAAGGAGGTTTATCCTTAACATAATCATGGGGACTATTGCCCCGACTTACAATGACTCACCGAGGGTAGACATCTCTAGAATAGTCTAATAACCCTGCGGTTCCACAACTGAGGGGACTTTAACCCTTGACCAATAGGAGGGTTACCCACAATGACTTGACATGCCTTATTGCATTATAGAAAATTCCCGGAATAAACATTGGGGTATGACATGACTCAATTACATTACAGACACATCCCATAACAAACATCGGGGTACAATACATAAGATATATGGATGAATACATTCTAAAGTTACAAATACATCAACACTTCAAGTCCTTCTTCTCCCGTGGGACATCTATTGGTGGCCCATTTCCTAGTTCTGACAACTCTTCATCACTTACTGGAACTTGCCACTTCGGAGGCCATTCTTATATGATGGCTTTCGATTTTCCCTCTGTTATCTTGTACTATGTCATAGTCCATTGCTTCTCTAGGTTTTCTCATACTTGAATATGTATGGCGTGGTGTCCCATCGCCAACCATGCAATCCTATGGTACTTGTTTGCAAATTTGTATGAGAGACACGATACCTTAACTGCTTCCTCTCGTAATGCATCTAAGTACATGTAAAATTGTATATTGTTGTTCATTTTCCTCTCCTTATCGTTGAGCGTCCACATATTTGTATATCTTGCACCTTGAAAGTTTTTGACAGTGTCAACCTGCATCCCTTGATAATGCATCGGTTCCATCCAATTGACTGACATGATGAGTATTAGCATCCATGAATAAGTGAATGGATTACCAACCTATTGTGCGAATATGACATCTTCCATCAACTTGTTCAGCAAAAACAAGGACCAATTCATCTGTACGCCATTTGGGCACTGCTCTGTGGATTCAATAACCCCCAATGTGCACTAATTCGGGTGATTCTTCCACACTATCTTAATCATCAACAAATTTTTTACGACTCGCAATGCCTGATAATTGATGGTATCAATGACGTGCTCCCTTTTATCCTTTATCACTCCATATTTCTTTGACAACTTTGCTTCCAGCTTATTATTGTTATTCTTCTCTCGAAAGTACTGTGATGGGTCAACCACCGCCTTGGGTAGGGCGGTGATTTGAGAGATCAAATTGATCATAATTGGTACCTTTGTCCCTAGATGCAAATACCTTCAGTAAAAACATGCCAAAAATTGTTTCACACACACATTAACTTTTGTAGATCGACAAAAATGCGGCATGTGGATGATCGACAACAAACCAGACCGTTGTAATCCCAATGCCCATTGTTCGGACTCTCTAATGATTGGACCTCTCCCACCTTATGCTATTTCCTCATAGGTGTCCTTGGTGCATTTCGAGAATGCAAGGATTTCGTGGTCATTGTATTGGAGATTCTACATTCGCGACACAAAACTCGTCGTCACATGTACACCTTTAGGCGTTGCGGGGATCCTGATGCCCTACTTGTTGGTTTATCCAAGACTTATGGTTGGTGCCTCTTCCATTGTCGGTGGTATGTAACCAGGGATATCCTCTACCATTGGTCCTAATGGTTTTCCTCTCAACATTGTTTCCTCTTTTGGCATAACTGATGGACCTGCTTCACCCTCGTTGGACTTCGGCTCGTCGTAGTTCTTCTTTCTGAAGTGATTGGATGATTTGTACTCCTCTTCCTCCTAATCAAATTCCCTACTATGGACACAATTTCCTCATTCTTCTACAATTGTCACCCATGAAATTGGGGTTTCTTGCGTTATTTTTCTTAAAATAATCTATTCTACTGCTTTTGAAACCTCTCTCTTCATGCCTACACTTCTCTTAGCTCTAAATATTCCTCTCTCATCTTTGATCCTTTCTTTAGACTCGTTAAATGGAGCGAACCATGCCTCTCGATATGATTTTATATCCTCTGAGCCTTCCATGTGATGGATTCATTCCATCATCATTAAATCCTCATTGATTGACCAAATCCTACGTTGATTCTACAAATCCAACGCGCGCCTTGGTCATTAATTGCAAATCTTTCCAACTTGCATCGCCAATCGCGTGGTGTAATTGCTTCATTTATTTCCTGATTTTACCAATTCTTGCCTCATATGGTATTGAAAATTTATAAACCTTGTCACAATTTAACTTCCCTCATCTCTCTTCCTTCTGTCATCACATTTTCCTTCCTAATTTTTCATTCATCATCATTATTCTTATTTATTTTTTAATTTTTTACTTTTATTTGTTTTCTTCCAATTGTTAGCATTGGTGCCACACCTGGCTATCCTCATAGGGATTTAGTCAGCTTATGTTTACTAGTTTTGGTAGAAGCACACCGTCTAACTACTGCAGTTGTACCGCACCTTCATTGGTGATGAAATGTATGATGTAGGGACCTAACCAATGCACCTAAAGCTTATCTGGGTGCTTCACAAACTTGTTGTTGTATAGGAGAACTATATCTCCATGTTGAAAGTGATTCATCTTGACATTGTGATTGTGCCATTCCTTCTTTCGATCCATTTCTACTTGCTGATGAAATCTTGAAATGGAACAATCATCTTCAAGGTGTATTAACTATGTCATCATTTCCTCAATTTCTCTTTCGTTGCTCATTCCTGTTGCGACTGCTATGCGTAGAATGGGGATGATATATTCCATCAGCACTACCACTTCTTCTCTATAAACCAACTTGAATGGTGTATTCCCCATCATTATTTTACATGTTGTTTTGTAGACCTATAATATCGTAGGTATTTTCAGGGCCCAGTCATCTCAATTCGTATGCAATACCTTAGTAAGTGTGTTTTCCAATATCTTGTTGAATGCCTTTAACGCATCATTCGCTTGTGGGTGATATGGAGTACTCTTCTTATGTTGTATCTGGAACTCTTTAGTCATCGCTCTGACTTTTTTATTAACAAAGTGAGCTCCTTGATTTCTCATAAATATCTTAGGGCATCCAAATTAGGCAACCGCATTATCGAAAAGGAACCTTGATGTCATTGCAGCTTTGTAATCCTTTACTGGTTCTAGATCAACCCATCTCGTTAGATAATAAGTCCCGGTGATGATGTATCGTGCACCTAGTATTTTCCCTAGTGGATTGATGGGTCCCACGAAATCAACTTCCCATTTTTTGAAATTCTGTAGTGTTACATGTGATACTAACGACATCTCATCTCTCTGTGATGATTTTCCTGTTCTTTGTCGTACATCGCAGATTTTAGCATAATATGTGGTATCGGCGTGTATTGTCGGCCACTATAATCCAGATCTAAGTATTTTCCTAGGGTTTGCGCATCGTACACAATGTCCTCCTATAATCCTGCCATGTGCCACTGACAACACCCTTTCTTGATCATGTGGAAGAACATATCGACGTAGAATCTCATCTGGCCCTATTTTGTATAGTTGTCCTGCGACCTATTGGAAGTTGGCAACTCTAACAACTAGTTGCTTATTTTGAGTAGCACATTATGAATAAATGATTTTTCATTCGTGAAACTGAAAGTGTGACTAAATATGACAGTTAGTTCTTCCCATGTTTTTGCTTCCCTTCACATCTCTACAGAAACATACCATCTCCTTAGTATTTTTTCCATTGTATGGATAAATGCGCAAACCCTTTGTTATTTCATCCTTAGTCCCCATGTTGTTTGGCATGTTCCCAGATGAGTGTTTGGATCATTTCTTCCATCATATTTCTTTCCTTGATAACATGCATCCTCTTCCAGGTCCAATAAGCGTTGTGGTTCAAATAATTTGTCTTCAAAATTTCTAAGGGAAAATTTTAGGTTAGGTAGTCCTCCGTATGTCAGAATACCAAATACATCCATCACTACCCATCTCATTGAATGAGTGACTCATGTGCATTTCCTAATTGATACTTCCTGCAACTAGTTCTTCCAATTCTCTAGTGCATCCAAGTCTAAAGATACTTGGTTGATGCTTCGCCATCCTAACTATACATAATCAATGGGATTGATATAGTCCTCAGAGACATTATAGGCATTATCCCAACCTCCCATGACTTCAAATTTTATTGGTTCGACATATTGTTGTCCTTCAAGGGGATCCAATGGGGCAATCACCCTCGTGTCATGATTCTTGAATGTCATTATCCTTTTCTTGAAATTGATAACTGTCAAGTTTTCCATCGCGCAATCAATTCCCAATAGTGCAGGGCACAGGCTAGTGTCATCGACTATTTCAATAACATCAAAGTAGGAATATTTTTCCAATCCTTCTACTTTGATATATAAATGAGGTACTCATCCAATTGGAGAAACCTTGGCCTGATTTACCAGACGAATTTTGTACCAGGGACCAAACTAGATGTGGCTTCCTCATCATTTCCCATGTTCACTTGGTTTGGATATTCACATCTGATCCTAGATCCAAAATAAATGAATCCACATCATATTCGATCATTTCGACATTCATCCTCATTTCTCTTCCCCCTTTTATTATTTTGTAATGAACTAACTGGACAATCCAGTCTCCTGTATTCCTGTCGATACAAAAAGCTTGCTATCTCTGCTGATGCATCTTGATATTTTGCTAACATTAGACAACTTTCCAGAAATTGTTTTAAAGTACTGACCTTTCTCTTTGATCTTGGTGATTTTTTCGAACCAAAACTTGGTGGCATCTGGTAAATAGGGAGATTACATTTGTTCTTCTTAAACACGTCATTTGATTCTAAGAAGGTTTCTTTCTATGATTCTACATTGAACTAGACTTTTTTTTGTGTTGCAGGCTGGACATTTAGTAGTGGTCCGTTATCTCCTGTCATAGCTCCTCCTCTTGTTACTACGTCGACATGTACTAGTTCAGTCCTTCGTTTCGCTGATATCTTCCCCACATTTGGTCTAGCATTTTGATTCTAAGGATGATTCACATTTTGGTTAGGTTGCGACTATGGTACATTCTTATCTTACCATTTCGAGATTAGCTACGGACATTCTTCGACCGTGTGATCAACTGCAATACAATAAGAACATTGAGCTACTACATTTGCGCAGTCTCTTTGATAGTGTCCTAGAAATCTACGGTTATAGCATGTAACTGATATAGGACCTCGACCCATATCTCATCCACAACTAAATCCTTTGTTACATTTTTTGTGAAAACCTCGTTGAAGTCCTCCTTGTTTCTGGTACGGTGGTCGGTTATACTGTGGGTGGTTAAATTGTTACGGTTGTTGTTAATTATACTGCGACTGAGTATACTGTGGTTGTGACTAGTTATACTACGGTTGCGATTGATTATGTTATGGTTGTGGATGACTATACTACAGTTGCAGATGATTATTCTATGGTTGAGTATACTACTCCTGCGGTTGAATTTTTTCCATTGGTTGTTTCTCCTCTCACTTCATAAAGCATGTATCCATAGTCCTTTATTGGAGCAAATCATAGGCTCTATAATCCTTTTCTTCATGACCAAACGATTGACAGAAGTTATAGAATATATTAGCAGTTTTTGACACAAACCTCTATAGGTATATGCATTATTCTAACCGATGCCCTCTTGTTTGACAAATTCAGCACCAAGGCAATCCTCCTTGAATCAATGAGTTCGGTGCCTCTGACTGTAAGTATTCACAAAAATATGTACATTGATCCTTTTGATGTCCCTCATACCGACATCAAATGCACCATACTTCTTTGTGAACTTATTTTCATTTCTTAATATATTGCAATTGGATAGTAAGGTTCACTAGTTGTGATTGGAGCTTTCTCTTGTCAATCCCTGTTTCACCAACTGGTGAAGCCTCCAACTTCATTGTGATCTCCAGGGATTCCTCTTGGGATTTGATCTTCTGTTACATCAATAACATGCGGATATGTAGTACCAGGGCTACAATGAACCATTATTTGTGTTGCACATCACTCATTCTGAAGCTAACCTTGGCCATCAAGGTTTTGATTCACTAATCGAAGTCCCACACTAACTCATTGGGGAATTGCTTTATTTCCTTCAATTTGGTAATATATTGCAATTCTAATTTAGGATTATTGAATTCCCTGATCATTCCAGTCCTGATTTGCGCTAGGGTCTTCTGGGGATGACCTCTTGGTGTTTACACAAATTTCATGTACCAGTCTGTTGTTGCTGCAACTTTTACCCCAAAACAATTTTGCATTTTTTAGGACCCCCCTTTAGTTTTTATTTTTTTGTTACTTAGAAATGTTTAATATTTGAAAGTCCATCACTCATGACTTGTTTTCACATTTTAGAGATTTGAAAAAGTTTATTTTTTACTCTAAGGAAGAAAGTCTTTTGATCCACAAGAGCGGATGAGTCTCCTTGTTTGACCCGCAGTGGCGGGTGAATCTCAAGTTTTAATCTGAAGCGGAGGATGATTTTCAAGTTCTGACCCGCTATGGCAGACTGTTTTTTAAGTTAGAGCTACAACATCGGTTGGTTTATTTTATGTGCTTTGTTTGTTTTTTTCATCCGCTAACATCGGAGTTTTTTGCGAGGGTATAGCCGTAAAGTGGGTTGATCATGTTTTTTTATCCGCTGTAGCGGATGCTTTTTCATGATCACAGAGCAGCTCATTGCTTACCAATGCATCGAAAGCTTTCCAAGGATTGGGCCGCAACAGCGGTTGGGGTTTTTAGATGATTGTCAGAAATTTTTCTGATTCACTACGTCGAATGACTTTTCATTTTTCTCCCACAAAGGCGGAAGGTTTCCTCCTTGACCACTCGATCCTCATATTTATTATATTTAGGTTGCTACATAGAAAGCATTGTCATCCTCGAGCCTCTACAACAGTTTTCTGTCAATATTTTCTTTTGATACCTTTCGTCTGTCGAAGCCGCGACTCATTACCGGAAGTTTTTCTGAGAGGCAAACTGATAATAGCGGCAACGTCGGGATATTTAAGCCGATGTTATCAGGGTTCTTTTCAAGTTGATTTCTCTTTGACCCTCTGATGCGCTGTGTTATTGGCTCCAACGACATTTTTTGTTTTTCTCTTGCGGAGTTAAGTCTTACCTACCACTTTAAGTGGCTTTTACCCATTGTTGTTTATATATACACTGGAGAAAGGGGTTTTTACCATTGTTATTGATCGATGGTGTGTGCATTAGATTTATAAGTTGCGATTTTATCTCGTTTGAGGAATCTGTGTGATTTGTTGAAAATGCCATCTAGAGCTCACGTGGCACGTTCGGCGCCGCATCCACGACCGTTGTCAAGCCCAGCCTACCAGGTAGGTTTTCCATTTACTTTATTTTGATTGGTGTTTTGGTTGAAGAAACAACCTATCGGTTTTCGATACACCTTGCAGGGGTTTTGGTTGTTGGGATTTTTTGGTTTAAAAGAAATATCCCCTTTCCTTTGCTAGTTTAGTAGCTTTTATTTTTGACCTAGCCATAGTCGCTTGACCTACTCCCATGGAGCCTTGTCATTTTCATTCTGAGGCATTTTGCCTGTAGGCCTAGCTTCTAATGATGAATCCCAAGTGGCCTATGCTTTTCATCGGCTTGGGTATGACCTGGTTCTTGCCCCTATGTGGTGATAAAGGTTGCATAGTTTCTGAACCAGTAGAGCCTCATGGTTTTTGGTTACTTTTCCATATCTCCTCACTGAGGGATTTCGACCCTGGTGGTTGAAGCTAGGGAAATCCCGCCTTTAGACTCTATTGTACTACCTACAGGTTTTGATCCTCTTAGAGATATTCGGTGCCGATGGTGAGAGGGTAGCTTAGATTTTAGGTTTCTTTCTAGTGCATAGGATTCCCTAGCCGAAGCCCTCTCATTTATAAGGTTGTGTTAACCAGAGATTTTGTCTCATTTAACTCTGGTGCAGTTTTCTTATTCCAATGATGGAAGAGAATGTGGTAAAATAACATACCAGCTTGTTCCTTGAAAAAAAATGGTTTTCCCAATGTGTTAATATTTTGATGCCATATTCATTTTTTTTTTTGGATGCATGAGTTCGTTTAATGGCGTAAATACTAAGACATGTTTCTTGTGTTATTACAGTCACAATTTGTACCAGACAACATGATGAAGAAGGGAAAAAAGAAGGCCAAGATTGTATACTATGAATCAGATGCATAAATATCACCCACACTAAGGGTGGAGATAATATATGAAGATACAAAATCTGTCACCAGGGCTGAACCTGAATTCAAATGTGGTCAGATCTATCACATGCTCAAGGAGAAGAAGGTCCCAGAGGTAGGATTGGAGGACCTAGTCTTATATGATAATATATTGAAATCTAGAATCACCAATGTATCCACAAGACCAACGATTTTTCCCTTCCCTGAGGTCATTGGATGGATTCTATCCAAATAAGATGCAATAGGGATGATCATGTACGACGTGGAAGATAAAGGATTTGCATCCTTCAGAATTGCAATCATAGAAAAAGCATACAGCTTGCCACCCTCAGAAGTCAGCATGACAACTAACTGGGTAAAAGGCCTAACTCTTGATGACAAGGCTACACCAAATATGATGGTAGCTGAAGGAAAGAATTTTTGGCATAAACAATCCAGGGAATACGAAACTACTAATCTACATACCCCATACAGGATGGTAGTATTGATGTTGAATAGGATTTTTGGTAGAGCCGACATAAGATATTATAAGTTTGTATGGATTCCACTGATTTATCATGTAGCCATGAAGGGGATAGTTTTCAATTGGGATGACATAGTAGCCAATAGCCTATCTACCTGCATTACTGCAACCCAAGAAGGCTTGCACCAACGAAAATATGAATTCTATATGGGATATTTTTGCTTTCCTGCATACTCTGCTTTCCCCCTTTTGAGAAGCTCAACTGCAAGTGGCAAGGAGGAAAATCCCCTATTTATGCAGCATATCAGATACTGTGGGCCCACAAATACCATAGTCACTACAAGCTAAACTATGAATAGTTCTTGATGCCTCTATACCAACTAATATTACTGGAGGAGTGTAAGTGCCTATCTGAAGGTGCTTTGGAATCTATCAAGGAGTTTGGGGATTAATTCTTCTCTAAAGAAGGCACATACCTAAGGATGTATGGGGGGACCAAAGCATCATCATTGTTTCCAAAATACGCCAAAGATTACATAGTTCATAAGGAAGCTGTGAGACAACGTTTCTTGGATGGCCTTGGAAGTCATTTGTTCAATCTGAAAAAGGTTGTGTTTCCACCACTACCTTTCTATGTGGGGAGTTATAATTTATATAAATTCAAGAGTGCCCCTGAGTTCATTGACGAACTAGAAATATTTCATTTCAGTGAAAAGAGCTTTCACCGGAATGATTCTCGAGGTAAGGTTGCAGCCCCTCTGGAACTCCTCAACGTAAATTTCGAATATGGCAATCATGTAGACAAGGATGAAGAAATGTACAAGAATACTTGCAACATATCTTCTTTGAACAAGTGGCTTAAAATGAAGACCACAATATCAGGAGTCAGAGGTAGTAGCAGCAATAATCTAGAACCAAAGGGACAGGAGGAAAAAGCTGCAAGAAAAGTAAAAGAAGAGACTGCACGAAGACTAACAGAGGGTGCAAGGAAAATTTTAGCTGAAGAATCCAAATGAGGAAAAGAGGAGGAAGAATATGCTAGAAAAGAGAAGGAAGAAGAATAGAGAAATCAAGAAGAAGCTATCAAGGAGAATATTGCAGAGTTGGAAAGATCAATAGCTTAAGAAGCTCAAAATCAAGAACAAGAAGCACAAAACCAAGAAGGGATCATAGGAGAACAAAGGAAGAAAGATCAAGAAGAGCTAGATAATGAGAATTAGGGACAAGATCTTGCTCAAGACAACATCAAGAAATTCCCTTCCACTTCAAACAGTATAATCATAGGAGGGAATCTCCCTATGGTAGAATTGGGGTTGATACCATTTACCCCATCAAAGAAACATCAAGTTGCAAAATTAGAAGATGTATTTTTTGATCCTAAGAGAAAATCAATTGTTTGGAGTACCAAGAAAACTTTGAAGATGGGTACTCAACCCAAATCACCACAGTGACTGAGAGAACAGTGGTGAAGTATGTATAAGAAGACTCGGTGCAGATGGCCTCATGGGGTGTTTCAACTGCATAGGTGAACGCCCATAACATTAGTATGCTTAAGGATATCGTTGATCAGTATAAAGGTAGAATGGTAGAGGTAAAATAATTCTAAAGGAAGGAGGAGAGAGTGGGTCGGGAATCAAAGAGAAAATATGATGCCACTCTTTTAGATTTTGAGAAGCTTCAGCAGGACTACCCGATACTAGAAGAAGAAAGGGATGCTTTGAAATTATCAAACACGGCCCTTGATGGAGAGAAGAAGAATTCAGAGATCAAGATGGTAGAAATGGAAGCACATAAAATTACAGCTGGCCAACAAACAGAGCAATATAAAGCTTGAATTACAGAACTAGAAGCCCAAAATAGTTCCTTAGAATTATTATTGAAGGAAGAAAATGAACGAAAGATGGACATAACACCTCTGAGAGAGAATGCTCTCCTACTTAGAGGTAAAATATATCATGTGCAAGTTAAGCTCGCAGAAGAGGTCTTCAAAATCAAACAAGTAGAAGCTCGACTGCAAGAGATCTCAGTCGTAGCTATTGAATTCAAAGCCAAGAACCATGACATTGCAGAGATGATACAAGGACATCTGACATGGTTGGAGACAAATCAAGAGCCTCCAGAAAATGCACCTGTGAAGAATCCAGAGAGGTTACAGCTCGAGTATGATCTCATAAATTCCAGTAGTAAGGCTGCTAAGAGACTAATAGATTCAGTCAAAAACACAACGAACAAATGCACGGAATTTTCTAAGAAGGTGCTAAAAAATCTCAATAAACACCAGACTCTTCAGCAATAAGGTTGCACGAGTTTCAGCACATGAAGAACACTTGAAGCACCTACATGACAGGCTGTAGGAAGATGAAATTAGCACACAACTGATTAAAGGATTAAATGAAAAGGTGATAAAGAGTATGGTGGCTCAAGCTGTAGTGAGTAATTTCCTTTTGGAAGACCAGATTCAGGTAACTTCACCAAGGGTGGCTGATATAAAGACTCAGTTGTCCAAACACGAGGTCACAGTTAGATTCTTAGAACCAACATATTTTGGAATCATTGCTTCAAATGCTATGGCATGGAAACAGATTATCAATGAGTTGATTGGGCCCATTTAAGTGGTTTTGTCCTATCTACACATGGAAATGTAATTGTAATATTTTGTATTTATCTTATTTTATTAATGAGCATACTAGAAGACCAACATTTTTGTAACTGAAGGTTGAGGAACCCAAAGGGTAGGAAGACCAAGAGTCATTTGTACAAATGTATAAATAGAGGTAGAGTTGAATGTGTGAATGAATTTTATAGCTCTCATATGAGAATGCTTTTTTGTAAGAAGAACTATTTCTTGTTATAATAAAGAGGACTGAAGTTTTGCTAGAGAAGAGGTTGCCTGAGGTTCAAATGCATGCTGTGTAGATGGCTGAATAATTAACTATTTATGTTTTAGCTTACTATACAAATATGTGAGATCATTCTAACTGCTGAACTATTTCTATGTTGTGAATGATTTCACTTCCATGTTATGAATCTTATGCAGTACATGAGTAATGCATGCTTTAACAACACTGAGCTATCTCTATGTTATTTTTTTTGCTGTATTTATGTATTATGAATTTGTCAGCTATCTATAAAATTCTTTGTGCAAAAAATACAGTACATTACTCATATAAATAGTAATCTTTCTCCCCTAAGATAGGTTAGATAGAGTAGAGTAAATTATTTATTCTTTGCTTTCGGTGATTTAGGAACAAAGGCGATAAGATGAAAGGTAAGAGCCTATGCATCACATTGTGAGGTATTTGTTCCCTGATCAATTGCATTTAATCTAGGCACTTTCATATCATTCTTAAAACATAAAAAACAAATATGAACAATGGACCAGGCCATAACCGATAAAATAGATTTAAAACTTTCATTTAATTCTACAGTAGCCAAGACATTTAACCAGATAGATTCACCACGCCAAACGATGAACTATCTAATTGGGAACGATTGTTGGGGAGAAACCCTTATGTCAGTACCTAGTATTTTCCAGGAATCAACAATTTTGGCTATAGAAGGAGGGCCTCAAGTGCATGGTTGGCCAAGGAAACCCGTTTTCCCGAAACTATTCCACCAGTGACAACCCTAAAACTAGTTTTTTCTGACGAAAGAATCAACCCTGAAACTAGTTTTTATGATGAAAGAATAAACCCTGAAACTGCCAAACACCTTTACCAGGTTCCTTTTGAAGTAGTTGATCATTTCAGAAGATACACAAGGTCATACGCAAAAAATATCGGGTGATTGTAGACAATCCCTGAATTACAAAGAAGAGGAGCTTCTAAAATAACACCCACTTGCACAGAAGATTCAATCTTAGTAGGGAATTTGGAAGAATTGGTGAACTTATTCTTAAAGAAAATTGACCAACCACTTGAGCAGTGGGGACCGGAATTCCCGTATTGTTCACCTCTTCGGTCTCCTTTCCAATATCCACCTCGATCTCCTCCGTGAATCATGGCTGGAAATGTACCTCCAAATCCTAATGCAAATAATCCTCCACCACTACCAATCTGGAGAGCTAGAACACCGCTTAACCTGGCTCCTCCACTGCATACCTTGCCTCCGAACCCTAAAAAGTCATTACCTAAATTTGATCCAGGAGAAGGAATTCCTATATGACCACCTATAGATTTTTTTCTTGGCCTTAGAAGGTTTGGTGGTAGATCATGAAGATGTAGTATGTAGATTATTTTCACATACTCTTAAGGGTAAAGCAAGGTCATGGTATTTTGGCTTATAGGAAAATTCAATCACCAACTGGAATACTTTTGAAAGATTGTTTAAGAACAAGTTTGGTAGCCAAATAAATACTGCTACCTTGATGAAAGAATTACTTGCTCTAAGGAAGGAAAAGAAAGATAAAGTGCAAGACTTTACTCAGAGGTTTGTTTCTCATTTAAATAATTTTAGCGCTGCCATAAAGCCTACTAAAGAGACTTTAATTGAATATTACACTTCATCACTTGGCCCCGACATAGAAATGTTCGCTAAAAGATTATTAAATCCTTCCTTGGTGGAAACTTATGAGGAAGCTATAAAAATAGAATCTAAACATGAAGGTATAAACAAATACTCTGCAGAACCAGAAATAAGAAATTTTGGTAGGAAGAATCCTTTGTTGTTAACTAGGCCCAAGGATGAGCATCCCCATGAATTAGAAAGTGTGGTCAAAATGGTACAGAATTTATCCAACAAAATCATGGACATGGAGAAAGAAAAGGAAGCCAAGAAACAATTCAAGCCTTATTATAAGAGAAGAGATAAAAGTGGTCCATCCCAACCACCCGCGCACAGGTTGTTTGCTATGAATTTAACTGAAGTTGGAATGGAAAATTTTTGTACATTTCATCAACAACCTCACTCTGAAAGGAACTTCCCATAGTGGATTAACTCCATGACTATGGTTATGAATCATGTTAGAATAATCAACCCATAGTTATCTACCTTAGACATTAATTATCTCCATTTTTGTCGTATTTGCCTAGTTTCCATATTCCACTCTATGCAAGTTGTCCTCCACATGTCCTAGATGGTAAAACTTGCTAAAAATAAGTCATGGAGTGCTTGGGAAACATCTTGAAATAATTTATTCTTTATTCCTGGCCTTCCTAGTGCATATTTTCTTTTTTTTCGTTATTGCTTCTTTTACCGAGTTTTAAGGCAATTGGGAAAGTTTGACTAGGTGAAGTTAACTTGTTTTTTGTCTCCACCATCCTCCACTCTTTTCTCCTAATAAAAGCATGTATGATTTTCCCTTCCATCACCTATTAGGC
>LPNX010158856.1:25616-39498 GCA_001517045.1 Pseudotsuga menziesii | reverse complement strand
AAGTTTTTGGCCTCTTCAAAGTCTTTAAGGCTTTGGTTGAAAACCAGTTTGGGAGGAAACTCAAGGTCCTCAGATCTGACAATGGTGGTGAGTATGTCAAGTTCGAGTTCATTCAATATTGTGCAGATGCAGGTATTCAGATGTAGCATTCTATCCCTTACACACCATGGCAAAATGGTGTTGCTGAGAGGAAGAACAGATCACTGAAAGAGATGGAAACCTGCATGATGGAGGCTAAGACTTTGCCACCAAAGTTTTGGGCCGAAGCTATAAAATATATAGCCTATATCCAGAATAGGGTGCCTCATAAACAACTTGATGGTATGACTCCTGTTGAGGCCCAGAAATTCGCAGGCAGCAACAGTAAGGGATTCTCCCCAATCAACGTTCCCAACTAGCTCGTTGACTGTTTGGTATAGGGAATCCGTCCGGTTTGCGGTCCGGCTACCGTACGTCAAAGTAACAAATGAAGGGTTCACCGGTTGCGGGCCGGTCCACCGAGTTTTTTTTTTTTGACTTAAATTATGGAATGCAAATGCCTAATTAACAATGCAGGGTGATAAAGATGCAAGGAATAGTCACAATGTGATGCGCAGGTTCTTACCTCTCGTCTTAAGGTTCACAAGCACCCAAATCACATACAACACAAAAATAAACTAACTACCTAAACTATCCCTAGGGAGCAGAGTTATCATTCATTGGTAAGTAATACATTTTGTACATGCATTATGAAGAGTTACAGATAGCTGATACTTCATTCAAGACACATGAACAATTACAGATATTTTAAACGACCAGATAACCAATCGTTTTATGAACAACACTTATTACTCACATTGGAAAACATCATAAAATATACTGAAGAACATTCAACAAGAACATAGGTTCAAGAAGTCAAACACTCTCACAGTAAATGAGACACAGCTGAAAACGAAATAGTTCCTCTTCAACATTATTCATTTAGTCGCATTGACACATTCCACATTTCGCTCTCTCCAGCAGGAAAAAATTGCAGTTTTTTATTGTAAAACAAAGTAGTTCCTCTTACAAACAGATGGTTTACCAATTTTTTCAGGGGAAAAAGCCTCTTTTAAGTCCTACTTTCAAATATTTAAACTACAATTACCCAGCCCTTCAGTTTCCCCTAGACGCATGATATTTCAGTTTCTCAAATGATTCACATTCCTATATCTTGTCTGTATGCAATCATGAACTGCTTGGTAACTGATCAGTTTTTTGGGTCCGCGCATTTATAGCTCCGGATTTCGTCTTTTACTCCTCTGGTCCGCCTAGCGATCCCCCTAGTTTCAGTTATACTTCTGCCAAATGGTCTGTCTTTCTCCGCACCATGGTAGATTGACCAGTCTCCTCAAAACCGCCTGCAATCAATCGACAAGCATCATTAAAAACAACAAAAATTACCAATTGAGACAGCTATTCCACAAGGAAATGGCAAGGCGCACCACCTGCGGGCCTGACAAACCTAGCCTACGACGGTCAACAAGAAACTCATTGGCGGGAAAACTTAAAGTTGGCGATCAGAAGGAAATAACACCAGAGGCGAAAAGGCTTTCCCAGCCGCAACGGCGGAAGAGTCACAAGTTATGGACAAGCGAAATGCAGGCAAGAGAGTCTTTAATCAGAAGTCAGATGGATTTGTACTTCGGAATCCAAAAGACTTTGAGAGCCGCAACGATGGAGAAGAGAAGGCTGGAGCCATGCGATGCAAGTCGAAAATCGGACGGATTTACGTTTTAAAAGACAAATGGATTTCCCATCCACAACGAAAAAAGAGAAACGGCTTTGGGTCTGCGGCTAAACAGGCAAACGCTCATCGGCAGTTGGAACGATTTGAGCTTCAGGTGATAAATTGCTTTAGGAGCCACAACGATGGAAGGGAAAAAGGTTAAAGCTTCCGATCAAAATAAGAAAGACTCCCGATCCAATGGAAAAAACTAAGTGTTTCAGTCAGCTTTAAACATTCAACAATGGACAGCGACCTGTCATACCTCTGCAATGGCGACCATAGCATAGACAACTGGTTTGATCAATAAGCAAAAACAAACTTAAAAGCTACGACTCACCATCAACTCCAACGCAATCAAAATCCAAACCTTGGTCAAGAGTTAAGCTTTTGTAGTCATTAAAAATTAAAACACAGAACAACAACTCAAAGGATTCAATGATCAAAGCAAAATGATGAGGAGGGGTCCCAAATTTAAGCAATTTGGGGAGAAAAGTTGCAGCTCCAACAATTGGCGATTACCTGGTGAATCTAGATCTCTGGGCAATTAATCTTTGAGTGACAAACTATTTAACAACAAATGCGTTCTTTTGAATTCTTCCAGCTATCTGGATTTCTCGAATGCCGGAAGCGTGTACCTTCAGTCATTGATAATAGTCCAATTTGGGAGAGTGGAAACCAAGACTTTCAAGTTTAGATAACTCTGTTGAGGCCAAAAGATGGTTTTCATTATTACCTTTGTCTTCAGGTAGTCGACAGCTTGGACACCACAGGATTGCAGCACATGGTAAACAGAAATATTCATGTGTTCCTCATTCCCATGCCATTTTAGCCCTTTTTTGTGCTTTTGGACTTTTGTCCCTTTTCTTATGAGTCCTCCTGAATGCCCTGTCTTACTGAATTTTATTTCAGGATCCTCTATCCCATAGTGTCCTTTTGTGTGAGTGGTATACTTTAAGTTTCAGCTCACGGATGGAGAGGATCTTTAGGCAACTTAGTACTCATGATTCAGCACCTGCTTTGATTTATGATGCTTTCATAGGAGTTTTTGACTCTTTATTTGCCTTTTGGCATTCGTTTCTTGGCATGGGATCATTTATATTTAATATACTGTTCACCTTGCTCCTTTCCATGGGTCCTATGTTGTCACTCCTTAGGACACTTTAAGTGTGACGTGGATGGAGCCCCAACATAGTATTCCAGACTCTTTGAATCCAGTTTATTTCACAGGGATTAAGCAGGACTTCAATGCGCACAGAATTATTCGAGAAAGCGACTAAGATGGAAGAAAATATTTAATATAAACAGTAACCCATAGTCTGATCACTAAATTGT
This sequence comes from Pseudotsuga menziesii, assembly GCA_001517045.1. Taxonomy (NCBI): domain Eukaryota; kingdom Viridiplantae; phylum Streptophyta; class Pinopsida; order Pinales; family Pinaceae; genus Pseudotsuga; species Pseudotsuga menziesii. The sequence goes on along the minus strand of LPNX010158856.1, from coordinate 36,419 downwards.
TTATCACTCCCAAAAAATCTGATGTTCCCCAGGCAACCGCAGGTTCGTCCCCTTTATTGAAAACAAGAAAAATCAAACTAAAGCAAACTGAAAAACATGACTCAAAAGACAGCCAGATGGATTATTTATACACAAGACAGAAGAAATCAAACAACTCGGGAAAAATAAGGCTTGAGAACCAAACCATTTAATGGTAGGTTCTCCTCCCACCCCTGCAGATCTTGCAACTTGTAAGTAGAAGGACCAAGCTTGGCTACAATCTAAAAGGGGCCTACCCACAACTGCTGGAATTTGGTGTGCTTTCCCTTCTCATCATGGGGGTGGTCCCATTTGAGGACTAAATCTCCTACTTCAAAGTCTTTTGTTCCAGCTTTATGCTTGTTAAACCATCTCTTAACTGACTCTTGTTGTTGCTTAAAGCGTTCTTTAGCTTTAGACCTAGCCTCTTCTACTTTCAGTAGATTATATATCCTTATCTGTAAAACTTCATCATTAGACCCTCTAGACTCTTGAGCTAGTATGGAATATGGAAGCATGATATTGGGAGGGAGGATGGCTTCTTTACTATAGACAAGGGTATATGGAGACACTCCAATTGCATACTTGGGGGTGACTCTATCGGCCCAAAGGGCATTTGGTAATGCTGAGTGCCAACTCCTCTGGTTTTCTACCACAGTCTTCTTTAAAATTCTAATCAAATTTTTGTTAGAGGATTTAGCCAAGCCATTTCCTTGTGGATAGTATTTAGTAGAATAATGCAATTTTATCCCTTTATCATGAGCAAAAGCAGTCAATTTAATTGATGAAAAGTACTTGGCGTTATCAAAAACTAACGAAACTGGAACTCCAAACCTGGTCATGATATGATCCTGTAGGAAGCTGATGACTTCGTCTTCGTTTATCTTGCGCAGCGGGATAGCTTCGACCCAGCGAGTGAAATAATCAGTCGCGGTCAGAATTTACTTGTGTTGCAGAGAGGAATTTGGTTTTATTTCTCCAATAATATCCAACCCCCACTGCTCGAATGGTTCCGTCATCATTACAGGCTTTAGGGGTGCCACTACTTTAGGCTGTCTCCCACCACACCTTTGGAAAATATCACATTTCATGACATGTGCGTGTGCGTCTCTAAAGAGTGTAGGCCAGTAGTAACCTACCCTGAGGATCTTGTGGGATGTAGTGTCTCCTGAATAATGTCCCCCAGCAGGCCCGTCATGCAACTCTGTCATTACTTTCTTAGCATCTTCCTTTTCTAGGCATCTGAGAAGAACCCCGTCATAATTCTTTCTGAACAACACTCCTTCAACAATTTGATAAGATGCGGATTTAAGACATAGCGCTCTTCTTTGCTTGGAATTCCAATGTTCTAGTAACAGCCCTGCCTGTAGGTAATGCACAAGGTCTCTGTACCAAGACTCGAGAGCTATAAATAAAGGACACACATCCATTACATGTAACTCGGCCTCATCCTCCCCGGCTTGTTCTTCATTGTTCCCACTTTTAGACATTAGTTTGCATAACCCTTGACCTTTAACTATAGAGGCTGGTTTGAATTCAAGGTCGTATTATTGAAGAGCTGTTACCCAGTTACCTCTTCTTTCTCCTAATTCCTTCTGCATAAGCAGAGATCTTATGGCTGGGTAGGGAACTATTACCTTGGTTCGATTCTTTAGTATATAAGGCCTGGATTGTTTTACTGCTTTGAATACGTGTAAGCTTGTTTATCAACAGCTGGGTAGTTCAATTCGGCCCCTTGTATACCAGTACTCATAAAGAAGCTTGGGAATTCATCCCCCCCTTCTTCTTTCTGGGTGAGCACGGCTGCCAGTGAATCATCGGATGCAAATGTATACAAAATAAAGTCTTTGTCAAAGTATGGGCTTTTCAAGGAGGGTGCGTGTGCAATAGCAGTTTTAATTTTGCTAAAAGCATTCTTCTCAAGTTCAGTCCACTTGAATTGTGCATTCTACTTGACCATCTGCTGCAGTGGCTTAACATTCTGGGCGAAATCAGGCACAAACCTTCGTACGAAATTTATGGTTCCCATGAAGGATTGCATCCCCTTTTTATTATGGGGCAAGGGGATTTGTTCAATAGCCTTAATTCTTTCTGGATCAATGGAGATCCCTTGCTTTGAAACTATGTGGCCCAACAACTTTCCTTCCGTGACAGCAAATACACACTTTTTAGGATTGAGTGAAATTCCATACTTACGACAGCGTTCGAAAATTTGCCTTAAGTGAAATGCGTGTTCTCCCCTTCTCTTCGAGAATATTGTAATATCATCAAGGTATACTACAGCGCTTCGGCCAATCAGCCCGTGGAAATATATGTCCATATCCCTCTAAAATGTTGCTCCAACATTTATAAGCCCAAAGGGCATCCTTCTGTAGGCAAAGGTTCCCCACTTGGTTCTGAACGTTGTCTTTAATCTGTCTTCTTCGGCTACCAGTACTTGATTGTAGCTAGAGAAACCATCTAATACCAAAAACAATTCAGAACCCGAAACCATTTGTAGCAGCTACTCCATGGGTGGCACAGGATAGTTATATTTGTCTGATGCATGGTTTAGGTTCCTAAAATCCACGCAGAGTCTAATTTCTCCAGACTTTTTCCTTACTGGTACCATATTTGATACCCACTCAGAGTGTCTGACTTTGAAGATGATTCGAGCATCCAATAATTTCTTCACTTCTCTCTGAATCAACGGTTCCAATTTTGGATGCATTTTTCTTAACGGTTGCTGATATGGCTTGACGCCTGCTTTAATGGGAACGACATGCTTGATGATGCTGGTGTAATATGTTTTCAAGTCTTCGTACGTCCATGCGAAAACATCTTTATATTTTTTAAACAGACTGATGAATTTGTCTCTCTCTGCTGGTGAACAACATTTACCGAGATTTACGAATTTGGGATTATTCTCGGTCCCTAAATTTATCAGCTCGAACTGTAGAGATGAGCTGTGAGTCTTCACGTTGGCTGGTCTTTTGAACTTTTCATTTAAATCGAACATTTTTTCCAATGTTCTGACTCCTTTAGGAATGAAATTATCGTATTTCATCTCAGCCTAATGCTCTTTGTCGTCTATGATCGCTCCTTTAAACACTTCATCATTAGTTAAACATTCTATGATCTGTTGGTCATCATCGAACACTCATAGGTTCGTAAGCATATTAGGTACAGAGGGCCTGAAAAGCAGTTCAACAGAGCATCGATTATTAGTGGGTATGAGTCTAGCGGCTGAGGTGGCCAACAGATCAGCAGCTGTGTTTTTAATTCTTGGAATTGAAATAATGTTAAATGCATTAAAATATTTCAGCAAATCCCATACCTCATTCTGGTAAGCCTTTAAGTGAGGGGAAATACAATGTATCTGATTCCGGATTTGTTTCACAATAATTTTAGAATCCCCAAAAACTTTTAGATTACTTACCTTTAATTCAATTGCCTTCTTTAGTCCCTGCACCAGTGCTTCGTACTCAGTTGTATTATTAGTACACTCAAACTCTAATATACATGAAAGGAAATGTTTATTCTTCTGTGGGTCAATCAGGACACAGCCAGCCCCTGACCCTTCTAATGTCTTAGAGCCATCGAAAAATAAAGTCCAAAAATCATTAACTACTGAAAATGAATATATTCCTACTGCTAAGTCTACTATTTTATAGTCAATCTCATCATCCTGTGAGAATCGAAGGAGATCAGGCTGGGTATCAGATGTGTTGCTGGCTTCTTCTGCTTGGTAATTACCTGGTTCCAACTCAATAAAATAGTTTCCCATTATAGAATCCACCAGTACATTCTTCTCCTCCAGTTGAGTAACATTGTACTTCATGTGAGGCTCTCTTAAAATCTTGATCTGGTTCGGACTTCCTTTGTATGGAAACCACAGATGCGACCAATTTGAGGTGAAATATCCATTTAATTTGGCCGACCAATCTCTTCTTAGGACGAGACCGTAAGCATCTGGTATATCAGCCACCACGATGTTAATAACTTCGCAAACTTTGTCATTAGATGCCAGATGGACTAGGCATCTTACAGCTCACCAATTACCTTTACATCCGTTCTGTCCAACTGAACCACCCTCCACGTGGATGGCTTAGGCTACCCATTGATCTTTTTACAGACTGATATGGCCATAACATTTACTGACGCCCTTGAGTCTACCAAGCAGTTATGTACATTATGATTGAAAATTTCAAATGTGATGACGAAAGTTGGATGTTTGCTTTTAGACTTACCTCCCACGCTGGTTTCCCCAATTTCTTCCTCTTCTTGGGGTTGATTGTTAGCGGGAAGCTTCTCATCTGATGCTTCAAGTGCTTTCAATAGTATTTCCTTTTGCTGTGGCATTTTACACATTTGGAATAGTGGAACAGTCGCTTTTATCTTCTTTAAATCCTCCACAATGTCATAATCCATCGGCTACTCAATGAGATGGGGCTTTCCAGCATTTTATTCACTGGGCTTGGCCTACGTGTCACCTTGCCTAGGATTTTGGCTGGTAATAGTGAACCCTGGAATTTTATTAGCCAAAGATTTGTCTTGAAATATCTTCTTAACATTTCTCTGCAACCTCTTAATCTTTGGGAGTATAAGACTGTCTTCCTTAACCGTCCCTTGGCTCCTTGTGGCTACGTTGGTTTCCACAACGTCTTTACACCCCTGAGTCTTTTCTTCTTCAGCATCAAATAGTGAGACATAATTCCATAAAGCCATGGTTTCCTCTTCCTGTTCTTTAGTAGACATAGAAGCAGAATCTTCTTTTCTTTATTCATTTCCCTCTTCTGTCAATCTAGAATCTAACAGCTGATTCATGACCAACGTCATCGAATTTATCCACTGCGGACAATTCTTCTCAGAGTGTGGCTGTTGGTGGAACATGCAAAAATTATCCAAGCCTACCTCTGTTAAATTCATAGATGCAGTATTGTGCAAGCCTACCACTTCTGCTTCTTCATAGGTTTCTGTAATGTCCCCGGTTTCGACCCCGTTTGCATGATGTATATAATGTAATTAATCATGGTGAGGAGCTAACGGCAAAAGCCCCACCATCGATTTGGTTGTGTATGTTTCGGCAATGGGGATAATTGCCGATGGTATGTTGTGCTATTTGACACATTTTAATGTGGCATCATGTAAACCCGCACATCAATTAAAATAAACCACAACCAGCTACGGCAGTGCAACGTTGAATGAAAAGGGAATGATTTTCCAAAGGATAAGGGGTGGGGGCTGTCAAACCTTGGTTATGGGGGGGAAACCCATGTTTTGTCACCTTGTTGATTTTCCATCTTCCCTTGTTAACCTCTTTAATGCTTCAGCTGGTGGTTGGGGAAGTTATTGCTGAAGTGGTGGTGGTTGTGGCAGGCTGTCAGCCTTACCCACTTGCTCACTCCACCCACGTTTGCCATTTTTTTCTCCCTCACGCACTCATCCCTGGTCAGTTCACTCTCACCACGATTTTGGTTTCGTTTTCTCCTCATGCACAGGTTTTGGGGCGTTTTGAGTCTCACACAGGTTTTCTTCCTCTCCCCCACGAGTTGCTAAGAACCCACGAACTGCAAATTCGCGTCCTTCCTGTTAGTGGTGCATCCACGAGCAAAAATGGAGCTGTTTTTCCTCACGCGGGGCCTCCATTGTCTGTTCTTTTCCTTGCTGGGTCGGATTGTTTACCCACGCACCAGTATTCTTCTGTTTGGGGCACACATAGTGAGCTGAGAGCCGTGCTCTTGCAGCCACGACTGACTGTGAAGGGCCATTCATGTTTTGGCTGTCTCACAGATTAATTGGGTCGTTTTCCCTGCTGTAAGTTGTGCTCACTGGTAGATTTTGGGGCTGTAGTTTTCCCCATGTTGTGAATGTATTTGCTGTTATGTTTGGGGGCCATTGTAAATTCGAGTGAGAGTCATTTTGGCCATGATAGGGCCAAGAATGACTCAGGAATTCGTTTTCCCTGTTTAAGCTGTGATAGTTGATTGGTTGCCTAAGTGCAATGGATAGTCTTCGGATTGTGCTGGCTTGGCTTGTCTGTTGAAAGCCTGTGAAACCCAGCTGTGTTGGTTTGCTGCTTGTGCCCTTGGCTATGTGTAAGCCTGCAATTGACCCTTATCCTGAAGGAATCATGCCCAGCTCGGGGGTGGCAGCGTTGCTGAGAGAATGATGAGCAAGCTGGCCTATGGTTGGGTGGAACGTTGCAGCGACGTAGCTGGTTGCAGGTGAATTCTTCATCAAAAGATAAGTGCTGCTGACCGTTTCTTCTCTGCAATTTAATCTATTGTATAATGAGTTATGATGAACATGTTGATTGCTGGTTGTATGTAAATGTTTGCTTCCGCTGTATGATTGAAGAATTGTGCATCTTGGATGATGGACTATGCACCCTGTTATGCCTGTTTAAGCTTTTAATTCTCCGCATATATTTATGTTCATGGGGCTGTTTGCCCGGTTGTGTTGAGGTGTTCGTCACGTCCTCTTCGCCGGATGAGGGACGGGGACGTGACAAAATGGTATCAGAGCTCTAGGTTGCAGCAATGGGCCTCTATGGGCCAAGAATATGCAGTGACAGAAGGAAGAATTACCTTCTCTGTTCAGCAGTGAGCAGATGGATTTAGAAAAATCGCCTAAGTGTGAGCAGTCGGACCACTGGAGGAAGTGGAATTCTGCCGTTGCAGAGGGACTGACAAAGTCAACGTTCGCTATTGCGGATGAGTGGGAGAATTTTCCTATCCGATCGTTGCGGATGAGTTCACAGAGCTAACCTCCGACCATTGCGGATGGCGGAGCAATCTCGCATCCGAATCGAGATCCGTCCGATCGCCGACACCGTAGAAAAATTTCAAAAAATCCGGCTAAGTATGGAACGGTCCGGCCATTGAAGAAAGTGAACTTCCGTCATTGTGGAAGGATTGGTAAAGTCTTCCATCCGCCGTTGCGGACAGCTAAGCAATCCCGCGTCCGATCCGAGAGTCCGCCGACGCCCGATGTTTCGAGAGTCAACCGACGTCTGACGTTGCAAGTGTCAAAGCGGATGAGCCGGCGAAGCGGGCGTTCGTTGTTGCGGACAAGTTGGTGGAGTTCTCCGTCCGACGTTGCGGCTACGGAAAGGTTTCGGTCGCCGATTCTACAGAAGAAGGAAGGGTCCAGGTGAGCCGTCGTTGCGGAAGCGAGAGACATCCGACTTCCGATCCAAGATTCAGCCGACGTCCGATGTGGAAAGTTCGTCCAAGGAAGAGCGGACGTCGGAAGGGTTGGAACTTCCAGGGATCCGCCGTTGCGGAAGGATAGAGTTTCCGGGGAGCCGATTCTACGGAAGACAGAATGGTCCGGGAGCTGATTCGGTGGAGGAAAGAATGGGAAAGGATCCGACGTTGCGGCTGGGAGATTGATTTGGGAGCCGACGTTGCGGCTGGGAGATTAGTTTGAGAGCCGATTTCAACTGTTCTCAAAGAGATTTTTCAGCTGTTTTTCAGGAGAATTTCAGGGCTGAAAAGGAGAAAAGTGGCAGTGAGTTAATGCGCCAGATTGCGCAAAAAAAAAAAAAAAAAAAAAAACGAGGGCGCTGCCCCCTTGACCCCCGTCGTCCCCCTGAGACAGTCGCTCTTGAGAGAAGAAGACTCTATGTTTGGGGCAATTTAGTTGAATCTAGAATTCATAAAAGATGAATGATGCAATGGAAGTGTGGTGGCTGAAGTTAACATTCTCGGCCAAAATGCAGCTGTGTGTAAAATGCAAAGGTTTGCTGAAAGTCTTCATTCTTAGAAGGGGTGTGGTTTTCACATCCGGGATCGGAATGACGCGTGTGAATAGGCGTTGGAAAGCTTATCCAGCAAGGAACGAGGATAAGTGACCAGAATCTGAGCATGTAGTAGCAAAGTGCTGATGATGGCTGCTACTATCAAATGGACAAATCTGGACAGTTGCATGCCCAGGGGCAGCAAGGACTACGAAGTCAACCAGCTGCTGTGTGGAAAAGGGATTCCATGAGAAGATGAGGGATTTGAAAGGGAAGTTTTCATTAGACCCTATATTGCTTATTATAACTACATTTCCTAAGTATAAAGCTGAAATGTAGGAGAATATGTATTGCATGCATAGGATATTGCATGTTGGTAAGAACATTGGAAATTTTATATATTATAATGTACCACTAATGATGATCATTGCTTTGATGTTGGCATTAGTGGAAACACCAATGATGACATTGACCCGGATGAATATGTTGCGGATGCTGAAAGATGAGACCAGCAACCCTACAGAGAAGGGATAAGGCAACAAGTCCATGACAATAGTTGGTGAACAGATGCTGCAATCTCCTGCAAAGGACCAACCCATTTGGTCATGTCAAGGGTGTAAGTACGACCCATGCAGGTAAGAGTTGCTTATGACAGATTCCATGGAATGGTAGAGGTAAGAGACCGCATACCATGTGAATATTGGAGTGCAGAAAGGTGTCTTGTATATATATGTTGATGATATTGATTATAGTAATGCATCCTATATGAGGTAGTCATGGTTAGGCCATAGTATGGATGAATGCATAGTATTCCTGAATCAATGCAGGGTAGCGTTGAATGGACATGCATTAAGAAGATTTTATGAATCTTGTTGATATGCATTGGATGTATGCATATGAAAAGTGTGAGTGACTGATTGCCTAAGTAAAAGTGCAAAGGTTGTGATGCATTGCATGAATGCATTGAGATGAATGCATGTGATATTCTGGAGAACTAATGGCTGAAATGATGAATTGATGACAATTCAGGAACCATTTCAGAGGTTGTTATGAATGCAGGATAGTCATGAACGAGTGGCTGCCAGAAAATCTCTATGGAAGAGCGAGGTGGTATGAATGATACGCTTGTGAAGTAAGGAGTATCTAACCACTTCATTTAAATTGCATGAATGATATGACTATACCTTGCAATGTTAGCATGATAATGATTGCCCAAAGTAAATGAACTTTGAGAACACTGATGTGACTAACCTTTGAAGTATTTGAATTTTATAAATTTTGAAAATGCTTCAGTGATGGTTGTAGCAATGAGATAGTATGTGCATACTTACCAAGTGTTTGGTTGATGGAAGCTCATGTTTCAAGTAGATTATTCAAGCATGGCATTGAGAGGTAAGATCCTGACCAATGCCTGAATCTACCATATGATATGCATAATAGGTTGTTAAGATTCGAATTGTGAATTTCGGATTTGAGAAATTGCTAACAACCACTAGCCATTGTCGGCTTGCATAAGCTTGTGTTTGGATGTTTGAATCTTATGTTTCAGGTAGATTATTCGAGCATGGAAGTGAGAGGTAAGACCCTAACCAATGCCAAAATCTACCATTTATGAGAAAAAGTCTCATGGTTGTGAAAAATAGTTGGTACGGGTTGTTAAATTCGAATTGTGGATTTCGGATTTAAGAGGTACTAACGACTACTAATCACTGTTGGCTTGTGTGAGATTGTGTCAAGAGGGACACATGGAGTACACACTGCAGGAAGACCATGTGTGATGGCCTGCAGAAGCCAAACTTCATGGGAAGGTTTTCCCTTATCTTGGAAATGGGTTTCCGGTGAAACACCATTGGGCATTTTGAAATGTCTCATCTACACTGCATGTTTGGTAATAACATGAGTGAGATGGTATGTGTTATGTCGGTGGGACATGTGTGGATATGAAAAGTAAACAGGAAGCAGGGATGGGGGCTTGGTTTGCTTAAACTTGGTGATTGGAAACCACACAGACAGAGCTAGAGGGATGACTTTCTTCTCCACAACCCCGGGATAGCACTAGAGGGGAATGCAGGGCCTGAGGGACTGTGTAGCAGAGAAAGGACTGATTCCTTGTGCTGGGTGTGTGTGGGTGTTATAGAAGTCAGGCTAGTTCTGGTGTAGGTGTTCCTAGCTCTGCATCGAGCTCACCAGCTTAGCATTCAGTTTTCTCAACTTCTTGACGGTGCCTAACAGATACAAAGGCATACTACAACGGCCAATGGATAAGTGTTATGTAACCCTTGCTATGAATATGCATGTTTAATTATTAAATTCCATATGCAGAACATGTTTTGATTTATTTCCATGATGACCGATTGCTTGAGTATGAATAGGGCCTACATGGCACACACCGGAAGAGAGTGCACACTTTTTCGATGTCGAGTCATGAAAGGGTTTTCAATATTGATTACACTCTGGGGAGTGGACGCACTCCTGGTGTCTCAATATTTGATAGTGAATGATATGAAATGTGATTACAGTTTTAGAGCAATGATGCTGATGAGTTTGCTTGTATTGCTTGTGTTGCTTGTGTTGACAGGCTAAAGGTAAAGGTAAATGGTTGATATAAGTGTATTGTTGATATAAGTGTATGTTGGTATAAGTGCATGTTGATATAAGTGTATGATGGGCTGTGATATGCCTAAGGATCCATAGTAGATCCTAGACCTGGAAATGGTCATGATAAAGTTCCAAGCCCATTCGACATGGTTATGTGCTGGCTGGACATTAATTATTTGATGTTGTGGAGCAGCCGGCGTGCTTATGAATATACATGTGTATATGATTTGGTTATGATGTTTTAAGCTCTTGTTTAAGAGGTAAAAACTAATGAGAATAAACTAAACATGTGAATTATTCAATGTTTGGATATAGGTATCGCGGGAAGCGAGGACTATGAGGGCATCCTAGAGGTGCATATGGACATGTGACTATCCTGGAAAGCTCGGAATGAGCGGTAATGAAAAAGGTGCTAGTAGGACGGGGGAGTCCTAGCAGCCGAGACAAACCATGTGGAGAGACTA
>LPNX010158856.1:3627-19124 GCA_001517045.1 Pseudotsuga menziesii | reverse complement strand
ATTACAGGAAGCTCAAAGGATGAAATTGCCTCCTTGAAGGATGCAATGAACCATGCATTTTCTATGACTGATTTGGGGTTATTGAGCCAATTCTTGGGTGTCGATATTGCTCAAACCAAACATGGAATAAAATTACATCAGTCCAAGTATGCTTTGGATTTTCTGAACAAGTTCAACATGAAATATTGCAATCCAAGAAAGACTCCCTTCCTTTCAGGAGTTAAGCTTGAAGAAGCAGATTCTTCACCTATGGTAAATAATACATTGTATAGGTACCTGATTGGGTGTCTGTTGTACCTTACACATACTCGACCTGATATTTATTATGCAATAAGTGTGGCTTCAAGACACATGGATCAGCCTCATGAGATCCATTGGAGAGCAGCGAAAAGGATCCTTAACTTTGTTCAGGGAACAAGGACTCATGGGATCTTCTACAAAGCTAAATCTGATCTTGATTTGATTGGGTTTACTGACAGTGATTGGGCAGGTGACAACACAGATCGAAAGTCAACATGAAGAAATGTGTTCATTCTTGCTGAAGGACCAATCAACTGGTCAAGCTAGAAACAGAGTGCCATTGCACTCTCATCTACAGAAGTAGAGTACAAAGGAGTTGTAAATGCAGCAACTCAATGTTTATGGTTGCATGGGTTACTTGGTGAGTGTGGCTTCAAATCAGAATACTCAACTACTATCTATTGTAATAATCAGAGTACGATTCAAATCTGCAATGATCCAATTCAGAGATAGAGAACCAAACACATTGAGATCCATATGCACTACATCAGACAGCTTGTGCATGATGGCACCATTCACCTACTCTTCTGTTCATCTTCAGAACAAGTAGCAGACATCTTCACCAAAGTTTTTTGTGAGAAGACTTTTAGCAATATCAAATCACTACTAGGGATTGATGATCATGGTATGAAGCATGATTGATGACAATATTTTCAAATTTTGTTTTACTGTCCATTTTTAAGGGAGGATTTTTCCCACTGGGTTTTTGCCTCTTTCCTTGGTTAAATGGACATCCAGTATGTAAAGGGTGACTAAGTATTGTTTCTAGGCCCTATTATTTTTTGATATTTTACTCATAAGTCAGGCTTAAGGGGGGGTGTTAGAATAATCAACCCATAGTTAGCTATCTTAGACATTAATTATCTCAATTTTGTCTTATTTGCCTAGTTTCCATATTCCACTCCATGCATGTTCTCCTCCACATGTCCTAGATGGTCAAACTTGCTAAAAATGAGTCATGGAGCACTTGGGAAACCTCTTGGAATCATTTCTTCTTTATTCCTGGCCTTCCTAGTGCATATCTGCTTTTTCTACTTTATTGCTGCTTTTACTAAGTTTTAAGGCAATTGGGAAAGTTTGAATAGGTGAAGTTAACTTGTCTTTTTTCCCCACCATCCTCCACTCTTTTATCCTAATAAAAGCATGTATGAGTTGTCCTTCCATCACCTATTATCCTCCCTAATTTATTTTTCCAATTTGTGAGCTCCTAGACAGATTTGGAAGTTGCTTTATGCACCTATGGGGGATTTGCTTAGTTTTAGTAAGCCTGCTTTTGACCAATTCGAATGGCATCCCAATGCATTTGAATATCTCATGTAATTATTTACTGTGGCAGCCTATGACTTGACAAGGTTTGCTATTGTACACTTATTCAATACAGATTAGTGTTTTGCTCCATATTCAGTCTCCTCTGTGTGTAATTTGCATGTGTAATTGGCAATTTTTGTGAGTGTAATTGTTCTAACACTTGGTTTAAATTTCCACAAATCAGTTGCTAGATTCTAAATTAATGGAAACTGTGGTTGAAGACGAAAAGTTTCATGGACCATAGGAGGAACAGGAAGACACTACCGTGGTTTTGTGGGATTGTGCACCCATGTTGGGGTTAGAGAATGAAGAACTTACCGAGGAAATACTACTGTCAGCTGTAAATGTTACAACAAGAAGCAAGGGTCCACTAATTGAGAATAATACATTATTGCCAAAATTAAGAAAATTCAAGAGAATATGAAGAAAATCAGAGATAATACCCAAACTCTACCTATACCTGATTTGGTGATAATGAGGCAGAATGCCCCCACAATCAGTAAACATATGAAGGATACAGAAAATAAGGTAGAAGGTATCAAGAAAATTTCAATAGAGTGTGAGATGGGGTATGAGATAATAGAGGATATCAAGAAGACTAAGGCAAATATTTCTTTGTTCGAAATGTGTAACTTACCACAACAGAGAAAGAAGCTATTGGAATCCTTTGATGCACCTGTCAATAAACCCCAAGATGATATTCAGTATGAGAAAGAGATCAGTGAGGAAAGTATAGGGGGGGAATCCAAATACATAACATTACCATTTTTATTTTCTTTCGATATTTTTAATCATAATGTGCACAATTGTCTGGTAGACTATGGAGCAGCTGCAAATGTTATGCCCCTTTCAGTCTGTAAAAGGTTAAATGGGAAACCCACACATTCTGTAGGAAAAATCATACAATTAGGTAGAACAACAGTGAATTATGGTAGTGGATATACCCAAGGATTATGGCTTCAGACAAAAGAGTGTGTCAATTTATAGACATTATGGTAGTGGATATACCCGAGGCTTATGGCCTAATTTTGAGCAGGGACTAGTCTGCGAAACTAAATGGGTATTTCGCTACTGACAGGTCACATTTGTGGTTTCCCTATAACAACTGTCAGAATCAGATTAAAGTATTAAGGGAACCACATATGAAGTATAATGTGATGCAACTAGAAGGGAAGAATGAACCGATAAATTTTTCACATTCGGTTTTGGGAAATTATTTTATTGAACTTCAACTGGGAAATTACCAAGCGGAAGAAGCCAACAATGGATCAGATATGCAGCCCAAGCTCCTTCAATTTTTGTGGGCTGATAAAATTGAATGTAACATAGTTAACTTAGTCTCAGATGTAAAAAGTAGCATTAGTACAGTAGAATTAGCAAATAGGTTTTGGATTTTATACTTTGATGGTTCAAAAACTAAGGAAGGATCAAGAGCTGGTTGTATCCTGATTGATCCAGGAAAAAAATAAACATTTTCTTTCTTGTAGATTAGAATTTGAATGTACCAATAACACAGTTGAGTATGAAGCATTAGTCTCGGACTTAAAGAAGGAAATTGAGTTCAAAGTAAAAAATTTAAAGGTTTATGGTGATTCTGAAATTATCATTAAACAGGTGCGAAATAAATTCATTGTTTATCACCGCATTTAAAAGGCTATTAAGTGAATTTTGGGACCTCCTAAAAAATTTTATGCATTTAATATTATTTCAATTCCTAGGTTGAAAAATGAAGCAGCTGACTTGTTAGCTACTTCATCTGCAAGGCTTGTTCCTACTAATAATAGATGTTCAATTGAATTGATTTTCAGGCCTGCTATACCAGACAACATCACTAATCTGAGAGTATTCGATGACGATCCATAAATCTTAGATTTTCTAACTAATGATTAGAATTTCAAAGAGTCCATAATTGATGACGAGGAACATCAAGAAAATCTCCAAAATGGGAATTTCATACCCAAAGGGGTTAGAACTTTGGAATGAATGTTTGATTTGAATAACAAGTTCAGAAGGCCACCCAATGTCAAAACGCACAGTTCATCTATGAAATTTGAGCTCGTGAATCTGGGGTCAGAAGCTGAACCTAAATATGTGAACTTGGGAAAGTCCTTCTCATGAGGGGAAAGAAGAAAATTCATTAGCTTGTTTAAACAATATAAATATGCATTTGCTTGGACGTGTGAATAACTTAAGACTTACGACACCCGCATTATACAACATGTTGTTCCAATTAAAGTAGTAGTCAAACCATTTCAGTAGCCCTTAAGGAAGATGCATCCTAAATTAGAACCCCTAATCCAAAATGAAGTGAAGAAGCTCCTTGATGCCAAGATTATATTTAGGGTTAGACACTCGAAATGTGTTCCAAATTTGGTACCAGTTAGGAATAAGTCTGGTGAAATTAGACTTTGTGTAGACTTCAGGAATTTAAATCATGCCTCTGACAAAGATAACTACCCAGTCCCGCCCATGGAGCAAATATTAAAAATGAATTTAGGCTCCAAGTTGTTCTCTCTGTTAGATGGGTTTTCAAGCTACAACCAAGTGTTGGTAGCAGAACAAGATAGACTGAAGATCACATTTAGAACTAAATGGGGGACTTTTGCATACAGAAGAATTCCTTTTGGTCTTATTAACGCTGGAGCAACATTTCAAAGGGAGATGGATATATATTTCCACGGTTTGATTGGCCACAGCGTGGTAGTTTATTTGGATGATGTTACAGTTTTCTCCAAGAGGAGAGAAGACCATATTTTCATCTAAAACAAAAATTTTATCGCTGTTGAAAATATGGCATTTCTTTAAATCCAAAGAAATGTGTTTTCGCTGTATTAGAAGCAAATATTTTTGGTCACATAATTTATAATAGAGGGATCTCCATAGACCTAGTGAGGATTAAAGCTATAGCATAGATCCCCTTACCCCATAATAAGAAAGGAATGCAATATTTCATGGGGACAATCAATTTTGTGTGAAGGTTTGTGCCCTATTTTTCTCAAAAAGTCAAACCTTTACAACAGATGGTTAAGCAAAGTGTTCAATTTAAATGGACCAACTTAGAGAAAAGTGCATTCAAAAAAATTAAAGAAGAAATGGCCCATGAACCTTCCCTCAAAAGTCCTAATTTTGAGAAATATTTCATTTTTTACACTTTTGCTTAAGACAACTCACTAGTAGCAGTGCTTACGCAGAAGGAAGAAAGGGGAGATGAGTACCTCATATCATTCATGAGAATTGGTTTACATGTCGCTAAGTTGAATTACCATGCAGTTGATAAACAAGCATACACATTTTTTAAGGCATTAAAGCAATTCAGGACATACATACTTAAGAACAGAACCAAAGTAATTGTTCCACATCCGGTAGTCCAGACTCTTTTCGTGCAGAAAGAGTTAGGAGAGAGAAGAGGAAATTGGGTGACAGTCTTGCAGGAATATGACTTAGAATTTAAACTAGCAACTATCATCAAAGGACAAGGACTTTGCACACTAATGGTCGGAAGTCAAGATAATGAGGATGATGATTGGGTGAATGAGGATGAATTGCATATGATTGATATGTGTCCTATATTTACAGCCCCAGAATCCTGGTACAGAGACCTGGTGCACTATCTTCAATAGGGGTATTTTCCTGAACATTGGAATTCCAAGAAAAGGAGAGCATTACGCTTGAAGTCAACATCATATCAGATAATTGACGGAGTTATTTTCAAGAAAAAACTATGATAGAGTTTTTCTTAGATTTTTGGAACGAGAAGATGTAGCCAAGGTTGTTAAAGAGTTGCATGATGGCCCAACTCGAGGTCATTTTTCTGGAGATACTACAGCGCATAATATTCTAAGGGCTGGATACTATTGGCCAAATTTGTTTAAAGACGCTCATGCTTGCGCCAAGGAGTGTGATACATGCCAAATGAGCTGTAGGAGACAAGCGAAAGCATCTAGGCCATTACAACCAGTTATTATTTCTTAACCATTTGAGCAATGGGGAATTGATATTATTGGAGAAATAAATCCAAACTCTTCATTACAACACAAGTACATCCTCATGGCCACGGATTATTTTACCATATGGGTGGAAGTGATCCCATTACGAATAGTAAACGAAGATGTAGTCATAGAGTTCTTACAAGACCATATTATGACCAAGTTTGGGGTTCCAATTTCTCTGGTTTTTTATAATGAATCTAATTTTTCATCAATTAAACTTAATACATTTGCTAATCAGAAAGGAATAAAGTTACATTATTCTAATAACTATTATCCACAAGGTAATGGATTAGCTGAATCAACTAATAAAAATCTCATTAGAATTTTAAAGAAAAATGTCATAGAAAACCAAAGAAGCTGGCACATATCTCTTCCTAATGCACTTTGGGATGATAGAGTCACACCCAAGAACTCCTTAGGTGTGTCACCCTATACCTTAGTTTATGGAAAGGAAGCTATATTACCCCCTAACATTTTGTTTCCCTCTTCTCAGCTAGCCCAAGAATCCAGAGGATATAATAGTAAATTTTTTCAAGCCCGAATCAATACTTCACTGAAATTAGAAGAGTCTAGATCTAAGTCTAAGGAAAGGTTTAAGCACCAGCAAGATATTGTGAAAATATGGTTTGACAAGTACAAGTCCGGGAGTAAAGAGTTTGAAGTAGGATATTTGGTTCTAAAATGGGATGACCCACATGGTGAAAAGGGTAAGCACATTAAGTTTCAACATCTGTGGATAGGCCCATTTGAGATTGCAGAAAAGCTAGGCCCCTCGACATACAAGTTACAGGATTTACAGGGGTGGGATAATAATCTACCTATCAATGGTTTGGTTCTCAAGCCTTATTTTACTTAATGCATTTGAGGTCTTTTGTACATAAATAAACTTTTTTTTATTTTGCTTCGATTTTTCGTAGTTATGTATGATTTATTCATGCTGATTTGCTTTCTTTTCATCTGATTTATTTCAGTTTGTTTATTTTCTTTATTTTAGGTTTTCAAATAAGCCAGCATGGTTTTGGCGTTTTGGGGACATTGGAATTTGGACAAACTGCAAATGTTTTTGACAAGAGATATGCTTATTGGATTTACCTGTATCAAAAATGTATCATGGTAAGATTCTTTAATTTGATAGACTATTTGAAGGGAGGTTATTTTATGAACACATTGAATTCCTATTTTAAACCCTGTTAAATAACTAAGGTAAGAGGAGTCTAGAATACTGTTTTGGGGCTCCATCCACTTCATGTTAAAATTTGTCCTAGGAAGCTAACATCAATGGACCCACGGAAAGGAAGTAGGATGGACATGTGTATGGTATTTAAAATGATCCCATGCCACAAATAAAAGCCAAAAGGCTTAAAAGAGTCAAAATTTCCCAGGAAGAAAGCATGTATCAAAAGATATACTGGACAAAATCAGTAAGATAATGAGATCGCTCAAAGGTTCTTCTCCGTCTGTGAGATGAAAACAAATTATCTCTCACACAAAAGGAAACCATAGATGGAAAAACCTAAATCAATTTTCAAATGAAAGGAGAAATCCTGGAAGACTCAAAAGGACAAAATTCTAAAAGCATTAAAAGAATGCAAAAGACATGGGAATGAGGAACAAACGAATACGCCTGTTCATACTCTATTGTGATTCTGTGGTGTCTTAGCCTTCAATAACTGAATGCAGAGGTAAATGAACTCCATATTTTGGCCCCAGAAGAGTTATCGGGACTTTGAAGTCCTGGTTACCCTACCATAGTGGACTATAATCAATGTTAAAGTTCTAAATCTTACATTCCTAAAAATTTCTGGACAACTTAAATAAATCTTGAAAACTTTTGGGATGAGTTGGTCTAAACAGAATACCATAAAGAATTTTTGGGTTTTAAAAGTTAGTTTTTCAAGAGATATGTGTTCACCAGCCACTTTCCAATTGTTGCTGCTGCAACTATTACCCCAAAAAAAATTTGCGTTTTTTAGGACCCCACTTTAGTTTTTAGTTTTTTGTTACTTAAACCTATTTGGGCTTTGAAAGTTCGTCACTCATGACTTGTTTTCACCCTGTAGAGATTCAAAAAGTTGATTTTTTACTCTAAGGAAGAAATTATTTTGATCCTCAATAGCAGATGAGTCTCCTTGTTTGATCCGCAGTGGTGGGTGAATCTCAAGTTTTAATCCAAAGCACCAGATGATTTTCAAGTTTTGGACGGCTATGGAAGATGGTTTTTTAAGTCGAAGCCACGGCATTGGTTGGTTTTTTTGTGTGTGCTTTGTTTGTTTTGTTCATCCGCTAACATCAGAGTTTTTTGCAACAATGTAGCCACAACAGCTTATGGATCATGTTTTTTGATCCGTTGCAGCGGATGCCTTTTCATGAGCGCGAAGCGGCTCATTGCTTTCTGATGCATCGAAATATTTCAAAGGATTGTGCCACAACGATAGTTGGGGTTTTTAGATGATTGTCAAAAAAAAAATTGATTCGCTAGGTTGGATGACTTTTCATTTTTCTCCGGAAATGGTGAAACATTTCTTCCTTAACCGTCTGATCCTCACCTTTAATATCTTGAGCACGCTACATCGAACGCATTATCATCCTCGAAATGGTACAACGACTATCTGTCAAGATTTTCTTCTGATGCCTTTCATCTGTCGAAGTTGCAACTCATCAGTGGATTTTTTTTCAAGAGGCAAACCAATAATAGCGGCAGCGTCGGGATGTTTGAGTCGTCATTATCGAAGTTATTTTCACCTTGATTTCTCTTTGACCCTCCAATGCATTGTGTTATTAGCACCAATGGTGTTTTTGTTTTGTGCATGGAGATTTAAGTCTTACCTATTGCTTTAAGTGGTTTTTACCTATCGTTTTTTATATATACGCCGGAGAAAGGGGTTTTACCACTGTTATTGATTGGCGGTGAGCGTGTTAGAGCTATAAGTTGTGATTTTATCATGTTTGAGGCATCCGTGTGATTTGTTGAAACTGGCATCTAGAGCTCACATGGCACGTTGGGCTTCGCATCCATGACTGTTGTCAATCCCAGCCTGCTAGGTAGGTTTTTTGTTTAGTTTCTTTTGATTGGTTTTTTGGTTGAAGTTGCAACCTGTCAGTTTTTTATACGTCATGCAGGGGTTTTGGTTGTTGGGTTGTTTTGGTCTAAAAGAAATATCCCCTTACCTTTGCTAGTTTAGTATCTTTTCTTTTATACCTAACCATAGCCACTTGACCTTCTCCCATGGAGTCTTGTCATTTTCATTCCGAGGCATTTTTCCCGCAGGCCTAGCATCTAATGATGAATACCAAGCAGCCCGTGCTTTTTCCCGGCCTAGGTATGACCTGGTTCTTGCTCCTATGTGGTGATAAGGTTGTGGATTTTCTGAACCAAGAAAGCATCATTGTTTTTTGTTACTTTGCCATATCTCCTCGCAGAGGTATTTTGACCTTGGTAGTTGAAGCTAGGGAAATCATCGCCTTTGGACTCTGTTGTACTACCTACTGGTTTTGAGCCTCTTAGAGATATTTGGATTCGATAACGAGAGGGTATCTTAGGTTTTAAGTTGCTTTCTAGCGCATAGGATGCCTTAGCTAAAGCCCTCCTGTGTTATAAATTAGTGTTAACCAAATATTTTGTCTCGTTGAACTGCGGTGCGGTTTTCTTGTTCCAGTGATGAAAGAGAATGTGGTAAAATAGCATACCAGCTTGTTCCTTGAAAAAATAATGGTTTTCCCAATGTGTTAATATTTCAATGACATAGTCATTTATTGTTTCCAAATGCATGAGTTTGTTTAATGACGTAAATACTAAGACATGTTTCTTGTGTTATTATAGTCACAGTTTGTACCAGACAACTTGATGAAGAAGGGAAAAAAGAAGGCCAAGATTGTAGACTATGAGTCAGATACAGAAATATCACCCACACTAAGGGTGGAGATAATATATGAGGATACAAAATCAGTCACCGAGGCTGAACCTAAATTCAAATGGGGTCATATCTATCACATGCTCAAGGAAAAGAAGGTCCAAGAGGCATGATTGCAGGCCCTAGTATTATATGATAATATATTGAAATCTGAAATCACCAAGGTATCCACAAGACCTAATATTTTTCCTTGAACTGAGGTCATTGGATGGATTCTGTCCAAAGTAGATGCAACAAATATGATCATGTATGACGTGGAGGATAAAGGATTTGCATCCTTCACACTTGCATTCATAGAAAAATGTTAAGAACCCGTTCCAACCCTCCTCTTTATTTTGTTAGTATATTTTATCGGATGCATGTCCTTTGTAAGTCATCCCATCAGTATGTTATATTATCCCACATTAATGGGGAGTAAGTAATAGTTGTTAAGTTTTCTACTTATTATGTTGAATTATCCCACATTCATGGGGGGTAATAGTTGTTTAGATTAGACTTAGTATATAAGTATGTGTTGAGGCTAATGAAAGCATCGAAGAGTTATTTTGTATTGAGCTTGCTCAAAGGAGGTTGCCCCCTTGAAGTGGCCCATAATCAATAAAATATCTTTTGTGCTCCAATATTTCTATTATATCACGCATTTTGATTGTTCATTGCAAGAGGTTCCCCACATCTAGCATCAAAGCACTTTCCTTGGCACAAGTGGGAAATTTTTTTTTCTTTAAAAAAAAAAAGAGGACAAAATTGGGCAGCGAATTTTAGATCAATTTATGAAACTTTTTGCATAGCATCAAAAGAAACAGGTTGCATATCTGAATTCCTCTTTCAAAAATATGCAGTTTAAAAAAAAATCATATCATTTGGAGGTTTAAAAGTGGAGGTATCGCGGATTTAAAATCAGCAATTTTTCAGAATTTCGGTGACGACTGTGGAAATTTCAAAGCGAAAATATTTTGACCAAGTGCCCAGATTTCTATTCCAATTTCACAAATAGAAGCAGAGTGGTTTTTCAAGTTCCTGAAATAGGCTGTAATAGCGATTCTGAACAATATAGATCGGGTTATGCTCATTTTAAATGTTTTCGTCTCAAAACCCTAGCTCTAATTACGAGTTTTTGAGCATTGGGTGGAATTTCTGCCACATTTTTTTCTGGCACTGTGATTATTGAAGTAGTTCTTCTTCTTGCAGTGGTATTTTTCATTCAGATCAGGGAACATACCCTATCCTCTTAACTATGGGAAGTACTTGGGCATAGCCCTAAAACTCATTGTGAGGAGTACCATAGGAACCCCGAAGTAGCTGGCCATTGAGAGGACCTGCCAAGTGAAAATGGAAATGACCCCCACTAGATTGACTAGATTCCCATCCATGAGGAAAACCAAATAGCTATCGTTTTTGGCCAAGCAATTAGCAGTTTTACCTGCGTCGTTAAGTGAGGGGTACTGCCCGAATACTCAAGCCTGAGACATCCTTGGTGGCCGAGTGACTACCTTTGAACCATTAGGAAGCTGAATATACCTGGGGTCCATATCTATTTACAGTTGATAACAAGCAGAATTCCATACTTGTCACAAATCAATTCAAGTTGATAAAGCACAGCTTTCTAGCACTGCCACAGATCATTTCTTCAGGAATTTTTTTTTTGTTTTTCATCCATATATTCCTTGATTTAGCTCCATTTCCCTTGAAAATTCACTGTAACACTTGTCATTCCATTCTATATATTTCATTAATTGAGGACCCTATCCCAAGTCCACTTCCTGAAGCCCAAAATTCCATCTCATTTTTTCACCTCGCTTCTAAACTTCACATTTTTTGTTTCCTTGTCCCTTAGAAAGTGTCCACAACCTAGTTACCCACTCATGTTTTTACCAACTCAAAATTTTCCTTTTCTAAAACCCTTTTTATTTTTGTTTTTCCACCTATTTTCGATTAAAAAAAAAAAACTTGCTTATGGTTGTCACCCGGGCAGGAGAAAATAGATAAATGGAAGAAGAAATTGTCACCGTCAAGACCAAACTTGAAGATCTGGATTAAATATTTCTTGACCTCCATATTCAGTATTCAGCCATGAGAAACCAACAACAACCTGAGTCTTCTGCTGGCACTGCATTCTCTGCTTCCAGCAACTTTTGTAGGTCAAAGATTGAATTCCCTCGCTTCAATGGTGATGATCCAAGTGGATGGATACATAAAACAGAACAATACTTTAATATGCATAACAATTTTGATTTCATCAAAGTCCCACTTGCATCATTTCATTTGGAACGTGAAGACCTTCAATGGTTCTATTGGTACATCAAGGATCATGAAGAGCCCCAATGAACATATTTTTTCCAACTCCTTTTGCACCAATTTGGCCCTACTGGTTTTGATGAATTCATAGGAGCACTCACCAAACTTCGTCAGACTAGAACTATGAGAGAGTATTAGACAGAATTTGAGAAATAAGTCAAGCACATAGAAGGATTTTATGATGCATTCTACAGGAGTTGTTTTATCAGTGGTATTAAGAATACAATTCGATCTAAGGTTAACATGTTTTGTACCAACACAATGATGGAAATCCTAGGGTTGGCTAAGTTGACATAGGACAAGATCAGGGCTCAGCAATGCCCCAAATCCAATTTTGTTCCATTAAGCAATATGGTTTCCCAAAGACGTCCAATCCCTCCAACTCCTAGACCCACTCCTATCAAGCACTTGTCTGAAGCCGAGATGTGGGCATGTAGGGAAAAAGGACTTTGTTATAATTGTGATGGGAAATTCACCCGGGGACATCAATGCACTAAAAAAAATCCCTATCTCTTGGATGTGGTTTCTCCTCCTGCACTTGAAATTTGTGAAGCTGCTCAGGATCCAGTAGACGATCAGGTCGACATTTATCAGCCGCATGTTGACCCTTATTCTCATGATGAACACCTAGAGATATCTCTCCATGCATTAGCTGGAGTCACCGCCCCACAAACCATGTAGGTCAAGGGTTTCTTCAAGAAGATTCCTCTTAGAATACTCATTGATTCTGGTAGCACCCATAACTTCATTTACCCTCAGATTGCCAAACAAGATGATAGTTTTGTCCATCCTTGCTCCATCTTTCAAGTCATGGTTTCCAATGGGAGCACCTTACCTTGCAAAGGAAACTGTCGCAATGTGTGTATCTCTATTGGAGATTATAACTTGCGCTCTAACATGTTTATCATGCCTCTAGGAGGATGTGATGTTATTTTTGGAACTCAATGGTTACATGCACTTGGACCCATCTTATGGGATTTTACTGAACTGTGGCTGCAATTTTCAGTCAATGGGAACAAACACACATTCAATGGCTTACAACCAGGTTCTCTCAACATCATCAGTTCCCATCGCATGGAAAATATCCTTAAGATGAATTCACATGGTGTCATCGCTTAGCTCCATTTCATTCAGATGCAACCTTCAGCAGTCTCAACTACTCCCTTGGTTCTTTCATTCTGACGCACCCTTCATATGCATGATTTTTCCAAGCTCTTCACTCTTGAGAGTGTTAAATTTGAGAATATAGATCTGTAGACAAACACACAACTCACAAAGAAGATCTCACAATTTACTCATCCATTGAAGAATGAAACAGTGCAAAAGGCTTGCAGCTGTGAATGCTTTCATTAATCAAAAAAGTAATCTAGATGATAATTACAATAATGTAAAATGGCTTTAATAGCCACAAGCAATTCGAATCCACATGAGGAAGTTCGAATTGATTAGCCTCTACTTGACTGTAGGTAACCAAGACTTTGTCTAAATCACTATCGGAGGACCCAGTAGTTAACTGTCCTTGTCTAAATCATAACCGGAGTTCATAGGAGCTTTAAAACACAACCAAGTGTTACATTTAGTGTTGACTAATGGTTAACTGAATGTGGTAGGTGAGAAAAGCACCCCACATGTGTGCAATCAATTAAACCTAACGCTAACTGAAGGTAGAGGGCTAGAACTGAATGTAACTGACTCCTAACTTGGCTTGATTAGTCATTAACTGAAGTGAACTGACCTTGGTTGGTTTCGATACTCCCAGTTGCTTCCTAAATTGTAGGGATTGATCTAGGAGACTCCTAAACTTATGCAATCAAGTGCAATAAGTGGCAGTGAGCCTCAATTAGTGTTCCCGACACTTTGGTAACTGAAACATGTGCCCCAATTAGGTCAAGTTTAACCAATGGTGCTAATGACTATAAATAGACTAGATGGACTCCCGATTTAGACATATGACCAAATTTGGACAAGGCAGGATTAATAATCCTAACACCCCCCCGAATGCTAACTTGGAAAAACTGTGGGCCCTGGTAACTAAGACCATAGGTCACCCATTACATCAAGTAAAGTAAAGTAACTGCTCAAAAATAAGGTGCTTGGGGAAAAACCACATGGGAAAAAAAACCCCCCTTCTAATTAAGCAGGTAGAATCGGGATCAATCTGGTTCTTCTGTGCACAGGTATCCTGGGGCCTGGCATGTGAACCTCTCCATCATTATGTATGGAGGAATCTTCCTCTTTGGAAGAATAATGATATGCTCAACTAAATCAGAAATATAGACAGCTGCCAGATGAAGTCTGGACCCATGTAGAGCAACTGAAGTCAAACTAAAAGTGAGGAAAGGTTCTTGAGAATTCAGACAATGTGAAGAAAACTCAAGAAACTTATATGTTTCAGCCATGAACAGAAAACCATGAGTGGTAAGAACAGCCCCAAGTGTTAGGAGCAGGTGTCCAGGTGGATGCAAAAAATCTTCCTCTTTACTAGTTCTGTGAGAAGATGAGCATGTGATCAATGGTAGAGAAGCACTGGGACTGTTGAGAGTGAATGCTGGAGCTCCATAGTCTGATATAGCTTCTGAAATAGATAATGAACCACATAATAAACTATCAGCAACCTCATATGAGGAAACTAACACCAAATCCCCATCAGCAGTTTTGAAGAGAAAGTGCGGTACTTGATTTTTCACACCGGAATTGGTGAGAGCAGCTACAAGCATGACTGAATGGTTTTGAATTTTAAAATATGAACCAAATAATATCAGATAAGAAAGTAAATTATATCTAAACAGGTTCAAAACAGATCCAAAACTATGAAATGGAATCAAATCCACAGCAATAGTTTTGTAGGAGACTTGCGGTACTTGTTTCTTCACACCATTGATGAGAACAGCTACAAGCGGTACTGAAAGATTATGAATTTGATATATTAAACCAAGAAATATAAGATAATATCTAAATAATATCACATCATATCCAATAAGGTTAATATCAGATTCAAATAAATGGTTAACCGAGACGGTGGATGCACGGCTTTCTTCTGCTTCAAAATTCTGAATTTTGGTGCATGCAATCCTACAGGAATTTGCTAGAAAAACTAGATCATGGGGAGCGAATGGATCACTCTAGTAATCTGATATTTCTTCCAAAATATCCAAGGTATCACATATTTTCACACCAGCAGCAACATTAGAGGGAGAAAATTCAAATTTCTCTTCACTTTTTGAAGCAATTACTGGTAAATTTTGCACAAAATTTAAAGGAAAATCACCGGTGAATGTTTGCATGGAAGTGCAGCAGAATTTTTCTTCAATATCAGAGATTCGAATGTCTTCTTCTGTTTCAGAAATATGAGAAGATGAGATATCAGAGATCTCATGAAATTCTGGAGCATCAGGAGAAGGAGTTGTTGGGGCGCATACTCCATAGGGGGTAACTCCGCGGTTAATTTGTAAGCGGAGATTTGGGTCAAAATAGTCTTAGGGGTGTCAGGGTAAGTCAAAACCCTCTCTTTTTGTAATAATCCCATGGTTTAAATCCATGGTTTAGGGTTTGTGGGTGCCCATGGTTTAAGACCATGGTTTTTGTAAAGCTGCGCAATATAAATAAGCGCTTATGGAAAATGGATAGGTTAGGCTTTTTGATGTAAGAAAGATAAGGTGAAGTAAGGTTGGTTTTTGGCAAGGAAAGGAAAAGT
>LPNX010158793.1:10111-25598 GCA_001517045.1 Pseudotsuga menziesii | reverse complement strand
TAGACACTCATAGTCGCCTCGGCTATGCGCGCCACATCGGCCGCAGTATGATCGTTCCACACTTTTTCCATGAGCCATTCACTCCTGTCATACTGCAAAGGTCTCTTTATTTTGCCACCATCCATCCCCCTACAAGGAGATCCACCAGTGTTCCCCCCCGCCCTCAGCTCTGATCATCATAAATTTCCCCTAATTGAACACTTCCTCCTTGCCTGACCATTCCAAATACTGAGTCTTCTTATTTGCTTTCAGACTCCTTAAAATTGAAAGCAACCGCGAGCATGAACTGTCATGGGCTCGCAAAATCCACATGACAGTACCATTCCATCACTATCAGAGTCTTCTTATTTGCTTTCAGACTCCTTAAAATTGAAAGCAACCGCGAGCATGAACTGTCATGGGCTCGCAAAATCCACATGACAGTGCCACTTCATTCAATACAGAGTCTTCTTATTTGCTTTCAGACTCCTTAAATATGAAAGCAACCACGAGCATGAACTGTCATGGGCTCGCAAAATCTACATGACAGTGCCATTTCATTCCATCAGAGTCTTCTTATTTACTTTCAGACTCCTTAATATGAAAGCAACCACGAGCATGAACTGTCATGGGCTCGCAAAATCCACATGACAGTACCATTTCATCACTACAGATCCTTCTTATTTGCTTTCAGACTCAGTAAATATGAAAGCAACCACGAGCATACACTGTCATGGGCTCGGAAAATCCACACGACAGTAGCCTTTTTCTATATCCACCCTTCTTCTCGTTCCATAACCCATGAAGAAGTCCCCCCCCCCCACCTCTTGGCGCTATGATCAATCCTCTCGGCAGCACCTTCAATCAGGTCGCCTTTGTTCAGAGTATTCTGCAGTCTCCTACCATGTTACCACAGCTTGAGTCTCCCTCAGCCCAGTGAACTGCCCAGATCCCTTACAGCTATGATCCCTTTACCACCAATCAGTTTCATGTGCTGCCCGATCATCCCCGCCATCATACTCTGAACAAAGGAAGTTTGAGTCCACCCACTCTACTTGCCCAGTTAGTCCCACCAGTTTATCATTTTTCCCATCAGTACTATCACAGTTCGGTTTTGCACCTCGCGCTCTGGTCAAGGAAACATCATTGCCTTGATAGTTGCAGGTCTCCCTCTGTCGACGACAACCCCTCTATTCCAGAGGATAGACCTAGAGGTCCCTGCGTCTTGGACCCATCACCATCTGTGGTGAGTGCCTACGGACCATTTTGAAAGGAGTCATCATTGCCTCTCCGAATGGTTGTTTCTCACATGCTCGACTTCAGTACCTTATTCGCATCGTTGAGAATCGCGCAGGATTTATATCACTTCCGTTGTTTGTCGAAGACCCCGGATTTCCCCCGACTCTAGCACATTGGTGAGTCACTTCGGAACGCCCAGTTATATGTTCCCGTGGATGTCCGGGCTGCGTTGGCGATTGTATTCGGAAGCCATCCAGTTCCATGCTTCCTCGAGTACCCAGTTCAGTTCCAGATCAGTGTACCATTACGAGTATGACCCTTCTCACTCTGATCCAGCAGCACATCAGTTCCTTCAGAACCACATTTAGTAGCACTGCTGCCATTCCAGTGCTTCAGTTGTTCTGCTCAGACATAGTCAGCTCAGCAGTATGTTCCATATTTGTGTCTCCTCTGGACACTTATGATATATACAGCCGTTCCTATGTATCCTACAGGTTCCTCTTTTCGGGGCTCACAGTTATTGTCATGTATCTTGATACGAGCATGGGTATGCCCGCCTCGTCTATCTATTGAGATCTTTCCTCATCCAGTATTTGAGGACCATTTATATTGCTATGTTATATTCTGATACGAGCATGGGAATGCCCGCCTCGTCCATATTATCAGATGATCCCTCATTCATTACTGAGGTTATGTACTTTTTAGTCCTTGCAGGTGGTTCGAGATCGGTGTCCCGGACTTCAGCTGCTTTCTTCTCTTCTCCACACCCCAAGCAAACCATATATGACTTATGATGTCCATCGGCCATACGATGAGCTCCTGCCCTCGCACATCAGGGGGCAATCTGTTAACACAGATTCCTTAGTAGGTGCTCATCAGCACAAGCTAGGGTGAAAACCCTAGCTACAATTTCAGCTGCAAAACAAGTGCTTTGAACTTGGAGAAATAGAGTTGCAGTTATTCAAAGCTATTGGGACTCAGGGAAATCAGCTCATTTTCGATTTGATGTCCCCTCATCTCGTTTTTCTTTCCAAAAAGATCAGTAAGCTTCTCCCATACTTCATTCGGTGATGTTAATCCATCAAGATGGAAAAGGAGGTCTCTGGAAATACTCAGACACAAGAGACCATAGGCCTCATCCCTCCTGTTGTGCCATTTTATCTTCTCTGCAGCTGCATTGGGCTCTGCTTTCGTTTCCATAGTCACCTTGTAGAGGCCTTTCGCTCTCAACAGTATCTCCATCTCTGCTTTCCATTCAAAGAAGTTGAAGGGAGTCAAGATGATCTTCTGAGATTGATCCATAGCTTAGAAATTTGTCCCGGCTGTCAGTAGAAGGCTCTCAGTCACTGATGTCGAACCTGTAAAACAATTTTGAAGGAGAGAAATCGATCTACAATGGCTCTAATACCATGTGGAAATTGAACCCAGTGATAGATTAATTTTACTCACAACAATTATCAATTGAACATGCAAAATCACTCACAAAAGAGACTGAATAATGAGCTGAACACTAAACTATATTGAATAAGTGTACAATCGCCAACCCTATAACATAATAGGTTGCTGCATTAAATAATTACATAGGAGATTCGAATGCATGAGGAGGCAATTCGAATCTAGTCAAAAGCAGGCTTACCAAAATTAAGCAAATCCCCCATAGGTGCAAAAGGTTGTTTCCAAATCAGTCATGGAGCTCACAAATTGGCAAAAGTGCTTAGGCAAGCTAAAGAGTGATGGAATGACAACTCATACATGCTTTTCCAAGGAGAAAAGAGTGGAGGATGTAGAGGACAAAAAACTAGTTCACCTCACCTAGTCAAACTGTCCCAATTGCCTTAAAGCACTGAAAAAACAGGCAATAAAGCAGAAAAAGAAGAAGGGCGCCTAGGAGACCAGGAATAAAGCAGAATTGATTCCTTGAGGTTTCCCAAGCGCTACATGAGTCAAATTAGGCAAGTTGGACCACTATGGATAGGTAAATGACAACTTGCATAAGGTGGGACACATGAACTAGGCAAATAAGACAAAAAGAATTAAATTAATGTCTAAGGTAGATAACTATGGGTTGATTATTCTAACAATTGAACCTTTGAAGAAACATGCCATTACACTGAGGAATAAGATTCATCACATGCAGCTTCAGATGGCAGAAGAGAGGTTAAAGGTTCAACAGGTAGAAATAAGATTGGAGGAAATTATAAATACGGATTCTTATTTCTTAGATAGGACACAGGATATCCTGGAGGCCCTACAGGGAAAAATGACATGTTTAGAAACAAATAAGGAACCTCCCGCTAATATACCCATTAAAGACTTAGAAATGATAAAGCTGGAGTATGATTTGATCAAATTTGCAAGTAAAGCAGCAGAAGAACTAGTAGAGACAATTAGGAAGATGAAGAGTGCTTGTGCAGAATTCTGTAGGAAAGTTCTCCTAACTTATAATCAGTGTCAGACCTCTACTAAAAGGAATTTAGAAGAGTTTTCCGATCATGAAATGTTTTTGAACCAATTGCAGGAATGATGGCAGGAGGATGAACAGGCTATTCAGCTAGTCAAGGGATTGGATGAGAAAGTGCTCAAAACTGCAATAGCACAGGAAGCAATTAGCAATCACTTATTGGAAGACCAGCTTCGCCTGATTCCAGCCATAATGGTGAATATAAAGTCTCAAGCTACTAAGCATGATATTACTATCAGATTTATAGAACCTTCTGGTTTTGAAAACATAGAAACAGATGCAAATGCGTGGAAGAAATTTATGAATGAGCAAGTTGGGCCATCCTAGTTGGACTATTTCAAACGATTGATTAATTATGTAATATATTGTATTTATCTTTTTCTAATTCCATGCGCTAGAAGACAAAATTTTGTAAAGGGAAGGTTAGGGGAAGCTCAAAAGGAAAAGATGGTAGTCAAGAGTTTTTGTTTTTTGTATAAATAGAGGAGAATTAGATGTAAAGGGGGACCTTTCTTCAGACTATCTTTGTGCAATGTTATTGTAAGAAGAACTATTTCATCTTATAATAAAGAGTATATATTTTTGGCTGGAGAAAGAACTGTGGAGTTTCAAATGCTTTCCATAGACTAGTTGAATGTGAACTACTTCTGTTTCAGCTTATTTCTATGAACTGTGAGATCGTTCTAACTCGCGAATTATTTCATGTTATGAATGTTCCCTATTTATTTCTACGAAATTTCCACATCATATATGAGTAATGAATGTTTTAATTGACAATGAGCTATCTCTTTGGTTATCTGTCTACTTATATTCGTGTATTTTGAAATATTAACAGTTATCTGTAGTATTCTAAATGTATGTTATACAGTACATTACTCATTATTAATTATAGTATTGCTCCATAGGGATAGGCTAGATAGTTAGCACTAGTATAATTTGTCTTCCTGTTTATGATTTAGAAGCGAAAGAGGTAAGATGAGAGGTAAGAACCTGTGCATCACATTGTGACACTCTTCGTTATCTCTATCAACTACACTTAGTTAGGCACTTGCATATCATACATAAACATAAAACTAAAAAATACACTTAAACTGTGGACCAGGCCGCAACCGGTAAAGCAAGATTTAACCGTTACTTGACCCATGGTAGTCGGACCGCAAACCGGACAAATTCCCCATACCAAACAATAAGCGAGATAATTGGGAACGCTTATTGGGAGAATCCCTACTGTTGTTACCTATGATTTTCCAGGCCTCAACAGTTTTGGCACTAGAAGGAGGGCCACCAATGCATGGCTGGCCAAGGAAATTCGTTTTCTTGAGATTACTCCACCAATGACAGTTTCGAAACCATTTTGCCTCAGAAACCTACTCCTAAAGAAAAAGGCAAAGGGTATCTCTATCCCATTGATAACGAGGTGGTTGATGATTTAAGGAGAATTACAAGGGCATATGCAAAGAATATTGGGGGGCTACCCAATATTCCTATTTTACCTAGAATAGAGTTTCGTAAGAAGTACCATCCTCAATTGGAAGATTCGGTGTTAGTGGAATACCTTGAAGAACTAGTCGAAATAGCCTTGCAAGAATTTGTCCAACCTCTGAACCAGTTGGGACCATATTCCCCTCACTGTTCTCCTTTTCGAGCTCCTGTCCAGCCTCCTCCTCAATCTCCACTCAGAATCATGGCCAATGTGAATGCAAATCAGCCACCTCCACCACCTTCTTGGAGGGCTAGATCTCCTTTGAAATTGACCCCTCCATTGCATGCTATGCCTCAGAATTTTGACAAAGCCTTACCCAATTTTGAACCAAATGAAGGAATTTGTGTGGATGATCATTTGCAGAGTTTTTATCTGGATTTAGAGGGATTTAAAGCAACATAACATGAAGATGTAGTCTGCAGATTATTCTCGCATACCCTGAAGGGAAAAGCAGCTTCATGGTACTTTTCCCTGCCGGAAAACTCAATCACAAATTGGAATATTTTTGAGATACTGTTCAGAAACAAATACAGAATCCAGAAAACTCACGCTGCTTTAATGAAAGGTTTAATTGTCCTAAAGAAGGAGAAGAAAGAAAGGGTACATAATTTCACTCAGAGGTTTGTTTCCTACCTAAATAACTTTGATGCAGCTGACAAACCATCTGAGCATTCCCTAATTGAGTATTATACATCAGCTCTTGGACCTGATCTAGCCATGTTTGTCAAGAGATCGGTTAGACCCACTTTGGTAGATACTTATGAAGAATATGAGAAGGTGGAGGCGGAAATGGAGACTATAGACCACTATCCTGTGCAGTCAGAAGAAAAAACTTATGGGAACAAGAAGCCTCTATTATTAACTAAGCCTAAAGATGAGCGGTCACAGGAGTTAGATGGGGTGGTGAAGATGATGCAGAAGTTGTCAAACAAGGTGATTGATTTGGAAAAAGAGAAGGAGGCCCATAAATAATACAAGTCGTATTATAGAAAGAGAGATGATAACAGTCAACCCAAGCCTCCCCCACATAGTCCCTCGGCCATGAATTTGACAGATGTAGGAATGGATAATTTATGCACATTCCATCAACAATCTCACACTGAGAAGAATTTCCCACAGTGGATAAATTCTATGACCTTAGTGATGAACCAGTTATTGGATTCTAAGTTGACAGAAACTATGGAGGAGAAAGAGAAAGATCATGAACCAATAGAAACCAAGAAGAGGACATTTTGGTTTTATGGGATTGTGTTTCTATGTTCAACATAGAAGATGAAGGTTTCCCCGAGGAAGAAGAAATACCAGAGACAAATGTCACAACAAGAAGTCAGAATTCATTAAAAGAGGATAGTTTGATACTTCCTAAGATTAAGAAACCTCAGGAGAATATGAAGACAATGAAGAATAAGACTCCAACTGTTAACATACCTAAGTTTGTCATTTCAAGCTAGAGCCCCAAGAAAGTTAATATGCCTATAAATCCTACTAAAAATAAAGTTGAGAATGTCAAGAAGAATTTGACCGAACATGAAATGGGATATGTCATTGTGGAAGATATTAAAAAAGCTAAACAAAATATCTCTTTGTTTGAAATGTGCAATCTGCCTCAACAAAAAGAAAATCTCTTAAAAGCACTTGAAACACCTGTGAAGGAACCTCAGAATGATAACCCAGCCGATGAAGAAATTGGTGAAGTAAGTCTAGGAGGAAAGTCTAAGTATAGAACTCTAGATTTTTTACTAATTTTTTAGATTTTTAATTACAATGTGCATAATTGTTTGGTGGATTCTGTAGCATCAGTAAACATCATGCCACTTTCAGTTTGCAAGAAAATAAATGGTCAACCTAAGCCAACTACCTGCCAAGTTATTCAATTGGACAGAACTGTAGTGAAAGTGATAGGAGAAATGGAAGATGTCCTGATCCGTTTGTCAGCTAATGAAAGAGTATGTCAGTTATAGACATTGTTGTAGCAAATATCCCAGATACTTATGGCTTTTTTTTAAGCCGGGATTGGTTAGAAAAATTGGAAGGATATTTTGCATCAGATTGGTCACATGTATGGTTGCCCTATAAAGGATTTCAGAACCAAATAAAGGTGTTGAGAGAACCTCAAATGAAGTACAATGTAACTCAGTTGGAAGGCAAGAATGAACCAGTAAACTCTGTGTTGGGAAACTATTTTATTGAACAGGAACCAAGAAATTACCAAGCTGAAGAAGCCAGCAGCATGTCAGATATCCAGCCCGATCTCCTTCTGTTTTCATGGGCTAATAAGATTGATTGTAATATAGTAGATTTAGTTTCATATGTAGTTAATAGCTCAAGCTCAGTAGGAGTAGAAAGTTTTTGGATTCTTTATTTTGACAGTTCTAAAACCTTGGAAGGATCAGGAGTTGGTTGTGTCCTGATCGATCCAGGGAAAAAAAAACATTTTCTTTCATGTAGATTGAAATTTGAATGTACAAATAACACAGCCGAATATGAAGCATTAGTCCAGGGACTAAAAAAAGCAATGGAATTAAAAGTAAAAAATATAAAAGTATACGGAGATTCTGAAATCATCGTTAAACAAGTTCAAAACAAAATTCATTGTATATCACCACATTTGAAGGCTTACCAAAATGAGGTTTGGGATTTACTAACAAATTTTGATGCATTCGATATCTTTTCGATTCCTAGAGTAAAAAATGTTGCAGCTGACTCGTTAGCTACTTCAGCTGCTAGACTATTACCTACAAATAATAGATGCTTGATTGAATTGCTTTTCAGACCTTCTACTCCAGACAACATTACCAATTTAAGGGTGTTTGATGATGATCAGCAAATATTGGAGTGTTTAATGAATAATGACACATTTAAAGGAGCCATAATAGATGACGAGGATCATCAAGCGGACCTCCAGAATGGAAATTTCATTCCAAAATGGGTCAAAACTCTGGAACAGATGTTCGATCTAGACAACAAGTTCAGAAAACCAGAAAATGTCAAGACACATAATTCATCTTTATAATTCGAGCTGATAAATCTAGGGACAGAGGCTGAACCCAAATATGTGAATTTGGGAAAGTGTTGTTCACCCAGGGAGAGGAGTAAATTCATCAGTTTATTCAGACAATACAAAGATGTGTTTTCTTGGACCTACGAGGACCTCAAAACTTATGACACTAGAATCATACAGCATGTATTCCAATCAAAGTTGGAGTCAAACCTTATCAGTGGCCTCTGAGAAAGATGCATCCCAAATTAGAGCCCCTAATTCAAAGTGAGGTGAAAAAGCTATTGGAGCCTAAAATCATATTTAAAGTCAAACATTCAGAATGGGTCTCAAACTTGGTACCAATATGGAAAAGGCCTGGAGAGATCATACTTTGCGTTGATTTCAGGAATCTTAACCATGCGTCAGATAAAGATAATTACCCGATCCCACCCATGGAACAAATATTACAAATGGTCTCAGGGTCTGAGTTGTTTTCGTTGTTAGATGGATTCTCCAATTATAACCAAGTACTAGTAGCAGAAGAAGACATGCTCAAGACCACTTTCAGAACCAAGTGGCAGACTTTTGCGTATAGGAGGATGCCCTTTGGACTCATTAATGTTGGAGCAACTTTCCAAAGGGCTATAGATATAGCTTTCCGCGGTATGATTGTCCGTAGTGTTGTGGTCTATTTAGATGATGTCACAATATTTTCAAACAAGAGAGAAGAGCATGCATTTCATTTGAAACAGATTTTCGAACGTTGTAGAAAATATGGCATTTCGTTAAATCCGAAGAAATGTGTGTTCGTTGTGATGGAAGGAAAGCTATTGGGTCATGTTATTTCTAAGAAAGGGATCTCCATATACCCAGAGAGAATTAAAGCCATAGAATAGATCCCTTTACCCCATAATAAAAAAGGTATGCAATATTTTATTGGGACAATCAATTTCGTGCGAAGGTTTGTACCAGACTTTGCTCAAATCGTCAAACCTTTGCAACAAATGGTCAAGAAAAGTGTGCAGTTCAAATGGATCGATTCAGAGAAGGATGCATTTAACAAGATTAAGACATCCATAGCTCATGCACCATCACTCAAAAGTACCAATTTCGAAAAGGATTTTATCTTGTACACTTTTGCTTCTGATGATTCATTAGCATCAGTGCTTATGCAAAAACAAGAAGGGGGAGACGAATACCCCATATCATTTATGAGCACTAGTCTACAAGGGGTTGAATTGAACTATCCCACAGTTGATAAACAAGCTTATGCATTTTTTAAGGTGGTGAAGCAATTCAGGCGATACATACTTAAGAACCGCACCAAAGTAATAGTGCCACACCCAACAGTACTATCTCTTTTTGTACAAAAGGAATTGGGAGAAAGAAGAGGTAAATGGGTGACTGCCTTGCAAGAGTATGATCTAGAATTTAAACCATCAACCATAATTAAAGAACAAGGACTATGTAAATTGATGACTGAAAGTCAAAACAATGAAGATAACAGTTGGGATAATGAAGTTGAATTACACATGGTGAATGTATGTCCTCTATTCACAGCTCCAGACTCCCAGTATAGAGATTTAATTCATTATCTTCAAGAAGGATTTTTGCCGGAACAGTGGAGTCCCAAGCAAAGAAGAGAATTACGTATGAAATCAGCCTTATATCAGATTATTGATGGAGTGTTGTTTAGAAAGAACTACGATGGAGTTTTTCTTAGATGCTTGGAACTTGAAGATGCAAATAAGGTTGTAACAGAATTACATGATGGACCTGCTAGAGGTCATTTTTCAGGAGACACAACAACACAAAAGATTCTAAGAGTTGGATATTATTGGTCGACATTGTTTAAAGATGCTCATGCTCATGTTAGAAAGTGTGATACTTGCCAAAGGAGCAGTCGAAGACAAGCCAAGGCAGCAGGACCGTTGAAACTAGTTATTATCTCATAATCGTTTGAGCAATGGGGGATTTACATTATTGGAGAGATCAATCCAAATTCTTCATTGCAGCATAAGTACATCCTGACGACAACCGACTATTTCACCAGATGGGCAGAATCCATTCTGTTACATAAAATAAATGAAGATGCAGTTATGGACTTTCTACAAGATCATGTTATGACCAGGTTTGGGGTTCCAATTTCCCTGGTTTTTTACAATGCTTCATATTTTTCATCTATTAAATTGACTGCATTTGCTAATGAAAACAGAATTAAGCTACACTATTCTGCAAACTACTATCCGCAAGGAAATGGTTTGGTAGAATCCACCAATAAAAACTTGATTAGAATTTTAAATAAAATGGTTATAGAAAATCAAAGGAGATGGCATCTAGCTTTGCCTAATGCACTCTGGGCTGATAGAGTCACACCCAAGAACTCCTTAGGTGTGTCACACTACACTCTTGTCTATGGGAAAGAAGCTATCTTACCTCCTAATAGTATGTTGCCATCTTCCAAAGTAGCACAAGACTCTAGGGGTACTGATAATGAAATTCTACAAATCCGAATTCAAATTTGCCGAAGTTAGAGGAGTCTAGGTCCAAGGCCCGAGAAAGATTTAAACATCAACAAGAGATGGTGAAGAGATGGTTTGACAAACACAAAGCCAATGAAAATGAATTCGAGGTAGGTGATTAAGTTCTTAAGTGGGATCACCCACATGATGAGAAGGGAAAGCACACTAAATTTAAGCAACTATGGATAGGCCCTTTTCATATTGCAGAGAAGATAGGCCCCTCAACTTACAAATAGCAAGACTTACAAGGGTGGGAGGAGAACTTACCAGTAAATGGTTTAGTTCGCAAGCCTTATTTTTCTTAACGGTTTTGATTTTGTTTTTCTTGTACATAAATAAATGGTTTGATTTGTTTTTGTTTTCTTTTCCCATATTAGTTTCAATTGATTTACTTTTACTTGATCAAGTTTTGATTGATTGTAAATCTTGGTTTGCCTTAGGTTTCAATAAATCAACACAACATTTGGTTTTGGAGTTCATCAGAGTTCTGGGTAAACTAAAAATATTTGGATCAAAGACTACTTACAATTTACATATACATAATGTTTAAAAATTCTTTAAGATTAGCGGATGGTCT
The DNA here is from genome assembly GCA_001517045.1 of Pseudotsuga menziesii. Taxonomy (NCBI): domain Eukaryota; kingdom Viridiplantae; phylum Streptophyta; class Pinopsida; order Pinales; family Pinaceae; genus Pseudotsuga; species Pseudotsuga menziesii. The sequence goes on along the minus strand of LPNX010158793.1, from coordinate 14,357 downwards.
GAGCAAATTATGAACACATTCAAGTCCTGTTTAATCCCTGTAAAATAACTAAGGATAGAAAAGTCTAGAATATTATTTTGAGGCTCCATTCATTTCACACTAAAGACTGTTCTAGGAGGTTAACAACAAAAGACCCATGGAAAGGAAGTAGCATAAACAGTCTTGTTATATTTAAATGATCCCATCCCACAAATGAAATCCAAAGGCTAACAAGAGTCAAAATCTCCTAAGGAGAAAATATATGTCAAAACACATACTAAACAAAATCAATTTGAATAAGATTGCTAAAAAGTTCTTCTCCGTCCATGAGTTGAAATCAAAATATCTCTCACACAAAAGGACACTATGGATAGAGGGGCCTGAACTAAAATTCAGAAAGAAAGCAATTAAGGAGGACTTAAAAGGACAAAAGTCCGAAAGCATCAAAAGAATGCAAATTGGCATGGGAATGAGGAACAAACATATATACTTTTTTACCATCTGTTACAATCTTGTGGTGTCTAATTTGGAAGCTATCCAAAGGCAGAGGTAAAATAAACTTCATATCTTAGGCCTCAGAAGAGTTATCAGGACTTTGAAATCCTAGTTCCCCTTTCTTCAATTTGGACCATCATCAATGCTTCAAGTTCACAAATCTTGTGTTCTAGAAATCCAGATATCTTAAATAAATATAATAAAGTGATACTGTCAAAGCAGTCTATCTCAAAAGATAAGTTGTTCAAAGATCTGTGTCCTCCAGGTAGTCGCCAATTGTTACAGCTGCAACTTTTTCCCCAATATTTTTTTTTAATTTTAGGGTCCCCCCTTTTCTTTTAGTATTTAGAAAGCTTAAGGAATCTCATGAATTTACTAAAATCTTTCACATGACTTGAAATTTTGAAAAAATTGAGAGTTTTTCTGCTTATATCGGATGCACAATTGACTATGTTTCCGATGCATCAGATCTACAATTGACTAGCTCCCCGATTTGCCATCGGAAGCATTCTGAGGTCTTTAGCCGATATATCAGATGTCGTTTCTCCTATTGTATCGGAAGTTGTTTGTCGATCTGCCGGAAGCTTAGTCCAGAGCATTTCTGATGTTTCGCATCCCCATTCGTATATCATTCTCCGATATCCGATGAGTTTGGTGAGTCGTTCTTGTCATATCGGCTGTGTCTGTTGGAATGAGCCGAGGGTTTAGTGGGTCCATCGACTAATGTTGCGGAGGCGCAATGCCAAATTCATCCGACGCTTCATGTTTTTATCACCGATACCGAGATGAGTTAGTGATTTTGGTTGCCGATGTTGTTTTTAGAATTTCGGTGTTTTCCATCTGATATCTTGGATATGATCTGCCGAATCAATTCGATGTTTTGGGTCTTCTCAAGAGTATGCTTCTGATATCGACTTAATGTTTTTTTTCTTCGCCTGATTAACCTTTCCCTCTCTCAATCAATCTTATAAATCCGTAAGGGTTGTATTTCCAGTCATTGTCACCCATGTTTATCGCTCATTGAAGCATGCACAGCTATCTATTTTCTGGACGAATCGTTTTCCATCGGAGGTCGTTGTCCGTCCAAGCCATTCACAGTTTTTTCTCCAGGTAGGATTCTCCTCAAATTTTTGTATTGCTTAACATTTTTTTTGTTTTACCCGCATATTTTGATAGGGTTAGGTATTATTTTTCCCCGTAGTGGTTTTTCTTTATGTAGGGCTTGCCCTGTCTATTTGTGGACGCCTTTTCACTCAGTCGGCCCTTTTTTCTCACTCAGTCTCTGATTTATTGTTAAGCAATCATGAGTGCCTCTTTGACAATTGTTAAGAAAATGAGGGCAGGGTGCAGACAAGCATTTTTCCGTCTACACCGCTCCTTTCTTTCCTGCGCCATAGTAAACCACAGGTTACGCAGCCATTGTTTGAGCAGCGGTAGGTTTCCATGGGATGTAGGAGGAGTTTTCAGTTGTACAGAGGGGGTTTGGGGTTTTAGCGGTCTGTAGTTTTCAAGGATTTTCCCTCAGTCGAGATTTCTGCCCGTAGACACAAGGGTGTTGTGAGGATATAGAGTTTTCCCAAGTGGAATTTTTTTGCAGATTTGGGGCAGATAGGTTTTGCAAGTTTCCTGTTTTAAAAAAAAAAAAGCTTCACATACAAAGGGATCATTGGTTTTGATAAGAGAAAATTATTCAACATGCATATTGACAAGATGGTAATGTTCTCGTTATTTTTGTTTTTGCTTTCAATACATAGTTTGCTATGAGTAAGTGGACTAAAGCCATTTTGCATGATCAATATAGGCTAATCATCAGCACAACAATATGCCGCGAAAGCCGAAAAAGAAGGCCCAAGCAATCGAGGAGGAACCAGAAGTAGAGCTAATAATTAGAGTTGAGGTTATTTATGAAGACACTAAAGCCTTTACTGGAATTTATTTGGAGTATAAATGCGGAGAGATATACAGAATGATCTCAAACTAGAGTGTTCCAGAGGCTGGGTTCGAAGATCTGCCTGTCTATTCCAACATCGAGAGATCAACCATTATGAATGTGGCTACCCAACCTGAAATTTTCCCCTGTTCAGAGGTTATAGGATGGATTATGCCAAGAGCATATGTAACGAGGATGATACTGGCCAACACCGAGGGGCAGTGTTATGTTGCATATAGCCCAGCTTATGTAGCCATGGTTTATAAGTTGCCAACACCACAAACCTATTTGACTGAGAGTTGGTTGAAAGATCTCAACCTAAATATGGTGGAAACAGTTAAAAAAATGACGATCCCAGGTAAAAACTTCCGTACGACGCCTTCAGGAGAGTACGAAACATCAACCCTCCACACTCCATATAGGTTAATTGCATTCATGTTAAACAGAATTTGCGGGATGGCTAATGGAAAAAAATTTAAAATAGGTTGGGTACCAGTGATATTTTTTATGGCCACCCAAGGTACAATCTTTAATTGGGAAAATATAGTGTCCAACAGCTTGTCAGCTTGTATAAGTGCAGCATTGGGAGGAGTGTCCCAGAAGAAGACAGAATTTTATATGAGTTCAATATTGATTGATTTCATTTTATGTACTCAGCCATTCCCAGCATTAAAGTGCCAATGGGATAAAGACCGGTCCCCTGTGTATGCTGCCTATCAATTATTCTGGGCTCACAAATATTATAGCCATTACAAGGAGATTTGTGAGAATTTAATTGTAATTGGTTGAATGTAATTGTATGTCAGAGGAAGCTCTGAAAGTTATGCAAAATAACGAGAACTATTATTTGACAGAAGAAGGTTTGTATTTAAGAATGTATAATTTTATTGCAGGTATTCGTATAGACCCAATGTTTGTTGATTTAGGTATGTCTAGTTATGGGTCGGGACTACCAATGACTTTATGGATTAATGATTAATCCTACCTTGTTTTAAAATATTTTCATTAGAACAAAATGATAGGAATATAGAAATAGTCTGTGAGAGGCAGTCTTTGAGATGTAAACAGAAAGATTGTATGGCAACAAAGTTGTTGCGGGTTGTAACCTATTATTTGGAAAAATATTACATGATGTGAGAGTTTGGTGGACGTAACCCATGGATTGGGTAAACCATGTACATTGGTCTCGCTCTCATGTTCTCTTGATGTTCTTCCTATGTACTTATTTTCCTTGTTAATGGTGTTGTAAATTGTGGACTGATTTCATCAAAATGTTTTAAATACAATGAAGATTGTTTACTTAATGATTATCATATGACAATCTCATTACGTGGAATAAAAGTTAGAATTATTGTTCAAGGTCCTTGCCTAATGTATTAAGTATTATAATCTTAGGAAGGATTAAAATGATCAAGTTTAATACCGTTGATTTATGATGTTTCGATGATTTGATTACTATGTGATTGAGTTTGTATATTACCACTCACAAGCTTTAGGTTATAGTATTTTTAAGGTATATGGGTATGTTACAAATGGTATCAGAGAAAAGGGACAACACTCGGGCCTATTTGGGCTCAACATGAAGTTAGAAAGCATGAATATGGTTAAATATAACCAACCAAAGTATTTTGTTGTGGATGCACGGCAATGATGGACAAGGGAAATATGTTATCCGAGTGGGCCTTCAAAGATTGAAAGAGGTAACCAAGAGGATAAGGAAATGAAATATCATGGCAAAGGTATGTGATTTCCTTATCGATAGATTAAAACCAAAAGTGTGTGAATAATTCTTTCATCTCATCTTAAAGGTTATGTTTATGTTTACACGCTCAAAATGGGAGG
>LPNX010158792.1:26664-88459 GCA_001517045.1 Pseudotsuga menziesii | reverse complement strand
TAAGAAGAATGTAAATGATGATGAATTGGTCATCAATTCAACTAGAGTGATGTTGGAATTTGATGAATGGGGAAAATCATTTTATAAAAATTTGAGGGATATAGTGGAAAGAACGTATAGTCGTACTTTTCATTTACAATAGAAAAATCAATCCAATGACTCTAGAATCAAATCATAAGAACACTACAGAAAGCATTTCTGGAGTAGTGGGCACTAAGATTAGTGACACTTGCAATAGAAAAAACATACAATAAAAAAAGGAATTGTTTACAAAAGTATTGCTTAAAATGTTTTTCTATACTAGTCTAAGAATTTACTTAATAGTTTTTCTATGCTTATTTTCATATAAATATTAATCAACTTTTCATTGTGCTTTTAATTTCTTAGGAGGATTACTAAATTTTGAGAGGAATAATGGCATGTTATCCGAAAGATGCCATTAGGGATGTCAAAAGAATGTGTGCTATGAGATGGTCAAAGAAAAGAACAAAAACACATTACAAGTGGAGCCGTCCCAACAACAACGTGCATCAAATCTATGTCATTATTGTTTTATTTTTAATGTGCAAAGAGTTTACTTATCGCATAAAATACTAATTTTCAATTCTTTTGTTGTTGTAGAAAATAAAAGAAAATGAAATCCATTCAATGCATAAGACAACACAACAAGGCATAAGAGGTTGATTGCGGAGTTTGTGAGTACTTGTGGTTTGCTTCAAATTTCATATTTGGTGTGATGTTTATATTTTATTTTATTTACAATCATACATGGATGTTTTCTAGTAGATTCTAACATATGAAAAACATCCATCTGATCATTTGATTGACATTGGATTAAATATGAGTTGTAAGTATATGTTTGGGTATCAAGGATTACTTGAACAATTTGTAAGTAGCAATGTTGTTTTACGTCCCTTATTTTATAATTAATGGAAGAATAATAAAAAATTAATCAGATATATGTTTTGTCATGGCGTATAAAAGTCACAGGAATCAAAGTATGGAGTGGAGCCAACAAAGGATTTATTGACACACGACATGAGAAATGGTTTTTAAAATATGTGTTAAGTTTATGATTCACTCATTGATATGCTACGACACTTTTTTATTTACACAATAATGCATTTTATAGTATCTATAAATGTAGTTATACTCATTATATTTTATTTTTATGCTTGTAAATGAAACATGAAAATGTGGAACAAAATGTAGTCAATCTATAAAAAATTTAAACTAACTCAAAAACAATATCCCTTCAAGGTGATGAAGAAATGAAGCATGGAAGCAAGTCAAATGACTACATCAGTTTGAGCGATGAATAATGATCAATACATCTAAATGTTGTTGGTTTTTTGTTGGCAAAGTGGTGGAACCCCCCTGATCGGTAGGGTTTCCATAGGCTAAGTAACCACGAACCAGGGGCATCTAAGCCATTAAAATCACCTAGGGATCGCACCTGGCCTAAACCGCACTAACCCTTAACATGGTTGGATTTTTTGGTATCCAACGGGATTAGAACCAGTGACCTCTCACAGCTTAGGGGGCATCTTAACCATACCCCACCACCAACTGTTCTACATCTCGCAGATTATACATCTAAATGTTGTTACTGCAAGTTGTATTTTTTTTATATTTTTATTTGTGAAAAACAAACATTATGTTCAATGTTGACATATCATCGCAATTGGATGAGGATAAGTTATCAAAAAATTTAACAATATCAAATGGCATTTTGATTGTCAAGGACCTTTATGTTGTCCCATATTTTGGATTCTTATATGTATATAATAAAATGGGTTTCTTTTTCTACTACATTCTCAAATGTCGCAAAGTGTTGTATTGATCAAACATATGAATGATTTACATAATTTTTAACAATGAACAAAAGTTTAATAAACACGTGTATATAAGAATGAATACAATTACAATTTTTTTTTCTTCTGATAATTAATTCAAATGTTAAAAATATGGATGATTTTTACAATAAACATAAGCATAATCAACCCATATATATACAAACATAATAAATAAAATTAAAAACTAAATATTATTATAAAAATATTTTATTCTTGAATGATTAATTGAAGTAAAAATAAAAAAGGATAAACTATATTTGCAAATTTATAGGATGGAAAAGCTCACCTTTGAACCATACTTAATTTTACCCATCAGTGCTCTTTTACATGACATAATCCCTACTGATTTTCACTTAATTGATGCACCAATGCTCTTTATATGTACCGGATCCTTTTACAAATAATGAACACTAATGCTTTTAAAAAGACCATTTGCACATGTGCATACATAATGTATATTACGTTCTGGTTTCTTTTGGGGATGATATACACATCGGTTATCTTAACACAACAATATATAATTCCAACATTAGTACTAGTGTATTTATATATTGGCAAGCATCATTTCCTTTAGATAATTCATGGGGATTCATTGTTACTATAAGTGTTTCATGCACCTATTCTTGTATAAGAAAACTCATGTTATATGCATTAGTATGTTATTGAGTGTTATACACACCAGTGTGTATATAACACAATGCATCGATGCTATTACAGTATAATATAAGCATCGGTGTGTTTGCATTGAAATATGTACACCAGTGTGTTTAAATGCATATAAGCATCGATTTGTTTTATCTATATGATACACATTGGTTTGCATTGTCAACTTCTATGCATTGAAAGCATACTAAAAATAAAAAAATAAAATAAAATAAAAAACTTTTTTTTAACCTTCAATCAACCAAGATTTTCTAGTTATAGTGAATAACTACTATAACCTCCATTACCAATAATGGAGGTTGTAGCAGATACTTTTTTGACATTTTTTCCAAACTTGTAATAGTAAAATACTCCATTATAACCTCTGTTGTAGGGTGCTTTTCTTGTAGTGATTTCATGTTACTGAGAAAAACCCTAGTTTCAAAAATCATAAAATAAAACAATATCTTTCTCATGCACTCATGAGAGAGGGTAATTCTATGTGTAATCTAATGTCATGAGGCCAACATAACTAATGATTAGTCAATCCAAGTTTTAGTTGTCAATTTATGGTGAGATTGAACTCGCTTCCTAAATTCATTAAAGGGCATTGCCCAATTTCTTCCAGAGGCGTATAATCAAATTCAAGAAATATAATTGAGTGATGTAACCTCCTACAAGTTTCTTTGGGAAAGGCCAACATGACCACATCATCCACACTATCTGTTGGAACAATTTTTAAAAATTTACTCTGTGATGCAAAAATTGCATTGCATGTCACTTCGGAAAAACATAGTTATGAAAATCGTTGAATAAAACAATATTTTGTTCATAGAATCATGGGTGAGGATCGGTGTCCCTAGGTGTAATTCAATTTCATGATACCAATGAAACTAATGGTTTGTCAATCCAAGTCTTGGTTATCAATTTTTGGTGAGTTCTAACTCACTTCCTAAGACCATTCAAGGACACTTGGTGAATTTCTATAAATGGAATAAAATACAACCTGACCAATAGAATTGAATGATGTAGCATTCTACAATTTAGTTTAGGAAATTCTAACATGACCAAAATGTCCCCATGCTTTGTTGGCATAGTTTTCAAAAATTTACCCTATGATGCAAAAATTGTAGTACATGTTTCTTAACAAAACCCTAGTTCTAGAATCATTAATTGAAAATTATATGGTCCATAGAATCATGAGAGAGGGATGTCCCTAAGTGTAATCTGATATCACAACACCAAAAAAACTTACTGTTTATCAATCTAAGCAACAAATTTGAGTGTCATAAGATAGTCTAAGTGTTTTTGGGTGAGGTTGACATGACCATAATTTCTACACACTTCATTGGCACAATTTTCTAAAATTTACACCATGATGTAGAAATTGGATTGCATATTACTTAGTGAAACCTTTGCTGTAGAAATCATCAAATAAAACATCATCTGGTCCATGGACTTATGTAAGAACGATGTGTCTATGTGTAATTCAATATCATGGGTTCAACGAAATCAATGATTAGTTGATCCGAGTACCAATTATTAAATTATGGAAAGTTTCAACTCATTCAAAAATCCATTCAATGACACATGCCTAATTTCTATCAATGCATAAAAGCCAATTCAAGTAGCATAATTTAGTGTTGTAACATCCTGAAAGTTTGTTTGGGAAAGGTTAGCATGACTACAATGTCAACATTATTTCATTAGAGGAAATTTGAGGTCTAAAATGGGCCTCCTAAAGAAAATAATAAAATAATAGTTAAAATAATAAAATAATAGTTATTAATTTTGGAGGAGAATGAAAAAAACTACTTTTTGTCAATAAACCGAAAAAAGTAGTTTTCTTTTATGACAAATATGTCAATTCAACCATTATGGTTGACTCATTTTATTGAAATTCTAGTGGTTCTTGAATTCCAACTCAAAAAATTTATTATTGGCATGATTTCTTATAAGGCCCGTTTTAGACCCCAAATGTCCTCTAATGATTATCATACTTTTAATAAAAACATATATTCCATGGAGTCATGGAAGAGGGGTGCCCCTAGGTGTAATCCACTATCACAAGTCTAATTGTTTCAATTTAGTATTATACTATGAGTCTTGGTTATCGATTTATGGTGAGTTTCAACTGGTTTCGTAAACCCATTTAGGGACACTTGCCCAATTCCTACCGAGGGAATAAAAAAAAACCATAGTAGCAGAATTGAGTGCCATAACCTCATGCAATGTTTTTGGGTGAGTCCGACATGACCACAATGTCCACAAGCTTCATTGGCATAATCTAAAAAAAATTATCTTGTGATGCAAAAATTGCATTACATGTTAATTAGCAAAACCCTAGTTCCAAAAATAGTAGAATAAAAAAACATCTTATTCATGGATTCATGATAAAGAGATGTCTCTAGATGTAATATAATGTTATCCATCCAAGAAAATCAATATTTTGTCGACTTGAGTATCAAATATCATTTTATGGTGAGTTTCAACTCACTTCCTAAAGTCATTCAGGGAAACTAACTAAATTTGTACCAGGGGAGTGAAAATAAATCCAAGAAGCATAATTGAGTGACATAAGCTACTATAATTTTTTGGGTGAGGTAAATATTACAATGACATTCACATTTTCTATTGGTATAGTTTTCAAAATTTTACTCTATAATGCAAAAAATTATTTTCACGTTACTTAGAAAAACCCTAGTTTCGAAAATAGTCAATTAAAATAACATCCAATCCATGAAATCATAGGAGAGGGGTGTACATAGGTGTAATATTATGTCACGGTTCCAACAAAATTGATGGTTCATCTATCTGATTCCTAGTTATCAGTTTATGGTGAGTTTCAAATTGCTTCCTAAAGTTATTCACAACATTTTCCCAACTTCTATTGGGGCATCAATCAAGAAGCGAATTTAAATGGTCGTAACCTCCTACAAGTTTTTTACATGATATTGACATGACCATAATGTCCATCCACTCCATTGGCACAATTTTAAAATAGTTTCCATGTGATGCAAAAATTATATTGCATGATACTGAGAAATACCCTAGTTCCAAAAATCATCAAATCAAACAATCTTCAATCCATGGAGTCGTGAGAGATGGGTGTCCCTAGGAATAATATAATGTCATAGATCCAACATCATCAATGTTTCATCAATTCAATTCAGATTTAATGGTTATTACAAATTTAAAAAAATGAAATGGAAATAATTTCCCGCCGCTAATTGTTTATGGCCACAAGAGCTCGATCAATCTATGTAGCTCTATCGAGCTCTTATTAATGATATATAGGGCCACAAAGTACATTGTGCAGTTTATTTGTACATGATGATTGGAAATGTAGGACCTCGACTGAGTTGTTGCAACAAAAAACTATCACCATCCTCCATATGTCCATGGCATCCAACCCCTGAGGTAGGACATTCCATTATTATTTTTTTTCAATAAAAAATGTTGGAATAGAAATTTGCAATTATTTTTTTGTTTTAATAAAGAAATTTGTATAAATTTGTTTTGTTTTGTTTTAAACATACTTGATTTTATTTTAATTAAATTATGTTATTAATCAAATTTCAATTCTTAGATTAAATTTTTTATTTTCATGTCACGTTTTTTTATGTAAAATGAAATAGGTTCAGGTTGAGGAGTGTAAACCAAGTTTGGGAGGGGATTATGAGTTGAGTTAGGGGTGCCATGGAATGGAGAGGTTAAGGATAGGAGGTAAAATGGTAATGATATCTAGGGTAGAGAAGCAATGTGGGGGATATTAACATCATAAAGATCGATTTAGAGCAAATGAGGAGGTGAGGACTAGAGGGCTATCATAGATTAAAATGGTTGGTATTATAAAGGAAACCATATTGGAGAGCCGTGAGGAATTACATATGAGGAAGTGAAGGGAGTGGGAGGGTTTTGAGGCAAATAGAATGGTAGCGAAGGGTGGATATGGAGAGGGTGGAAGGAATCATATGTCATGGATAAATAGGGTTAAGGGGTGAAGTAGACATAAAGGATTAGTGTGGATGTAATGGGTGGGAAAATACGGTGGACAAGGGTTGAGGAGAGGGGAGGGAAGGATAATTATTTTTGTTATGTACAAATGGTATTAAAGGCATAAACATGGTTAAGGGGAGAAACAAGGAATAATAAAATAAATAAACAAAGGTCATTTAGACCATGGTTAGGGGAGGAAAACACCTAGGAATTTGGACATAAATTCCATGAACAAAACCTAAAAACCATGAAATAAATCATTTCTAGAGCGTTGTTTTCAACAACTTTGGATATGAATTCCAATAGGATCTTTTTCACACCAAGGGTGAGTTACTTTGTCAACATTTTAAACAAGATCAACATGTAACAATAGAAATTACTCTCTGTCATTTAGGAATCTAGAGTGTTCTCATGTTCATTTAAAAGTCAAATTTTCCTTAAATAGGAAATATTTTCCATATTAGAGACTATATCCAAGGTTCTAAGACCCATTGTCACTTGTATATAAATACTCAATCAATGAAAAGGATATTTGGGAGTTCATGGATGTGTTTAAAATCTTGGACCTTAGGGATTAAGGCCCAAGTTTGATCCTATGACAATATAAAACCCTAAAACCCATACATACTAGAAAAACACCTCATAATGGTGTAATTCCCACACTTAGAAGTAATGAACACCCCCAACATGTCATGTCTATTTATTCAAGGAGTTGATTATATCCTTGGATGTCCAAAATAATATACTCCCTCAAACATGTCAAGAGCCTTAACAAGAACCCAAAGATAATGCTTATTTTCATTGCTTATATTCAATGACATATATGATCCAACTTCATTGTTTCATGTGGATCATTATTTCGAGTGAGTTTCTTTTATCTATCATTCATGATCGTCGAGAAAATATGGTTTACACAGAACACCCTCATCTTGTGAGTGGACTCATAAGTAAACTAAATAAATAGTGTCTGTTTATATTTCAAGTGCATGTACTTGTTAACTATAATTGGTGTTTGTTTCTACTTGCATATAGGGTCCCCACTAGTTGAGCAAGCATTGCGCAGTGTCATGGCTAGTGTCGCACATGAGGGATAGGAGATGCTAAGTGCGTTCGAGTGGAGTGAGGAGGTCCTACATGACACAGGTACTGTAAATTCATATTTATTTATTTTTCAAATATCATTCTCATTATTTTGTATCAATATTAGTGTATTTAATTCCAATATATTTATATTATTATACATATAGTTTGAAGGATTTTTTTTATATGTTTATCAATTACTTACATATGCCCATGGGAGGATGAAATCGCCTTGATTACACTCAAGGAGATCTGGTCACCATGTGATTGTCTCTGTGATCAGTTACATAGCATGAGCCATGAATGCCCATCTAGATGTGCCATCAACATGATGTTAGATGTTGTTGGCGACTTGTTGCATATCCATGAGATGGGTGGGATACTAAGTACCATATGGAATACTACTTTCTAGAAAAGAAGGTATTGGGCATTAGGTCCTAACAAATGGACACCTTTCAAAGTTGAGACAAAGGGAGTGGATGTCAAGGGAATTTCGTTTGACATCCATCCAAATCATTCTCCTAGACAACCACTCAGGATTCAGCAGTCTAGGCTTGAGGATGTTGAGCCTCACATATATGGCATGCTTATAAGAGCATGTGGATGATTACCCCACCATGACTAGGATGCACTATACTTTTCCAAATATATATACTATGAGTTTTTCTTAGGCATGCATCCTCATTACGCTAGCATGTATTCACCTTTCTATGGAATCAGGTAGGGTTTTGATTGTGATCGTCAAGGGTCTTACAAAGACCCTATTGTTTGACCACCCCCTACTCAACTAATTCCATATCCTAGTTGGACTCTAGTATGATCTATGGATATCATAGAGAAATAATAGCTTAGAGTGGAGACACGAGATCAATTGATATGATCCATGCACATTGCATTGGGAACTATATCAACGGTCATGCACAATGAGAGGTCCTAACCACCTCATGTACCTACAAAGCCCGAGTTTTAATGGGTTGACAATGATAGCCTTTGACTCCTTGAATATGACTAGCTAATGACATATGTTATGGGTTTTCGATATACATACTTTGGACTACTTGAGAGATGTCAGTTATGATCAATAAACCAAGTAATTTATATGTACTTGTTTTTTTTCATTATATGTTATTAAAATTTTATTTTGAATACATGTCTATACATTTAAACTACTATTTATTTGTAAATTGTTTCTCCATGCATATGGCCAACATTATGGATGTGTTATTTGGATCTCCCTCAATAGTGGATCATCCTTGTGTTTCCCCTAATGATGTCTCTATGGTATGTATGCTAGTTCCCTCATCCTAATTTTTTGAGTTACATACATGCATATAATTGCAAGTATTTTATTGTAACTTTCATCTTGTCCCTTGGTTAAATTGTACATGGTAGAGGCAAGGGAATTGTAGGTGAGTAGGGGGCACAACTTACCCCGTATCCCAACCATCAACAACCCATTCATGAGGTACTATAATTTATGTTTCAATGCAATATAGATTCAAGTTAATGTTTAATTTATTTTGTTCATCTTTATTATTAGTTTATTGATTATATGCATGATGTCACACTACACAGGAGGATGTACATCGAGGCACTAAGGATCCTATCATGTGGAGACATGAGTGGGAGTCCCTCAATTAGTGTCACATAGGTGATTGAACATCGACTTATCTAGGTCTTGAGGTTGTTACACAACCATAATTTGGATGACAACAAAATTGACATTGCAATTGACAATGACCTTGACATGACTAACGTAAGTTGCTATATCCACTTAAAATTTGCATACATCCAGCATATCGTAAATTTCAAGTGCTTACTATTTAATATTACTAACTTAGACTCATTTGAAAATTTTATATTTGTAGTTTCCTTATCTCAACGAGTGTTTGAGTGTGCCATATCTTAGCCCACAACAACCCTTGCAATCAGGGAGTAGTGCAAGTGGTTCTCATCATGGGGGTAGCCATGCATCCCATCAGGGGCCTAGTCCACATACTAGATGATACTTGTTCATGTCTCATACCACTATTATTATTGTTATGTACATACATATGTGTACTTATACTTTTTATTGGACTCGAGCCTTTGGACTATTTTTGTATTATATTTTTTCTTTATATTGACATGCGTTACTGATCTAGTCTTTATGTTTATGTGGATGTACACATGTAGATGTTTTAACTTTATCCTATGTTTATGTCAACAAATTAATGCAAGTTAGGAGTATATTTTGGATGACGGGTGTTATAGTTGGTACTTATCATATATAATTATAGTTTTAATAATTGATTATCCATTAATTTAAAATATTTTGATATGTAAAAAAGGCTAGGTAAATTATCAAATAACATGAACATAATCTATTGATATCACAAATCACATTTTTTCCCTCCATGTGGGATATGCATACCATCATGAAGTCTTTTTCTATGAGGATTGGTGTCTTAGGAAATTAATCATCGTTAAGGGAATAAAATAAGGCCCTTATTTCGAACTAATGACCACTTTAAGGATCGTGTATATTAAAATAATGCCATAATCCACATAACATGTCCTCCATAGGGAAATATTTTCTTTCAAATAACATGTGGCTATGATTACAATATTTTTTGAAATACAATTTGTGTTCATCAAATTTGATGTTTCATAACTCTCAGGAGTTCAATCAAGCTTTTGCACTAAATAAAGTTAAACCCTAAATCGATGTATTCGAAAATCTATTTAAAAACACAATTGAGGGTTTTAAATATCTCGATCGATGATTTTAAATACCTTGATCAAGCTATTAGCTCGATCGAGGGCTTAAAATATAGTCCTTTATCCCCTTTTTCCACAGTTTGAATTTTTATTCCATCTTCATTAGGCCTGAAATTTGTCCTAGGATGCACCTTAGGTGGTGGACTCGATACCAATAAATTCATAAAATAATCGTCTTTCCATTGACATATAATTTATGTTTTTTGGAGTTCGTATGATATTTTTTTAATTATCTTTTCAAACTTACTCTTGAAAATCATGTCCACAAAAGTTCGAAGTTGTGTAAAGAAAAAACAATATCAAAAAAGTCGACAATCAACAAATTTCAAAAAATGCATACACCTGAGAGAAATAGGTCCTCTTCAAAAGGGTATTTTCTATTTTATATTTTTTTAACTATCATTTTTTTATGTGTGCACACGTGTGTACAAAAATGCGATTAAAATTGTGATTGGTCACTTTTGGAAATTAATAAAAAATACATTTTTTAGAAAAAAATACATTTTTTAGAAAAAAATACAAAACAAATATGTACACCATAGTGCATTATGAGTGTGTGTGTGCGTTCATGTGTGTGTATTATGAATTTCTAACTAAATTATTTTACATACACGAGTCACTTGTTAACTTTTCCTAAAATTTTCAAGGACAAGTCTATAATTAAATGCAATTTTTGACATATTAAATGATATTATTAAATTTTCAAAAAGATATACGTGGAAAGAAAACACAATTCCCTACATTTGTTTTTTTGTTGCAACTCAAAATTCATGTGACAAATATGAGTTTTGAGAGGTTCAATTTAATAAATTAGTAAAAATTTGATTTTTCATTGTCATTTTTTTCCAAATTGTCACCCATCTTCATGGATTCATCTTATAGCGAGTTTCAACTCGCTTCCTAAATCCATTTAGGGACACTTGGTGAATTTATATCGCATGCATAAAATTCAATCCAAGCAATATAGTTGAATATCGAAACCTCCTGCAAGTTGTTTTAGGCAATATCAACATGAACATAATGTCCAAATTCTCTATTGGAACTATTTTAAAAAATTTAACCTGTCATGCAAAAACTGCATTGCATATTACTATGAAAAACCATAATTCAAGAAATCATCAAATAAAACCATATCTAGTCCACATAATCATGAGAGAGGAGTGTCTATATCAGTAATTTGATGTTACAAGTCCAACAAAATTGACGGTTTATCTATCCACGTCTTAGTTACCAATTTATGGTGATTTTCAACTCACTTCTTAAATCCATTCATGGTCGAGGTCAAAATCCAATCCAAATATCATAATTGAGCATGGTAACATGCTACAAGTTGTTTTTACGCAAGATCAACATGAAAACAAGATCCACATGCTTAGTTGGAACAATTTTTGAAACATGATACAATGATGCAAAAATTACATTGCATGTTCCTAAGAAAAAAATTAGATACAGAAATCATTGAATAAAATAATATGCATTCCATGGAATCAATGGAGAGGGATGTCCCTAGGTGTAATATAATAATTTCCCTAGGCGTAATCTAATGCCATGAGTCCAAAATAATCTATGGTTCATCGATCTAAGTCTTGGTTATCAATTTATAGCTAGTCTTAACTCACTTTCTAAAGTCATTCAAGGACACATGGCAAATTTCTATCTAGGGCATAAAATCCAATTCAAGTAGCATAATTGAGTGGCATAACCTCCTACAAGTTTGTTTAAGAAATACCAACATGAACATGATTTCCACATTCTCCATTTGCATAAGATTCAAGAATTTGCATTGGATGTTATTAAGCAAATCCCAATTTCAAAAATCATCAAATAAAACAACATCCAATCTATGGAATCATTGGTGTTTGTGGGTCTAATATTTTGTCATAAGTTCTATGAAATCAAGTTTTTGTTGATCCAAGTCACTATCAATTTATGGTGAGTTTCAACTTGCTTCATAAAACCATTCAAGACACTTGTTGAATTTCTAACAAGAGCATAAATTTCAATCTAAGCAACAGAACTAAGTGTTGTAACCTCCAAGAATTTTGATTAGGAAATACCAAAATGACAATGATGTCCACACACTCTATTGGCATGGTTTTCAAAAATTTACCCCATGAAGCAATAATCATCATTACATGCCCTAGTTCCAAAAATGATCAAATAAAACAACATCCAGTCCATTGAATCAAAGGATAAGGTTGTCCCTAGGTGTAATATGAATGGATTTAATGTGTCTAGCAACCCACTAGCCTCTACACGCAAACTAACTCAATAGATTCCATGACTCATTGAAATGGTAGGCCTTAATTTAGAACCACGATAAATCTATAACTTTAGTATTCATCTTAGAATCATAAAAGTAAGCCAAATAGTACTTATATTATTGGCATTTCATACATCTTATACAATTTAATTTATATATCTCTTTTAATGAAATTGTCATTTACTTCTATTATTTCACACTTTCTTTTGTGGTCATATTGGTGTGCACACCCATATTAATTTCCATTTTATATACTTTGGTTCACTTTTGTATATTAAAATTATAGCACATATATGTGTTATGACATGAAATTAATACTAACATTTAATATTTATTTTTTTCTGAAAACACTCTAGATGATTGATCCATATTTATGTGAGAATGAAATGAAATAGCAGAAATAGAACCACATACACATATAGTATTGCAAGGAAAATAGAGATACAGTGAAAACATATTATATTAAACGAGAGAAATATAACAAATGTACAATAAAGAAGCTATAATGGTGGTAGTTGTATCTATGAGAAGAGATGTGATGACTACATTCATGTGTGCCAATATGAATAAAAAATGAGGCCAAAAGGGCCTATTTATAATAAGCATGAAGGAGAAAACCATATACATTCAAAACCTAACCATAGAAGATGAACCATCATAAAGTTTGTGGCCGCAAGGGGGTTAGTTAAACAATCAACTTCCTGGGGTCATAACTTTTGCATACGATCTCTATTTTGGTGCTCAATAGCCCATTGGAAAATTCTATTCAATATATAACACTTGCGAACGGATGTAATGGGAAACTATTTCAACTCTCAAATCGCCAAAAAACATCATTTAGGGCCTCAAAATGGCCTCAGAACTTTGGGACCTAAAAAACCGTAGAAAAATAACTAGGAAACTACCAAAATGGAAGATTATTTTGACCTAGTAGAATAGGTCTGTGGCCACCGATATCCATATTGATCAATGATGGTCTAGAGGCTATGCTAAGATTGGAGCAGATATATGAATTGATGATGATGATGGATCAAATGAAGATAGTGATGAAGATGTACTAAGGTTGATCAAGATGACAAGGACGATGGTGGTGGTAGTGGTGGTAGCTATTGATGTTGCTCATGATCACAGAGATGATTATTACTATCTCCATGCTACTATAGATGTATTTTATCTTTTATGATGATCCAAACTAATATTACATTATGGATCATATAAACTTATATCATGGATTGTTGTTGATCTATCAATATGATACCTTTATCATTTTGACTTTTGTATATCTAGATATCATAAAACTTATTTCTTGTGATAATGGTGTTTTCATCTCTCTCTCTCTCTCTCTCTCTCTCTCTCTCTCTCTCACACACACACACACACACACACACACACACACACACACACACACATTTGGGGATTTCACTACCTTTAATGAAGGATGATGATGATGATGATGAATTTAATGGTATTATATTTTTAGTTTTTATATATTGGAAGTTGTCAATGATTTTTGGATAGAGAATTAATAAGTATGATGAAATTACTACTTTGGATTAATGTTGTCCATTTCTCTTAAATTTCCTCATAAATTTTATGCTATAAATTTGAATTGGAATATTTTATTTTTATATATTTTATTATGTTACTTGTGAACTATGATATATATCACTATTTAATTGAAATTAATGAAATAATTATAACAACACAAAAGCAAAAATTGACACTATAAAAAAGAATCAAAACGTGGTGTTGATGTGGAAGCACAATGTGGCATTGGAAGAAAATATTTGCACAAAAATATTGGTTGCAAACGAAGACAATAACTAGGAAGTTAAATGTGGTGTTAAACATGAAGCAAAAGTGGAATCATAACTGGGAGATACAATGAAATCCAAATCTAGCACAGATGTAGAAGAAACATTGGAAGAAAATTTTGGTACTAAATGGTAAGCCAAATGTGGTGCTATTGGAAAAGAAAAACTAGAAGCCAAAAAGGAATCACGACTAGAAGCCAAAGTGGAAGCAAAACTAGTCATAGTTTTCAAGATTTTACCCTATGATGAAAAATTACATTGCATGTTACTAAGTAAAAGCATAGTTCCAAATATGATCAAATAAAACAACATCCATTCCATTGAATGACATGATAGGGTTGTCCCTATGATGTAGGATTTGGGCCAAACTATTAAAATATCAAGTTTAATACAAGTTAACCAACCCCTCATCCTGAAAATCATCGTCCACATCTATGTTAGTGCCTGATGTGTGTGCCCACAAATCCCCCAGCTGTAATTAAACAACTAAATTAAATATAAAATATAATTTTAACAGCATTACAAGAATTCAAAAATCCTGTAATGAAGAATACAAAGAACGCAATATACTCTGTTTTTGGATTCTCACCTGCAATATTCCACAATGCATTCATTCTTCTTCTAGAAATGTTGAACCGGGTTTAAACAATCAAAACATGTTTAAATGGAACTCCAATTTATTTCTCTTGGGAATAAAAACAGCCCCCAATATCAAACAATGATTTCCTATGGCAGAGAATCCATTCGAACAAAGAAAATAATAAGTGTTACCATATTTAAAAGCTCTTACACTTTATTTAAATTCAATGAGCTTGCATTCTCAAGTATTCAAACTCATGTGTTCAGTCAAGAAAAGTCTATGTTATTTCATTCTATGTTTAGACATAAGGGAAATAAACCCACAAAATTTGTGTAACCGAGATGTCACAAACCACAACATTTTAATTATTTTTAACACAAATTCACAATTCAAAAAATTCCAAAGGTTTACATTTACACAAGAGTTTGCATTCCATATGCAAAGGTTTGGAGTAATAGATAAAAGATCGTCGGATTTCTGATTTTCAGCATAAAACTTCTTTGCATTAAAACTCACAAAACTCATCTCTACTATTAATCACTCCATTATTTTCAATGTTCAATCCAAATATATAAACTCCCACATTTTTCCAGAAATAAAAGAACCCATATTAAACCCAACACATTTTCTCAATTTCTAGAGTAATCTTGATTCCTCTTAATAGCACATGCACGAGGGATACCCTGTATATAGCTAAAATGAAATACTAAAATACTATCTCTTTTACTTCTTCAAAGTTGCACTCTTATTCCCTTACATACAGTTCCATATTTAAAGTCAATTACTCACTCAGTTAGCTTCAATAGATCCATAAACAAACCTAACATGCATTTATAAAAATTACAATAAACAATTACTCTTTCCCTCATGTGTTCATCAATATCGCATCAACATATATATTAACACGAACACTCATTAATTCAAACAGAGATGTGCTCGACACAAACACATGGAAATTTTATTCATTAATTAAATACAATTCAAAATTTTCCTTGGTCTAATCTTCAACATTTCTTGTCCCTTCTGACTAACTCAAACTACCCTACTCTATCTTCATTTCCCTTTACTTTGCCTATGGGCTTACAATGTGTACAAAAAATATGAATATTTTCCACTCAAGAAATATTTACCTACAATTTTTATGACTAACTTAGGTAAAGATAGAAATTAAATCCGATCTCCTAACAAATCATCACTCTAATATTGTAAGTCTACATTTTTCAATTATGAGAAAAATTCAAATATATTTACAAAAACTTATCTTCGACTCTCTTTTGGCTAGTGTCATGACGCTAAGGTCTTACTAACCTTTAAAGTTTTGAATGAGAGAATGATGCCCCTGCATCACTCTAGGTGTAATATTAATGGATTTAATGTGTCTAACAACACACTAGCATCTACCCGTAGACTGTCCTTTTGAATTATACGACTCATTGAAATGATATGCCATATTTTAGAACCATGACAAATATATAACTTTAGTCGTCATCTTAAAATCATTAAAGTAAGGAGAAGAGTACTTATATTATTGGTATTTCATGTACTTCTTGTTCTATTTAATTTAAATATCTCTTCTAATGCAATTTTCATTTACTTCTACTATTTTCAATCTCTTTTGTGGTCATATTGGTGTGCACATACATATTAATTGCCATTTTATTATTTTACTTTGTTGCACTTTTGTATGATTTAATATTAGCAATATAACACATATATGTTATGTCATGTAATTAATACTAAAAAAGAAGGTGATGATGAAGATTTGATATTGAGGTTGATCAAGATGACAAGGATGACGATAGTAGCCAATGATGCTACTCATGAGTATGCCGATGATTATTACTAATCCATGCTATTAGAGATGTATTTTAACTTTTATGATGATCCAAATTAATATTACATTAAGATCATGTAATCTTATGTTATGGATTGTTGTTAACATATCACCATGATACCTTTATTAATATGATGTATTTTAACTTTTATGATGATCCAAATTAATATTATATTCATGATCATATAATCTCGTATCATGGATTATTGTTGACATATCATTATGATACCTTTATCATTTTGACTTTTATAAATGTAGAGATCATAAAATTTATTTATTGTGATATTGACATTTTTAATATATATATACATGATTTGTTCTTTTTACTTTAGTATAATGATCTCTATGATAGGTTTTGATCGAATGATATATTGACTTTCATTTCTTTTAATGAAACATGATGATGATGTTGTTAGCATTATTTTGTTATTTTATATATATTGGAAGTCATCAATGATTTTTTATGGAGAATTAATAAGTATTATGATATTGCCACTTTGGATGAATATTGTCAATTTCCCTTAAATTTCCTCATAAATGTTATGCTATATTGAATTTGAATTATTATATTTGGTTTTGTATAATATAGTATGTTATTTGTGAACCGTGATATATATCATTATTTAATTGAAATAAATATAATAAAGGGGGTCATAACAAGGAATCAAAACTTGACACTTCAAACAATAATCAAAATTTGGTGCTAATGTGGAAGCAAAATGTTACATTCATGTGGAAGAAAATATCGACTCAAAGTTGGATGCAAATATAGGCACTAAATAGGAAGCCAAATGTGGTGCTAATGAAGAAGAAAAAGTGGAAGCACAACTAAGAGCTAAACTGGAAGCTAAATCTGGGACAAATGCAGAATAAACATTATAAGCAAAACCTAGTGCTAAATGGGAATCCAAATTTGGTGTTATCCCATAAGAAAAGATAGAAGATAAAAAGGAAGCATAATTGGAAGCCAACAAGGAAGAAAAACTAGGCATTAAATGGGAAGCTAAATGTTGTGTCAATGCGGAAAAAAAACAAGAAGCAAAAATAGGTGCTAAATGGGAAGCGAAAATAAGCATTAAATGGGAATCCAAATATGGCGCTAATGTGAAAGAAAACATGGATGCCAAATTAAGTGCTAAAGTGGATGCTAAAGTTGGCGCTAAAGTGCAACGAAAACATGGCATTATAGTTGTAGCTTTAATGGAAGTAAAATGTAGTGCTATAGAGTACATTAAATGAGGCACTCAATCCAGAGAAAATGGCATTCTTTTGGGTGTTACTCCTCACACTAAACTACTACATGAGGCATTATTCCTAACACTGTTCTTGGCACTATTCTTCACACTAAAGTAGGCTCTATTCTTGCTGCTAATCTTGGCACTATGAGTAGGTGTTATTCTGGAGCTAAAATCGACACAACTATCGATGTTTTATCGAAATGTTGTTTCTCACCGAGTTCAGTTCTAGATTGTACAACTCAAATGGGAAAATAAACTTGCACTAAAAATTGTTGTTGAATTAGGCGTGAATCGCCTATTTTGTTGTAAAACCTCCCCTTAATAGTATGTTCTTTAAGTAGTATTTGAATTGGAGAATCAATTTTACCTAATAATGATTATAAGTAAAATTGTTGACAATATTTGCTTTTGTATTTGGGAAAAGCGTTTTTTTCATATGTTTGTAGGTCTTAGAACATGGATCAAGTGAAAAACAAGGTAGATTTGGATCAATAAGCCAAGGATCTTGGTAAACAACCTTCAATATCAAGTATATTATTTTTTCATTTGTTCCTTACAATTCATGAAGGTTTAGCTTTTAAAAAAAGAAGATTACAACTCTTCACATTCTATCTTGTGTGACAATTCAAACCCTAACTAATAACATAATTTTATCTAAAACACCATGTAAAATAAAAATATTTACATGGAGTTCCAATGGACTAACTTCGGTTTATGTCTAATAGATTGTGAATCTTCATAATCTATCCATGGATTTCATCTTACGAGATAACGAGTACCATGGCTGGCATTACGCAATTTAAAAATAAATAAATAAACGCGTATTATTTACATCGAACAATAATTGACATGGTTTTATAATTTTTTTTCCTGTCCATCCTTTTCCAATTCATAAAATTGATGAGCGTTGTGATGAGAGTAGGGCATAAAATAATACTTGCCTGACCCACCTTATATATACACATGACGTTATGATTTCATTTACATTAATCATGCTTGCAGGAGGACTTTAATTATTAAACTTTTTGATATACATAGAATAACCAGTTAATATGCTCTGTTCCAGTTTTATTTACATTAATTATATAATTATAAACTTATTTTAATATTATATTGACTTTTTAAATTGATACATTTTAATTTATGTATTAATTAAAAAATATATAATAAATAGACAACATGCTATGACTTTACATCCAATGAACAAGGGAAAAATTATTTGACTCACCTTATTTTTGGCGATGATGTTTATCCAATACAGTGTAGATCGTGATTCATGGATTTTCATCTTTCTTGTCAGATAATGTGGGGATTACGTAAACCATGACTTGCGCCAACATAAGTTAACTTTTATATTTTAAAAAAATTGTTAATTTTTATATTTAAAAAAAAACATATTACGGGAGAGTAACCATTAGCTTTGCATTTTTTTACTGGTGTAGTGTAATTTTTTATGTTTTTGAGTTTGTTTTTTTTTCAAAATTTTATATTTTTGGCATGTATCATATCTGTTTTGAGGTGTGAAGAATTCAAAATAATACTATGTAACTATAAAGTTTTAAGTTGTCTAATTCTAGAATTTTTTTTTGAAAAATAATTTTAAAACATTAAAATATTTATAATTACTGGTATATAAAATACTTTTATAAACCATTCATGATAATTAGAAATTTCAAGATTCAGTGAACTAACACCATGACTATTATAACTTCAAGATTAGTGAACTAACACCATGACTATTATAACTATCTCCACTACTCACCCTACTTCACCACTGTTAATAGTTGGCGATTCTACTAGTTAAAAAAAAAACATAAAAATTCAGCTAGGTCGACAATCATGACTAAAGCAATAATGTTATTGGCCGCCTGGCCGGCCTCTGCAAGCCATATAAATGCAATGCCATCCATGATTCCTATCCCTCACTTAAAATCTCATTGCAAATTTCGCAGCTATATTTATCCAACAATCCATGGGTACCTTGGTCGGTCATGTCTTGCCAGGTATAGGATTTCTGCTAGTCGGGCTCTGGCATCTCTTCAACACAATCACAAACTACGCGCGTTCTCCATGGGATTTCCACACTCAGCCATGGTTCCCCGCTAAATTCGGTGGCCGGATGTTTAAGTACGTGGAGCTGGCCATCTTTATAGCAACGTCCAGTTTAGCGATTTTGGCGGAGCTCTTCATCGGGCCACACAAGCACCAACCCCTGGCAGACGATTGGAGCATCCCGTCGAACCACCTCAACGACTTCGAGCACTCCACTATATCGTTGTTCTTCCTTGTCTACGCTTCCGTGGCTCTACACGCGGAACGAAAGAAGCTTACGGTTCCGCCGGGGGCGCTGCGAGTGATCGTGGCGCTTGCTTTTAGTCAGGAGCTGCTGCTCTTCCACCTTCACTCAGTCGACCACATGAAGTCGGAGGGGCATTACCATTGGCTCCTTCAGCTCATCGTTGTCGTCACTTTGTCGACCACGTTGCTCGAAGTTCCGTTCCCTAAGAGCTTTCTGGTAGCAACGGTGCGCTCCGCGTCGTGGGTATTCCACGGGGTGTGGTTCGTCCACACGGGGTTTGTGCTCTGGATCCCGGCCTTCGTGGCCAAGGGTTGCCAGATAGAGCGCATCAAGGGCCACGATGTGGTCATGTGCACCAGCGAGGAAGCACTCATGCGAGCCAAAGCGCTTGCTAACTTACAATTCAGCTGGTATCTGGCATCAATTCTTGTATTGACGATCATGTTTTATGCAAGAACAGTCGGAATATATGCTGTCAACGCTGCGTATAAGCCGCTGGAGAGCAAGCCTGTGGGCGAGGGTGACAAGATGGCCGGCAGCGCCATCGAGATGGGCAGCCAAGGAGTCGAGAGGCGCTGATTTATTGACGGTTCAGAGTTCCATCGATAGTTTACAGAAAGCACTAGACCTTCAAAGATGAAGAAGCACACACATACTTGTTCATTTGTTTTGAGTGATAATTGTTATATATTAGTATTGAGAATTAATAATTCGCTTAGTTTTTTCACTGTAAAATTCTTCCCGTCATAAAACAGCGCTGTAATGCCTGTAACAGGCTTATCATGTACTGTGCATGGAAGATGAATTCAAAATATACGCAGCCCTTTCACAATAATAAGAGATGGTGTATTTATTTCTCTATTTTGAAGTTTAAATATTTTTTTATTTATCTATTTTAATTTTGGATTTATCATAACTTTATAATATCAAAATATTTTCTATTTATATAGATTTATCATAATTTCAGATCAAGCCAAAACTTTTTTTAGAATGTAAATACAAAAACAAAAACAAAAAAAAATTAATCTCATCAATAACAAATTTAGAGTTCTGTATTTACATTACATTAAAAAAATAAAAATCTAAACTTTTTTTAGAATGTAAATAAAAAACTAGAAAAAAAAAATAAATCTAATTGCATCAACAACAAATTTAGAGTTCTGAATTTACATTACATTACAAAAAATAAAAATCTAAATACAAAAACTGGAAAAACAATAAATTTAATCCCATCAACAACAAATTTAAAGTTCTGAATTTACATTATATTAAAAAAATAAAAAAATAAAATCCAAACCTTTTTTAAATGTAAATACAAAATCTAGAATTTTTTTTTGACTCACATAGATTTAATCCTATCAACAACAAATTTAGAGTTCTAAATTTACATTACATTATACAAAAATTAGAATTCTAAATCTACATTACATTATACAAAAATTAATAAGATAAAAAAATCTACATTAAATTCTAAAAATATGAAATAAATCTACATTAAATTCTAAAAATATGAAATAAAAAAATAATAATAAAAGACAAACATTTTTTAAATAAAAAAATTAAATCCTTGAAAGTTCAAGTGCCTTTAGTCTTGGAGAATCTATGATACCTAAAACTATATTTCAAATGAATGAACTTATATGAGTGCATAAAACTTATGGCAATTGTTTCCACTATGTAGCATCATGTTAATCTAATCTTTTCATTATATAAGTTTGTCTTACTTTCTATACAAAATGATAATATACATCTAAATTGTTAGGTTTATATTTTATTATTGTTAATTTAATTTTTCCATAATATAAATTTGTCTTACTTTCTATACAATATAGATGTAAATTGTTATGTGTATAAATTTTCTTCCTATACTAAATATTTGACACTATGTGCCTCATATACATATAGTCATATTGATGGATCCAAATGGACATAGCCCTAACCAACCGCTCTAACCACCCATTGTAATGTTTACATTAACAAACATAATAGAACTCCTAAAGCAATGTACTTGAAATTTAAACATATAAAATCATCACATCGTTAGTCCATGTTTGTCACAATTTTATCCACACGTGTTTGCCAATTTTTTTTTTCATATTTTTGCCTCTCTTAATTCACCACCATAATAGTAGGGTTCATTTGTATCCGTATTTTTTTCGAACTTTCTTTTGCATTGAAATTGATTACTGATTATGTTGTATTCTCTTTATTTAAAGCAAATTGTATTTTGCATCTAAAATGCATAAGATTTGAATTTTTTAAACTCATATTTGTAATTTTTTTCCTTTCATTATTATATGACGTTATAGGGTAGAGAGCTAGAAAATATTTCTTTAATCAATGTTATATTAGTTATTGGTGACCTTAAATATTGTTAAAAAGAGCTATCTAAGTGATGAATAACTGTTTTTTTAAGTTTTTATGATGAGTGTATAGAGATAAGTGTTTATTTGACTTTATTTATTCAAGCATGAGAGTTATGAAATGATTTTAATAGCTCCCTAAATCTCCAAGATACCTAATAAGTTAGAAAGCTTGAGCTAGGCCTCAAATAATAGACGTTAATAATCAAGTTGAACTTTACTTTCCTTTACAAGTATTCTCTTTCACTCATGCAAGTCTAGAGTTTGAGGGAAAATAAGTAGTAGTTTGGAAAAGATTTTACTACTACAATCCCTTTATTTGAATTTGATACCTAGTTATGACTACAACATGATTCTTGATTATTGTAACCAAGGCTTGTTTTTCTTACAAGATCTTTGCCATTTTGCAAAGAATTTAGGCATCTTGAAAGTAGAGTCGAGCAAGTTGGATGATAGGTAAGAAATGGAATGCCAACAAATTTTACTCGATATTATGAATTGGTAAGAAAACCAACAATTAATCTAGTTATGTGTTGTGTAAAGGATCCAATAGGATTGTACCTTTTCCCCACACAAGAGATGAATTATCATCTACTTTTGTAGTTAAAGAAAGAAGTGAGGATGAAAACAATGTTTTTGAAAGAATAAAGGTATTAGGGAAGACATTTAAGTATCACATACATGAAGAATTAGAGTGAGGTTCTTTGAATCAAGATGTTGTCTAATTGAGTTATTTTTTTTCAATTTAAATCTTATAAAATAAAAATGTAGATTTATTTATAGATAGTTGTTATAACTTCATATAAGAGAAAACTAGGCATACGTACACATTCCATTAACTCTAAAATCAAAGTTGCACCATTCTTATTTACTTACATTGTACATAATTCTTTGTGCAAAATGACATTGGTGTGGTTTTCAATGAAACTCCCTTGTAATTGAAATCAAAATTGTGTAAGTTGTAGATAATATCACATGTGCCCCATAGCATTTCTTAAATGTCATTCCCATTAATGAATGGAAAAGTGTCATTAGTGTATTGTTTCTCATAAAGAATTATTTTTCAACATTTGTTGTGGTTTCTAGGATGCATTGCAATGGGGGGGAGGGGTGTTTATGAAATGGTTCTTAGATTTGAGTTGTGTGAAAGAAAGATAGAGGTGGTCATTTGATATGGAGGAATTGATGCTAGACTTTGATTGGTTTGAGATTCAAATACATGGTATTAATTGGTTCTTGTACATAGTAATCAACATATTATTTTGTATACATGATATGCCCTTTCAAAGGAATATATATATATATATATGGATATTTTGTCGTATGTCCTTAGCTTAGATTTGTGTTCAATGTTGATATTGAAAATTCATTGTGGAGATAGATAAGAAAAACAAATGTTTCTCCGATGAGGATTGACAATGAATAAAAACATCCTTGCACGTGGGACGAGTGGTGCACCCATGAATGGACTTGGAGAAGGAGGGGGCTTGGAAGGATTTTCTTCCCCTTTCATTACAATAGAAGCATGAGCTTGTTAATAAATTAGAAACATGTGCACTTTCCTAGGAATGCACACATATTATTTTAAATAGGTTTGGTTCCTCTCCTAACATCTACAGAACTATTACCATGTATATTTGACAACTTTAAAATAACAAAAGAATGCATAGGCCAATTGTTTATTGTTTATTTGTCCCTCCCAACACTGCAAGGAAAAGACCCTCTAGTAGATTTTTTTAGTGTTACAAGGTTGGCCAAAGTTGTCAAAAAGCCATTTGCCACAATCTTTTCTAATGTTACTGGATGTTTTGGAAGATATTTTTACAAAAAAATATTATAACTAAATAAACTCAATGGTTGGAGGCTTTAGCAGAGATTTTTTATTTGGTGCACTATATTGATATAAGTGCATTGGTGCTAACAAATGAAAAATGCACCAATGCATTTAAATGAAAACAAGCATCGGTCTGTACCTAAATTTTAATTGCATCGATGCTTTATAATAAATATAATAACAATGATACTTTATAATAAATATAGCATTGGTGCTTATGAACTCTTATAATGCACTAGTGTTATAAGGGAAGGAAAACACACCAACAAAGTTGGTTGGGACACTTATATCAGTCCTATATAAGTCTATATCAGTCCGACATCAATCATATATCATATCTCATAATATGGACTTCATGAGATCTACAACATGTCAACAAAAGGCATACAACAATGTATATGCTCATCATGTTATGGCACAATTTCAAATTCTTGGAATTCAGATTTCTATATGACTATAATAAACAAATTCAAAACATTTTAAATATGATTTTTTGTAACAACATATGATAAAAAATAGAAGACTTGTCTTTTATTATTTTGCAGGCTCCCTCTTGATCTTTGCATCCTTGTGAAGGTTGTTGGATTCCTTTATTCACTGTAACTTTAAATGCTGCAAAATTAAACTTATGCAATACGTAGTGAGTCTCTGCATGGGAAATAAGGATCCCATGCACACTAGAGAAAATTATCTTCTCCACTAAAAGAGAAGATAATCTTACTAATGCTACAAATTAAATAAAAATTCTGATATTAAATTACAACCACTCAGTGTATCTATAGACTAGGTAATTCAAGGTGTTTTGTTAGGAAAATCGTGGACATGTGAGTAGGAAATTGAAAAGAAACAAGAGTAAGTTCAAAACAGTGAATTCATTTCCCCTAACACATTTAGATTAGGGAGAATTCATCTTTCATAGTCCTCTATGTGGAAACCTACTCCTGTGTTTCTGGGTCACCCAACTATGAAACTAGGGAAATTCATCCCATCCTTGCGACCAAGGGATTGGGGAAAAGTGTATAGGTGTTATCATTCGTTTAGATAGAATAAAATTTTACCTTGGACAGTTCATGTAATATATATCGATATGTCTGGATATTTTAGGAAAGTGTTGGGATTTTTAGGCAATTTTGGCCTAAGGAAGTCCTATGCAAGTGGAAATAAATTATAATATAGATTTATTTATGGGTTGTTCGGTCTTTTAGTGATCCATACAAACTTAAAAGAACCGAATTTGAGTGGGTGAAACTCATTTTATATCCAAAAATGTAAAACTAGTCAATCCAAACTAGTGTTCTAGCTAGGGTACAGTATTAAGCATAAATCTCGTAGAAGAATGAATTCAATACAGAAAATGAAATAAAAAATACATTAATACAGCTTCAATATACATATATAATCATTTATACTCATTCCCACAACCTTTTCTTACTCCTTATTGTAGTGGATTGATCAATTCCCCCCATTACAATGACAAATTAAGCTTTTCATGAGAAGCTGACAGGGTAAACTTCAAAGACAGAATTATTATAGCAAGACAAATATTAATGACAGATTTTATCAGCTATTACACATCAAATAGAATTGGATTGAATGACCATTACATAAGATGAATCGAAATGATGGGTAGGAGGCCCAAAATTAGGCATAAAGAAGGCTGAGAGTGTAGGTGAAACTTGGGATTCACTGGATCTTGACCTGAATCAAATGGAGGATGCAAAATATGACTGATAAGAATTCATTGGTTGAACATTAAGCTCTCCATACCTACAAATAGAAGGGAATGGGACTGAAGGAGTGGGGCGAGGAAGGTTTGGGGCTCATCTCTCAAATCTTTGAGGTGCATCACTCAGAATACTATGCTCACATAGCATCAAACAAATTGTGTAAATGAGATTGAATTGTTCTTTAATATAACTCTGGGTGTCTTGTTTAGCAAGTAGAGGCCAATGGTGACCCATGAAATAAATTCAACCACCTAGAAGCACTAACCCTCACCACATAGGCACCCTCCTTGAGAAAAATGGCATGTAGGACCATGTGGAGATGCTTCCTTGTCCAATTCATTGCTCTGACTTAGCAATTGTGCCATCCTTAGTCAAATAGTTGTTGCTTTTATTCCTGACATCTTTATGCTTTTCCCTTCTTTTGAGACTAAGTCTCCATAAGGAAACTGCACCCTCCTTTTCCAAAAATTTCCTACTTTTTTCCTTACATATTTTTTGATTCTCCGAGAGGAAATTGTGACCTCCTTTGCAAAACTTTCCCGCTTTTGTCTCTAGCTTCTTTTATGTGGATTTTAGGCACTTTCCCTTTTCCTTTGTCTTCTTTTGTCATATATTTTCCTATTTTTACCTTGGCAAGTTGACTTTCCCAATGCGCCCCCTGACATGGAAAGCTCATTTCCACATCACTAAATTGCATAATTAATAATAATGATGAATAAAAAGTAAATACATGCCTCAATAATAATTATTAGCAAAATTTCCCTAGGAAGAATAATTAATGTCAATTTGAACCCCTAGGATTTTTAGCATGGTCAACACTTTTAATGATCAGATTGAGGGTACATGACTGTCCTCCCCTCCAAATCTGCTTATCCTCAAGAAGAAGCAAACAGGGTGCTGCAAGATCTGCTCACCCTCCCAAGTAGCATCTTCACTAGGTAAACCTTTCCACTATATCAAATATTCCTTGATTGTTCTATTCCTTAATTTCCTTTCTCTGCCCATCAACACTTTCTCTGGTACTAAGACCAAA
The DNA here is from genome assembly GCA_001517045.1 of Pseudotsuga menziesii. Taxonomy (NCBI): domain Eukaryota; kingdom Viridiplantae; phylum Streptophyta; class Pinopsida; order Pinales; family Pinaceae; genus Pseudotsuga; species Pseudotsuga menziesii. Next base: position 61,137 of record LPNX010158792.1, on the reverse strand, counting down.
TGGCCTTCATCATCCAGAGATGGAAGTTCTTCAGAAGATACTATCTGTTGTCCAACTACTTTCTTCATACAAGACACATGAAAAACATTATGGATTTTGTTGTTTTCGGGAAAATCCAACTCATAGGCCACTTCACCAACTTTTCTGATAATCATGTAGGGTCCATTAAATATTGGCCGAAGTTTTTCATCCCCTTTCTTCTTCAAAGAAGACTTTCTGTAAGGCTGCAGCCTTAGGTACACTAAGTCTTCCACTTGGAATGCTCTGTCTATTCTGTGTTTATCTACATACATCTTTTGTTGGTTCTGTGCCATCTGCAGATTGTCTTTTAGTGCCCTTAAAATGTCTTGGTTTTTCTAGGACCAATATTTAGCTTTTTGTGCCCTACAGTATCCAAACATTAAGTCTACAAAATTCGGATCTTTATACTCATACAAGGCCATAAAGTTTATCATTTTGATAGAAATATGAAATGTGGTATTATAACAGAACTCACCCAGGTGGAGACAAGTTTCCCAAGCTCCTTTCTATCTCATAACATAGTTACGTAGGTACCCTTCAAGCCATTGATTCACCCTTTCAGTTTTTCCTTTTGTCTAGGGGTGATAGCTTGTGCTCATGTTCATATTTGTTTCAACCAGACCAAACAATTCCTGCCAAAAAGCACTTGTGAACCTACTATCTCTGTCACAGATTATAATTCTGGGAAGTCCATGCATCCTGAAAATATCCTTGGAGAATAGAGAAACAACCTCACTATCTAAAATAGTGGATGTTACTGCAAAAAAGCGTGCATATTTTTTCAACCTATCAACCACCACATAAAGACTGCCTTTCCCTTGTGACTTTGGAAGCCCGGTGATAAATTCCATGGATACACTTTCCCATTTTTTATCTAGAATAGGAGAGGCTGGAGAAGTCTAGCATGGTGTGTGTGCTCCACTTTGTTTGGTTGACATGTAGAAAATTCCTCCACATACATTAGAACATCATCTTTAAGGCCCTTCCAAGTAAATCTCTCCCTTACGTTCTAATAAGTATTCAAAAAACTAGGTTGACTATCCACCAGTGTATCACGTGTAGCTTCTAAAATATTCCTCTTTAGTGCAGATCCAAGCAGTAAGAAAAATATTTTTTGTAGTAGATGAGGTCATCATGAACTTTGTACTCTTCATTTTGGTTTACCCCATCCAAAAATTCACAAGCAAATTGATATTTAGAATATTGAGTGGCCAACTAGATCTTCCATTCATTTAACATCTGCAACAAAGAGAGTGTGGGCTTATGGGAGAGTGCATCAGCCACAACATTCATTTTCCCTTGTTTATACTCAATGTCAAAACCATAGGAATAAACTTTACTAACCCATTTTTCTTGCATTTCATTGAGTTACTTTTGGGTAAGGAAGTGTCTAAGACTGATGTGATCAGTATTCACAATGAATTTATCTCCCACCAAGTACTGTCAGAATTTGGCCAATGCATGCATAATTTCCAACATCTCGTTATCATATATGGAATACAACATTTCATGTGGCTACAATTTTATACTCTCAAATGAAATAGGATGCCTATCTTGCATCACAACAGCTCCAATGCTTACACCAGAAGCATCACATTCCAACACAAAAGGTTTAGAAAAATCAGGCAAGGAAAGTACTGGACAACTGCTTATTATCTCTTTCATTTTCTACAAATATTTTTCATCCTCCTCACTCCAACTAAATGCACCCTTCTTAGTCAAATCTATCAAGGGTTCAGTGTACCAGGAGTATCCTTTGACAAATCTGTAGTAGTAGTTACAAAGGCCAATGAATCCTCTTAGTTCGGTGAGGTTCCTTGGGCTCGCCCATTCCAATATGGCCTTTATTGTTTCTGGGTCTACCTTGACCCCTCCTTGGAAGATCAGATGTCTAAGATATAGTAGTTTTGTCATGCCAAACTCACACTTAGACATCTTGGCAAAAATGGACAGATCTGCAAGCATAATGAGTACCTCCTCCAAGTGGTCAAGTGCTTCTCCGATGTCATACTATAGATTAGAATATCATCAAAAAACAAAAGGACATACTTACAGAGTTGTTTGTTGAACACCTTGTTCATGCATGATTGGAAGGTTGTTGGTGCATTAGTCAAGCCAAATGGCATGACCAAAAACTCAAAGTGGCCAAAATGACAACAGAAGGTTGGATTTTGTATGTCTTCCTCCCTCATTCTGATTTGATGGTACCTTGATCGGAGATCTATTTCGGAGAAAAAACTGGCTCCATCTAGCTCATCCATCAGCTCATCAATTCGGTTATTTTGGTACTGGTTCTTTATGGTCTTCTTGTTCAAGGCCTAATAATCTATGCACATCCTGACTTTCCTATCCGTCTTCTTCACTAGATACATCAAAGAAGCAAAAGGACTAGATCTTGGTTTGATAACACCCAACTCAAGGAGCTCCTTGAATCTCTTTGGATGCTTATGTTTATTGGAAGCGTACCAGCCTCCAACTCAATTTTGTGTCCAATTCCATGGTCAGGTGTCCTTCCATGTGGAAGGTCTTCAAAAACCCTCTTATGCTTGTGCAACAATTTTTTTATATCTTTGGGATGGGAAGAAACTTTGGAAGTAGTTCCCTCAGTGGTGATCTAGCATTCAACATCCCATTCAATGTCCCCATGCCTCATAACATATCTCATACTTTTGGTAGAAATTACTTGGTTGGGATAAGTATTCATGCCTTTCAATACCACTGGTTTTCCTTCAGCATCCTTGAAAATTTTGTGTGGTATCTGGTAATTCATAAAATTCTCTCCAATAGAGTACAACCATTGTACCCCAAAAACCATGTTGGTGTCTTCCACATTGAGAGCATAAAAATTCTCTTTCACAGTATAGTCATCGATATTTACTTGCAGATTTGGAATCCATCGATTGCATTCCATAGTATGGTTACCTGGAATGACCACCGTGAATCCTTCAAAGGATTCAGCTGGAAATTTTCTCCTCTCCACCAGGGCTGAATCATTATAATTATGGGTGGCACCCCCATCAACAAGGACTATGATTTGTTTCCCTTGCAGTACTACTTTCATCCTTAAAGTATGGAACCGAGGTACTCCACTAAGTACTGCAATTTTGATGTTGATTTGATGGAGTTGCTCCTCTTCTTCAGTTGTTTCATACTCTCCATCATCCATCTCAGCTTCTTCGATCACCTCTTCATCACTTTCAAAAAATACTTCAATATAGTATGCTTTTCCCTTCACACACTTGTGGCCCAGAGCCCAAGGTTCTTGGCAGGAAAAACATAGCTTCTTCCTCCTCAATTATAACACCCCAGTTTTGACCCCAATTGCATTAAATTGTATATGATGTAAATATCATTATTTAATCATGGTGTGGAGCTCAAGGCAAAGGCCCCGCCATCGATTTAGTGTTTTATGTTTTGGCAATTAAAATCAATGTCGATGGTATTCTGTGCTAGCCAGGCACATTATAGTTTTGGAGATCATGTAAATATATAATTAATAAAAATACCCACAACTAGCTATGCCAATGCAACATTAAAGAGATGGGGGAATTATTTCACAAGGAATAGGGAGGGAAATTATTCAAACCCTTTGAGCCAATAGCGTAAATCCAAATGTCAAAGGGAAAACCCATAAAGTTGTCAACTACCTTTTTTTTTGTTATTAACCCAATCGTTTATTTCTTCCAAAAATCGGTTGGGGTAGTTAATGCATGGGGAATGGAAGGGTATGGAAGTCATGGGGACTTCACTTAGTGAACCTCTCACATAGCACATGGTGGGATATTGAAGAATACCCTTAATTTCGAGAGATGTTTACCCAAACTCTTTTTTTTGAAACCCCATCCCGGTACTTAAAACCTCCTTCCCACCCCTTTTTATACCTCAATCCTTATAAACCACCCTACCACCCCCACCTTAAACCCCTCATCCCCCCAATACCTGTAATATATTGGTTCAATTTTTGATAATTTTAAAACCCACAATATGAACTAATGTGATAGGATATTGGTCAACAAGTGAAGCCCCCGTGATGGCAGTAAAATTTGAATTGGGGCAAGCCATCATTTTTGAAAAATCTGATTTTGAATTATTGGGAAAGTTATCTCCCATAAATTGCTTCCCATCCCATTATTCATTTGCACCCTTCATTTCCTCATGTAATTGAAGCTTGTTGGGATCTCTCCTTCACGTTTTATGCAATTACCTTCACTTTCCATGGCTGGGAAAACTCGCTTTTGTATTGCTGAGTGAATGTGCAGAAAAGATTCACATTTTTATGTCATTTCCTCATTTTCTTCATGCCCAGAAATTCGTTTTTTTGTTGTTCAGCCGATGGGAAGATATATTTCCTGATCTATGGGTTTAGGGAGGTCATTTTTTCTCTTGTAACATCCATGAACATTTCCTAAAATCAGATTCAATATCCCAGAGTTTTTTTCCCTTTCGCCAAATCGTTTTTGTTTCCAAAACCATTTTTCTACAAGGCCAACATGTGTATTTTGATGTTGTGTGCACCCTTGTGTTTTGTTTTTCTGTAAATCCTTGGTTTGGTCTGAACCCTTAGGAGTGGAAGAGGGAAGAATTGGCTTGATAAACCTATTGAAGAGAGGAACCTCACAGAGATATCAATAGGAGTTGGCTATTCTTCTATGCACACCCTGAAGAGCACTTGAAGGGAAGGTATGTCCTGAGGGACTGTGTAGTAGAGAAGGGGATACTTCCTTGTGTTGGGTGCATAGGTATTATGGAGGCCAAACCATATCTTGTGTAGGTGGTCATATCTCTATGGTTTGTCTCAATAGCTTAGCAATTCAACCTTTCCACCTCCTTAGCATCCTGATAAACCCAAATCTAGTTTTGGCTTGGCTGAATTTTGATATGTCTTTGGCTATGTGTGAGCTTGTTGTTGTTCCCTTATTCATTGTGGGAATCATGCCCAAATCAGGGGTGGAAGTGGTGCTAAGAGATTGATGAGCATGCTGGGCTATGGTTGGGTGTAACATTGCAGCAACATAGCTGGTTGCGGTACAAATCCTTTTCAAGATAAGTATTTTCTTGTGTATTTAATTTCTGCAAATGTATTTGTTTTAATGAATTCTTATGAACATCATGAATGTGTTTATGTAATGCAATTTTATTCCACTATATAGTGCATATGTATATGTATATTAGTTCAATACATTTTTATTATTATGTTCACGGGTCTAGATCCCCAATTATTATGACAAAGCAGTGTGTTGGTCGCGCCCTCTCCATCAGGGAGATGAGGGGAGGGGATGTTACATCAATTCATCTTGATCCTTATAGGAGTAATCTCCTCTTTCTAGGGGAAGGGATGTTTCTCACAGGAGTTCTTTGATTCTGAAATTTATTTGGCATAAGAGTTCTGGGAGGATACTTGGTCCTTGGAATTGCATCCTGTAGGTCTCTAGTCCTTCTCATTGCTTCCTGCAAAGTGGTGGGTCGGTAAGTGAAGGGTCAGTAAGCCTTCACCAATCCCTTCAATGATTCAGCCAGTACTTCTGCAAAAAAAAGAATCAACCCTGATTCTAATATGTCAGTGACCATTATAGCCACCTTTTGGAACTCTAATATGTATGCTTCTGGATTTCCAACTTGTCTAATGTGTGCCAAATCTTAGAAAGAGATATCAGGATCTCTCCGATCAAACCTTTCTATTAATTTTCTGGTGAACTTCTCGTAGGTGAATAATTGATCATGACCTAGGGTTTTCATGCCATGAAACCACCATTCAATGGCCTCCCCATCAATATGTAGGGCTTCCAACTTGATTTCATCCCTTTCTACCATAGGATTCACCTGAAAATATGTATCCATTTTCTGAATCCAAGAGCTCACTGAGCAATTGGAAGTACCATCAAAATATCGAAAAGTGATTTTCCCAATGGAATTATTTAATTCATAATTATGATATAGATTCCTTGGAGATCCTCTTGGCTTCCCCCTAAATTGAGTCTCACAGAAATATTTGAATGGAAGATCCCTTTTGCATTCTTCACGCAATGATTACAGGAAAAGATATTTCTATTAATATAAAATCAGAGATTACAATGGATGCAACCTCTGTCGGCATGTCTACAAATCATAGAAACTGAATCCCCCAATTGGGCCTCCACCACCTCAATCCTCCATCTCTTGATAGCAATCTCACAAGCATAAGGAAATATTGGGAAGAACACAAAAGTGCTCCTAGGAACAAAGGGATGCAGACTCAAGCATAAGTTCCAGCAACAATGGACTATAGTTTCTTTGCTCTCAATTCTCTCATATGCCTTCAATGTACCATAGAGTTCCTTATATATATTTTCAAAGGGGTAATGAAAGCTCGAATCCGAGTGATCTCAAGGCATAGGGAAGGCCAGGAGTCAAGTGAGTCAGATCCATGTCAAGGAAAACTCCAAAAGGATTTGGATTATGCACACATCTCGATGTATGCAGTTTTAGGGGTCAAACCCGTGTATATACACGATTAACGGTTTAAAAGTCACATGTATCATTTTTCACATGTTTTTAGGGATGTTCAAGGAAACTTCAAAGGACAAAAAATTGTCCAAGGGGTCTAAGGAGTCTGTAGAGGGATAGGGGAAGGCCATACAAAGTGTGATTCACCTGGAGTGGTAAAATCAGCTATAACATATGCCCCCTAATGTGTGAGGTCAGAGGGGTCATACAATGGCCAAAATACATTATAAGTCCATCCCAGAAGTGGAGTGATGAAGAATCCCAAATGGAAGACCAGCCACCCAATTAGCATAGAACAATGATACAACTCTGCACAAACTGCAAATACATATAGCAGTCTCGGATACATAAGAGTACAATGGCCATGAATAGGCATGATACAAGATATCACATAAGTGGTCATCGCCACGTACAATATACATAGATCAGAATCTCCATGATGAAGATATACAAAGGACCATGATCTCCATAATGACTGAAGATATAATAGATTAAGATCTCCATAAGAGCCGGAAATGTCTAACATATACTGGAATCAAGTCACGAGAGCTGAAATCTCATGAACACTGGCATGATCAAGGAGGTAGCATTTAAGAGATGCCACCAATATGGAAGGTATTCTACACAAACCGCTACGAGTACATGTCCTACTATGTGAATAGAGGTGTCGAGGTCAAACATAGTAGCCCATCGTCTAATTACCGGTCATTGATGTATACTGTTAACAGACGCGAGATCACCCACCGATAATGAAAATGGGAATCAAGGTACTAGAGTGAAAACTAACAAGTGTGAATAAATTTGTTGAGGTCGAACACTTGAGAGGATCCATCGATCAGGGGACATTGATGTATTCCCAAATAATGTCGATGGAGAGAGAACCTGCCACTGATGATTGCAAGTCTCAAGGCCCTCAAAATGACTCTAAATTTCGATCCCAGAATAAATGATGTGAAGTCGATGGGATGAAATCTACTGGAAGGAGGGCATTAAGGAATCCCCCATCATCCAACACGAGGTACTCAACAAAGCTGTATAATGTGGAAGGACTCGATCATAAGGTGCATGAACTAGTAACTGTATCGGGAATGGCCGACATGCAAAGTCAAGATAACTGAGGAATGGCTGACTCAGGCTTCAACTTCCTTCGAACAAGAGCATAACAGAAAATGGTGACTAAATAAAGGCAACATAGACTCGATATACAAACTGGGACATCTCTGTGACATAGGAGGCATCGACAGAGGCTCCATGGGGACTGGAAGCTTAACCAGTTAGTGGAGATAAACTCATATAAATGAGTACAGCTCCTAAAGTCAAACTATAAACCCAAACAATGGATGTGATATACAGTGCTCTGTTCAAAGGTGACATGACTCAATAGTTGCCAAAGATAACATATTTCCTTGTCGAGATTTTTGGTTTTTTGATTTTTTTGGACTTTTTCAAATATTTAAAAAGCTTGAAAAAGAATAAAATTGCTTTATAGTTACAAACTAGGAGGAGACGAGTGTCATAAGGGAAAAAAAACTAGTTCCAAGTAGTGGAACATACATATGCTCAATGCAAGGATACATGTGTAGGATATCGACACTCGGAGGAAAATCCCCTCTCAGTAAAAAGGGAATGAAGCTGCAAAGGATATATAAAATGGCTCTATATGTCTAGAGATGAGACAAGCTTGGGCTATATGGCTGAAGCAAAATGTCAGGGAAGCCGACATAAAGCTCAATAAGGTAGGCAAAGCTCATGATAATGCAATTACAACTTGACATAAGGGAGTCTTGAGGGAAATAGGCCAGCAAAAGATCAAGAGGAATATGAGGCTCTTGCGAAATGTCATGGCAGTACTATACAATGGACTCTCACACCCTAAAGGACAAAACATTAGCATGGGCACCAAATGCAAATAAGGTGCTAACTAGGGTACCCATGTAAGGTCAATCTCTACCATTCATATCATGCCACTTCTAAAATAGCAAGAAGGTTCTGTGACATAATAGAGTAGGTTCGTACCTAAGGTTATGGTGAAACGGTCATAAGGTCATGCAAAATGCAAATGGTGATGAAACCTAACCTATATGCCATTTTAGACATGATACATGAGATCGACACGAACGGGTCAATCCAACGGCTAAAATGACATTGAAAAAGGCCTCCTACATCATGAGTTAGGTACAAAACGGTCCACAATGATTAAAAATTGTCGAAACTATAGGCAAGGGGGTAAAAATTTGAAAAAAATGAAAAATTTCTATAAATAGTAAACAATTCAAAATATTATAAAACATTTGAAATTTTTACCCAATTGAGCTCAGATTTTCAACAGTGAATTCCAGGAGATCCAGCTGACGAAATCCACTACCGTTTCTTCCATGTACTTACCCATGCTCTTTTCTTTCATTTTGATGCAATTTTTATCAAATTCCATGGTCATTTGAGGTTTCTAGGCCAAACTAAAAAGGGCGCTGTGGCCCACATAGAAATCGAGGATTTTTCCACGTATAGGGCTGGATATATGCAGAAAATGCCCCCACAGTCACATACATACGCGGCTGTTTGGGAAACAATCACGTATGAGGCCGCGCATAAGGTTTTTTAAGTAATCTAATGGGAAAACTTGCAATTTTTTGTGCAGGATGGTCCTAGAATGGAGAGAGCGTGAACATGGTGAGGTAGAGGAGGCAGTACGGGCTGAGCTAATGGCTCAACAAGCTCTATGTGCATGTGGACTCTATAAGTTTTGGTGTCTTGGTGGCTCGAGGGCCAAACCAAGACTATTGCAGATGTTGGTGGATTACTGGTATCCATACTCTGAGTCCTTCCATATAGATGGGATGTCCCTCACTATAGAGGTGGAGGACATATACTTCATTACTAGGCTTTCCCGACAGGGGGAAGTAGTGAACCTACATTCTCATGGTGGTCCAGGAGGTGGCCTAACTATCGATGAGTACATTACGGTGTACTACTATCCAGACATAGAGAAGGTGGGGATTCAGGTCTCTACCAACGCTATATAGGAGCTGGGCCTAAAGGCCATACTATTAACATTGGGCAGGATAGCAGGCTTGGCATCACTCCACCAGGCCTCACGGCCTCTGATGTTCTATGTAGTGGAGTGCATGAGACCCATGATTTATGACTGGAGCACTACACTACTGAGCAACATGAAACATCATTTCAGTGAGTGTAAGGCAGGCAGAGTGCAGAACTTTGGGTTCAGTAGTATATTGAGCACATTTTTCTTCGAGCGTGATCCAGGATTGAGCCCTAGAGTTGACATTCCTCTTCACGGGGTTCAAGATCCAGCCCAACGGCATTGGGCAGATGCGATGTGCAGACTGGGGGAAGGTAGAGTGGCCAACCCCTATCCAGCTAATTTCTTTCCGTGGTGGTGACTACCGATAGTTTCCATCGATGACTACCCCTATGCAGGGATAGATTTCCATGGGGACCCGGACATGCCGCTACCAACAGGATTGGCATATGGCGATATAGGTAACGAATCTTGACCCTCTCTTTTAATTTTTGAGTTATTTAATGTTTTTGTGTTTTCTGATTATATGGAATCAAAATACATATTTTTGCATGACAATAGATAGTGACATCTACCATTTGTATGCAGATGTGGGACCACGATGGCCGAAAGGCTTCCCTCATCATAGACGAAGGGGAAGAGGAGATGATATCACGGGTGTGGATGCAGAGTAGACGCTCTAGAGCATTCATACCAATTTTGTGAGGCTGACACACAGGGTTTCCATGGCGCAAGTTGAGGACTTTCCTGAGGCTATGCAACACCAGGTGGTGGGTGTACCACAAGCATGGGTGCGATTATTCCGACAGCTAGCTAGAGCCGTAGTGACCTTCCATGATCACAACCCCCCATCTCCTCCATAGGATTAGATACCTAGGAGTCTATACATTTTGTACTACCTTGTATTATATGTTGGTGGCTTGAGAGCCCCATTTTTGTATCATGACACTATGTATTACCAAATTTTGGATGTTATATTAAAAGTTTTATGGTGATCGGTTTATTTATTTACATGTGTAAAATTTTTGTTTGTGATTAATTTATTGTGTATGAAACAAATGCCAATCTAACACGTAGCTAGCATATGAGTCAGCAACTTGATTATTAATTCTTGGAATGTGTATGTATGTTATATTGTCAAATTGTCGTTCTAATAATCTCACATGTAAGAATATTCTTAATAACATCAGATTTATAACATGGTACAAACCATTAAGCTCTGACACTACTAACTCTGAATCAAGACGTACCTCAAGAGAGAGAATGCCATGTGAAATGGCATCCCGTAAAAGCTCAATAATGGCACTATATTAAGCAACAATGTTGGAATATGGCTGCAAACATATGCCTCTTGATGACAGTACCTGACCCATAGGAGTATAAATCACCCAAGCAGCAGAGGCTAAGTGTTGAGTGTGACGGCTCACACCATCTGTGAATCCTATGTAGGTGGAAGATTCCATTGATATCTGCCAAAATAAACGGAAACTAATCACAAACCCGATCACTATAAGAAAAAGACCTAACTATGCAAAACTGTACAATAATATACAATAACCAGCCTTGGTTGAAAATCATGCATAGTACTTCTTGAGATAGAGCCCATTTCTAGGCTCCGCCAAGGTCGTTCCCTCATAATCCACTAACTCATAAGCACCCTTCTCTAACACACGTTTGACGATGTAAGGGCCATGCCACATGGGGTTAAACTTTCCTGCCCCCAAGGGTTCTTTCAGTTGATCCCACAAAAGGACCATGTCTCCTTCACAAAACCTCCTTGGATGGACAGACTTATCATACTATACCTTTACGCGGCGTTTATCTACTTCAAGAGCCACCAAGGCATCTCGACGATGCTTATCAAGTTGCTCAAGGTGGACCAAACGCTCCTCCAATGGTGAAGTGTCTGGTAAGAGTTCTACGTCTAGCTTCAAAGAAGGAATCTTGCATTCAACTGGCAATATCGACTCCACTCCATGTACAAGTTGATATGGAGAAAAACTTATGGCAGTCTTAACAACGGTTCTATATGCCCACAAAGCAGGATATAACATGATGTGCCAATTATTCTTGCTCTGTGCAATGGTTTGTTGGAGAATGGATTTGAGTGATTTATTCACTGCTTCTACCTATCCATTCACTTCAGGGTATTAAGAGGAGGAATGCACTTGCTTGTACCCTAACTTTGATGCCAACTCTTCCATCATATGATTCTGAAAGTGCGAGCCATGGTCAGTGACAAGCTCTTTCAAAATTCCGAACCGAGCAATAATCTGGTTGAACACAAAGTGCACGGTTGTCTCACCATCAGATTTAACTGTAGGCATAGCCTCAACCCATTTCGTGAAGTAATCAACAGCCATTATGATATGATGATGCCCCCCAGTGGAAGCTGGGTTGCAATCCATAAAATCAAGACCCCACTTAGTGAAGGGACCGGCGGTGATAATGGGATGTAACAGGGTAGATTTTGAGCACATATTATGTGTGAACACCTGGAAAGGGTGGCACATCTTGGCCGCATCTACACAATCCTTAAAGATCGACGAACAAAAATAACCCACTCTTAAGATCTTTTGGGCTATTGAAAGCCCAGATAAATGACCACCACATGCCCCTCCATGGCAATCATTCAACACTACCTCAACCTCTTCATGAGTTAAACAACATCGTAAAATGGAATCTACCCCATGACGGTACAAAGTGTTATCCACTATGAGTTAATTCTTAGACACATGATGTAATCATCATCATTCATCCTATGAGAGGTGAGTAGGGACCTTCAATGTTTGTAAATATATAATGATATCCCCATACCATGGGTCTAAATTTGAGATTAAGAATATGTGTTCATTGACAAATGTATCTTCACAAACCAACTCCTCGGCCTCGCTTGGGATATCTGATATAAGCTTTGCAAAAATTAAAGACTTCTTTGATTTTGCTGAAACAAATTAGAGATCGAATTCCTGTAGGATGACAATCCATTTATTATATTTTCCCTGAATCATCCTTCGAGTGAGGAAAAATTTAAACGGATTGACATGGGCTACAACCAAGGTCTAGCGAAGGAGAATATAATGTCTCAACCATTGAACGGCATGTACGGTAGCTAAAACAAGCTTCTTGACATGATAATAATGAATATCTGCATCAATAAGGTTCCGACTCAGATAATATATGACATGCTCTTGGAGCTCCTCATCCTCTTGAACCAAAACCATACCAATCGTCTCCATGGACGTGGCCACATAAAGTAGAAATTCACGGCTATAGTATGGGGGACTAATCACCGGGGCTGATGCTAGGGCTCACTTGAGTGCATCAAAGGACTTCTAGGATCGCTCATCCCAACAAAAGGTGGTGTCCTTCTTCAATGGACGCATGAAGCCTCTAGTCAAATTGGAAAAATTGACCACAAATTTCTGTAAGAAGTTTGCCATGCCTTGCAAACATTGAAGATGACAAATATTATTTGGGGGAGACAACTGAAGTATTGCCTCAACCTTCAAAGGGTCGACTCTTATACCCTCTTTAGAAATGATGAATCCTAACAAGCAACCTGACTTCACACAAAAGATGCACTTATGAGGATTTAATATAACCAAATAATGGCTGCATATTTCGAACACCAATCTCAAGTGATAGGAATGACGCATTCTCATGCGAGAATGAGTAGCAAGGTCATCCAAAAATACTTCGATAATTGACTTGAGATATTGGAAGATCAAGGTCATTGCCCGCTGAAAAGTAGCTCTGATGTTCTTAAGGCCAAAAGGCATTTTTCGATATTCAAATGTTCCTCAAGGACAAATAAATGTAGTCTTATGTTCGTCCTCAGGTTTAATTTGTATCTGATTATATCCGGAAAATCCATCCATAAAGGAAAAAACCTCGCTACCCACACACTCATCCAAAATCTGATCAATAAATGGTGTGGGGAAATTGTCCTTAGGACAGGCACGATTCAAATCACAAAAATCAGTACATATGCAGATCGCTCCCTCCTTCTTATCCACTGAAACGGGGTTTGAAACCCACTCCATCAAGGGAATGGGATAGATAAAACTAACTTTCAACAGTTTCTCTATCTCTGCCTTAATCGTGGGTGCTTTCCTAGGATTCACCGCCCGCAAGCGTTGTCGAACAAGCTTAGCATTAGGATAAGTCTTAATCTCGTGTTCGATAATACGAGGGTCGATACCTGGAATTTCATCATAAGACCAAGCAAAGATATCACATAGTTCTTTAAATAGCTCGGTGTATTCTTGAATCTCAACATGGGAACATTCTGCATCAATATAGACATTCTCTATCCTACCAGGATCACGAGAGATATTGATAGGAATCTTTGAAGATATGTTCGCCATTTTTCCATCAGCCATCGGACCAGGAGAGCTTAATGGAATCACAGGACTACCAACTCTCTCACTAAGAACCTCCCTAAAGTCCTCACACTCCAAGCGGTCAAGCTCGGGAAGAAAGTAAGATCTATGATGGATTTCTTCCCATGGTGGCTCAACTCCCGACATAGCCTCAATAATCGCTTCATCTGAAGGGAAAACCATATCAAGGCAGTCGTGCATGTGAGAAGACTACACTGCCGATGCCGACAGCACATAAGGGTCCTCCTCCTCCATCCACAAAGAGGAAGGACTGGGCTCTACAACAGACTTAAGATTAGCTTGATAAGTTATCATAATTGTAGGAAATGGCACATCCATCACAATGGGCTCACTCAGAGTGCTCGGTGTAGGAAGAATCCAAGGATCTTCCATATGAATCGTGCGAAAAGACACCGATCTCATAGATGTCGAAGCCTCACCGGAACTAGACCCTATAATAAGGATCAGTACAAGACAACTAAAGCTTCCCATGAGGGATGGATACATGCCTACACCCACACTCCTAGTTTCCAGCTGAGAGTGTTCAACGATTGGGATCCAAGCTCCTGAATATGCGGTAACAGATGGATTCTTGAATGTCATTTGATCAATTGTGACTATCTTCCTATTAAATGGAAAAAATACAACGTGAAATAGGGAAGAAGCAACGGCTTGCATACTATACATCCAATTCCTACCCAGCAAGAGATTGTAGTCAATGGGCACATCAACCACCTCGACCTCTATCACAACGGTCTTCCCTCCCAAACAGACCTTAAGGGAAGGAAGGATGCCATGCGGCCTAAATGATCTCCCATCGAATGCAGTTAACATGGTCGCTGATTTATATAGCTCAGGGGAACCTAAACCCTTCCAACATGATAAAGACATCATAGAAGTGGCAGCACCTTCGTCAATCATAGTGCACTTGACGATCATATTAATACATTCTACGTGAATCAAAAGAGACACATAGTAAGGAAAGCGAGGATGAAGTCCTGTGGTTTCAAATTTAATCACGGAGGAAGAATCATCATCATTCACATTAAGGGTTGAAAGCAAATCCTTCCTTTGCGAAGGACAACTCTGAAGCACTTCCAATGCAGACATCGCACAAGGAGTGTGGCCCAAATCCTTGACAACTGAATAGTTCTAGGCGGCTCGGGCATTAGGATTGTGCCCCAAACACTTAAGGAATCCCTTAGGAATGAAAGGTGCAGCTTTAGGCTTATCCACAGGTTTCGTAATACACAAAGGAGACCCTGGTGGATTAGGTTCCTTTCCTGGGTTGGGTTGTGATGAACCATAGTCCTTCACACAGGTCACAACTTTCGCAGCACGTACCATGTTAATGCAACCATGACCACTACCCCCGGTGGATCTTGATCAACACCAGACTGATCATGGGTCCTCAAGTTCATATTTTGATTGTGAGGTAAAGGGTTAGTTAGCACAGTTGGGCTTGTGCCAAGAATCTTGAGGCTTCATCGATATGAGGGCACAGGTAAGTGAGGTGATCGTCCTTACACAAATTGCAAGGGAATTTAACCTTACGTTTAGCTTGCTTGTCCCCCCCAACATTACGGGAATTATTGTCATTCTTACTAGCATTCTCATTCTTATTCCCACCCTTATGATTATTCTTACCATTCTTTCTATTCCGTCCGAGCTGCTGGTTACCCTTCTAGTTCGACGATTGCACTGAAAGTACACTCGCCATTTGGGTGGGCTGAGACGAAGCCATAACTTGCCCCAAAGCAGATTGGTTGATTGACAATTGACTAACTTGTTTTGCAACTGAATCCATAGGTTTGGCACTTACACAACCAACTATGCCATCGGCATGTGGTCCAGGTTTAACTTTGGGGTCGAAACTAGAATGTGGAGCGTTGGGAATAATCTCATATAACAAACTGGACTGAGCATAAATCAAGTCCAGCTCCTGTGCCCCAAAAATCACTTGCTCCTCATTCTGGACTCCAGATGTAGAAACATCCTTCACTATATATAGCAATAACGACTTAAGGAACCATTCAAGGAGGAATTCCAACCGTATAAAGGATTTAATTAACCTCTTCTGTCTATGCCACTCTTGGATATGATCCAAGATGTGTGTGGCTTTATCTTCTTAAAATGTCGACAAGAGTTCAGTACCAATTTCATAACGAACTACTAGCTGGAAGTGGTTAAGAAAATTCATCGCTAGGTCATCGAACAAAGTGAATGCCCCCCTAGGTATCTCTATATACCATTTCGCGGCAGGCCCTGTAAGGGTGCATTGAAATAGCCTTAAACAAATGGAGTCCTCGTGTAAGGAATTCAAAGAGCACCATAGGTGAAAGGTAGTATCATGTTCAGTTGGATCCTCTCTTAGTTTTCCCTCGAACTTAGCTATATCTAAGGGAAGCTTAGTAGGGACAGCCAGCGAAGCTGGGTCATGAGCTACAGGATCGTTCGTTAATCTCGACAAGTCAGGAAGATTCAGCATCGCGAGGAAAGGGAGCCTAGGATGATGAGGTCGATGGAACGATCCCTGATAGTTTTGATTCACATAGGTCTGATTACCACCATGTCCTTGGCCATGGTGTCCTCCTCTCGTTTGACCCATATAGGGTGGCATGGAAGCACCATAGTGTGGTGGAAATTGACTATTAGGAGCTACAAAGCCTTAATTTGGATAGAAAGCAGGTTGTTGATACCTGCCCCCATAAGGTGAAGAACCTTGTCCATACTGCATCCCATAATAGGGTCCATAAGTCATCGCATGAGATGTCCCATGGGACACTCCGTAAGTAGGAACATATGCTCTAGAAGTAGGAATATACATTCCGGAAGTAGGAATGTGACCTCTAGATGTATGAACATGACCTCCTGAAACAATAGGTGGTGCATGAAGCTGAGACACAACTGGTCTAGTAACCGCAGTATGGACATAACTCGTAGCAACGTTTCAGCCCAAAGGACCATGTGATCAAGGTGGAGGTTGAACATTTGAAGAACTAGGGACAGAGGACGAAGTGATCTATGTAATTAAGTACGTACTATTCCCTATAGTCACTCGTCTTGGATCTGGTATCCTAATAGGATCACTAACCTTATACCTAGGAGGAATGTGTGATGTAACTTCCACCACCGGGATGGAAGGTGCAATGTGACTAGTGCTCCCAAACCTCTCTGCATGGTAAGGAATGAGAGTGCCCCCGGGCATAGTGTTAGGCTCGAACTCGAATTCGACATGAAATTCCAAATCATGTGTAGGAAAATGAGACATACCATAACTACCATAACTAGTGCTTGCGGGTTCAAAATGAGTTTTGTCATCCTACGGCATTCCATACCAGCAATGCATCAATGGGGAATCAACCCTAGAGTGAGTAGGTCTATCATGAAAGGTTCCTATCTCAGAAATCACAGGACCTAACTCAGTCAAGTTGGGTGAAGGATCATAGATAGGAGTAAACTCCCCATCTTCCACATGAATGGGAGAAGGTGGTTCAGGAATACCTTCTATATGGTCTCCCATGGTGTGTGAATCAACGTGCAAAGTAGTCCGCCTGGACTATCTATTTCTCATTCCCAAAGGAGGAGGAGCTGTAGAAGGTGGAAGTTCTGCTAAACAATGAGAAGGGCGAGAAGCCACACCCGGATCCACAATGACTCAGAAAATATAAAAGACTCTCTATCTACCCAAACCCTAGGCAAGCTATCGTGCATAGAGCAATCACCAATAAAATCTAAAGCCAAATGCAAGCAATCAAGGGTAGGATAAGTGAGCTCCCGAATGAAGCATGTATGTCTCTCCTAGGAGAGGCTTGAGACTCACATACACAACAAGCGGAGGTATGTAACCAATTATTGTGGCACTCAGCTTCAACGCGTAAAGCAACTATGATGTCTGAACCCAACCTGGTCGGGACACTTGCAGAATAACCCCTGCAAAGTACCCCCTCGATATCCTAGGTAAGGCCACTAAGGTCACCTCAATATAATCAATGCTCAGGTGGACAGTCGTAGGCAGGATTGACCGTATGGGCAGGGTAGCAAAGCCTGAAACTCTCGAAAGAGCCCCCAGATACGAATACAATCCTGGAAATATCTCCGGTGCTACTCAGTTATGACTAGGGTTCATCCCAATCAATAACCGCTCACACTGCCTCGTGCTTAACTCCCTTTTGAGAGGAGGATCCTGAGAAACACTGGTTATACCAAGGATTTCACACACTCACCTGGACAGACACATACATGTTGTTGTTTAGTGGTCTTGGAGAATTTACTCACAATGAACTATTCCAAGACCCTAAAACCTAATCTTGTTGGTGCACCATATAAAAGAAAAGAGTGTAGTTCATTTTAATTAAGCGTTGATTTTAATTGGCTTTATTACTCAAAAGAGGGATATTGTTGTGCGACTAATGGTGTTATGACACAACATGGAGTAAAATGTACATCTAACAATCAATGCAAATGCATTGTGTCCATGAAAATAGGGTATGCTACTACGTGAAATGCACAATTTTTCATCAAATGATGAATGCAAGCTTTCCTATATGAAATCCTGACTAGTACTCCAAAGCAAATCTAGTGCAACTACTATGCAAAATGCAAAATGCAATGCATGATGATAAGCAAATATTTTTGGATTTTTTGAAATAAAATGAGATACAAAAAGCAAAAGAATGATTCCACAACCCCCAGACTCTGTAAGCACACTCAAGCAGCACTCAAGCAAAGCACTGAGGTAAAAGAAATCTAATGCACTAATCCCAAACAAAAAATTGAAAATGCCATGACAAGAACCTTCTTAAAAAAAAGTTTACCCTTAAAAAAACTGTCTCTAGTTAGAAACATAGGTGTATACAGACTCAGGTAGTATCAAAGGAGACTCAGCAATCATCACAACTCACCCAAAAAGCATTTAAATTCCATTAAAAGGAAAAACTAATGGTATATGTGACTGTTTGTAGTAAACCCCCATGTATACACAGAAATCGCAGAGAAACCCGTGTGTTTACGCGACTGTGAGTTCAAAACTCATGTACAGGAACAAAGGTGCATAAAAATCAAGGCAAACAGACAAGCTGAGACAAACTTCACACCAATCAGACACTACTAGGCAAACATGCCCCCAAAACCAACACAGAAACAAGAGAGAAAGAGCAATTCAAAGTCATTGAATGTCGATAGAAAACCCCCAAAGGACAACTACTAAAAACTCCCCAATGGAGTCGCCAATTCTGTTACGGAGAGAAATTCCTATGGCTTGGGGTACCACAACAGATAGCTTGAATCTAGAAATCAATACTTTCCAATATGGAATAGAAATTAAATATCTAACACTAAAGGATCAGATTTCATACCTTATTCCAGATGGTTGAAGTAGATCCCCATTGAGCTTTCCAACTTCAGCTTGAATTGATAGATTACTTCCTCAACAACAAGTAAGCAATACAAGCATACTATATATATTGGTGTTAGATATATTATAGCATATATAGTCAACAATGTATGAGCATTTGAAAACATCCATGGATTAAATATTCATTCAAACATACATTATTGGACAGGAAAAGATATTTCTATTAATATAAAATCAGAGATTACAATGGATGCAACCTCTATCGGCACGTCTACAAATCGAAGAAACTGAATCCCCCACTTGGGCCTCCACCACCTCAATCCTCCATCTCTCGATAGAAATCTCACAAAAAAAAGGAAAGATTGGGAAGAACACAAAAGTGATCCAAGGGATAAAGGGATGCAGACTCAAGCATAAGTTCCGGTAACAATGGACTATAGTTTCTTTGCTCTCAATTCTCTCATATGCCTTCAATGTTCCATAGATTTCCTTATATAGCTTTTCAAAGGGGTAATGAAAGCTTGAATCCGGGTGATCCCAAGGCATAGAGAAGGCCAGGAGTCAAGTGAGTCAGATCCATGTCAAGGAAAACTCCAAAAGGATTTGGATTATGCACACATCCCAATGTACACGGTTTTAGAGGTCAAACCCTTGTATATACGTGATTAAGGGTTTAAAAGTCATGTGTATCATTTTCACATGTTTTTATGGATGGTCAAGGAAACATCAAAGGACAAAAAATGGTCCAAGGGGTCTAAGGAGTCTGCAGAGGGACAGGGGAAGGCCATACAAAGTGTGATTCCCCTAGAGTGGTAAAATTAGCTATAACACAAATCACTATGCGACGTCAACTAAATTTTGATATGAATTTAGGCATGGGTTTTTTTGTCTATCGTTGATCCATATAAACTTACATAACTGAATTTGAGTGGTTGAAACTCAATTTATAGCGAAAATTGTAAAACTAGTCAATTAAAACTATTGTTCTAGCTAGGGTGCATAATTAAGCATAAATGTCTTAGAAGAATGACTTCAATACAGAAAATGAAATCTGAAAGACATTAATAAAGATTCATTATACATATATAATCATATATACTCATGCCCATAACCTTTTCTTACTCCTTATTGCACTAAATTGGTCAATTTCCCCCATTACAATGACAAGTTAATATTTTCATGAGAAACTGAGAGGGTAAACTTCAGAGAAAGAATTATTACCACATGAAAAATAATCATGAAATATTTGATTATATGTTACACATTATAGAGCATTATATTGACTGACCGTTACATAAGAGGGCTCGAAATGATGGGCAGGAGGCCCAAAATTAGGCATAAAGAAGGTTGAGAGCGTAGGTGAAGCTTGGGATTCAATGGAGCTCAACCTGAATCAGATGGAGGCTGCAAAATATAAATTATAATATTTCAATGATTGAACATTAAGAACTCCATTCCTGAAAATAGTAGGGAATCGGAATGAAGCAGTGGGGAAATGAAGGTTTGGGGCTCATCTCCCAAATCTTTGAGGTGCACCACTCGGAAGACTATGCTCACATAGCATCAAACAATTAATCCATTATTCAAACTATGTGAATGGCCTCTAAATGTTCTTTAATATAAATATGGATGAATTTTTTAGCAAGTAGAGGACAATGGTGAACTATGAGAGAGTCAACCACCTAGAAGACGTAACCCTAGCTGCATAGGCACCCTCCTTGATAAAATTGGAATGTTGAACCATGTGAAGATGTTTCCGTGTCCAAGTCATCCATTTGACTTAGAAACTGTGCCCTCCTTATTCAAATAGTTGTTTCTTTTATTCCTGACAACTTTATACGTTTCCCTGCTTTTGAGACTGAGTCTCCATAAGGAAAATGTGCCCTCCTTTTCCAAAAATTTCATGCTTTTATCGTTATAGTTTTTCTGAGTCTCCGAGAGGAAACTGTGCCCTCCTTTGCAAAACTTTATTTTTTTTGCCTCTAGATACTTTTCTGTGGCTTTTAGGCACTTTCCCTTTTCCTCTTTGACTGCATTTGTCATAGAGTTTCCTATTTTTTTACCTTGGCAAGTTGACTTGCCCAATGCGCCCCCTGACATGGAAATCTCATTTACACATCATTAAATTGCATAATTAATAATAATTATGAATAAAAATTAAATGCATGCATCAATAATAATTATTAGAAAAATTTCCATAGGAAGAATAATTAATGTCAATTTGAACCCCTAGGAGTTTTAGCATGGTCTCATTCTTCAAGCCATGTATCTTCTCTAGGTGTTACAGACCCAGAGAGTGCAAGGAATAGTACATATTCTTCTAAATCTTCTTCTTTTGTTAGTCTCGTTTGAGTTCTTTCTTCTTCTTCATCCTCATCTTCATCTAGATGGGCATGATTACTTTTGTTGTTTTTATTCTTTGGTGATGGACACGCTTGACAAGGTGTCCTATCTTATGACAGTTATAACATTGATACTTTGAGTAATATTTCTTCTAATTGTTTACTCTTTTCTTTTGAAAATTCTTCTTTGAAGGTTTATGACTACCATTCTTGAATTTTTATTGTTTTCTTACTTTAGTATAGATGGCTATAGCATGATCACATTCTCTAAGTAGATATTCTCTGTTAGCTACTCTAGCTTCTTCTTGAATGCAATCTTCCCATACTATGTCAAACTTCATACTTTCTTTTCTGACACACAGAGTCTGTATGAATGAATCCCAAGGTCTAGTGAGACATTGAGAGCAGTCACAACTGGTTCATCCTTTTCAAGGGTGTATCCAATAGCACTTAGTTGTTCCATGAACTAGGAGACCCTTGTGAAGTAACCTTGAATTGATTCTCCTTCACTCATCTTGGTGCCCTTCAGTTGAGCTCTCGAATTCATCTTTCTGTTGATGTTCCTTCCCTCAAACATTCTAGAAAGTGAATCATACATTTTCTTTGGTTTCTTATTAAATGACACTTGAGGGATAAAGTGATATTTGATAGAATCAACAATGATCCTCATTTCCTTGATTAGGTCTTGTTCATTCTTCTCCTTAGATTCAACTTCTGTTGGTTCTACAACTTACTCATTGATGTATTTATGAAGGTAATTGTATTTAATAATGATACCAATCCTATAATTCCATGATAGGAATATTTCTTG
This sequence comes from Pseudotsuga menziesii, assembly GCA_001517045.1. Taxonomy (NCBI): domain Eukaryota; kingdom Viridiplantae; phylum Streptophyta; class Pinopsida; order Pinales; family Pinaceae; genus Pseudotsuga; species Pseudotsuga menziesii. The sequence continues at coordinate 38,699 of LPNX010158792.1, read as the reverse complement.
TGCAAATTGAACCCAAGTGATAGATCAACTACACTCACAAAATTGCTAATTAAACATGCAAAATTCACACAAAAGGAGACTGAAATTGGAGCATAACTTAATCCTATATTGAATAAATGTACATAAGCCAAACATATGAGGTAATAGGATGCTCAAATATATGATTACATGAGATATTCAAAAGCACTAGTTTTCTATTCAAATTGATAAAAAAGAAGGCTTACTAAATCAAGTCAAATCCCCCATAGGTGCAAAAAGGACTTTCAAAATCTATGAAGATCCTCACGAATTGGATAAAGAAAGTGGAAAATGTAATAAGTGATGGAAATACAACTCATTCATGTTTTTTTTTGGAGAAAAGGAAGGAGGATGATGTGGGAAAAAAAAAAGGCAAGTTCCTTTAGACTAGCTTTTCCTTTATGCCTTAAAACTGCTGTAAAGCAAGACATCTTTCAGAAAAAGAAGGTATGCACTTTTAGGAACCAAGAACAAAATAATACTTGTTAAATATGTTTCCAGGATGATTCCAAAGTACTCCATGACCCAATTTATCAAGTATTGACTTCTAGGAACATGTGGAAGTCAACTAGCATAGAGAGGAAATATAGGAATCTAGAAATAAGACAAAAATGATTTAATCAATGTCAAATATGGGTAACTATGGGTTGATTATTCTAAAAACCCCCCTTAAGCTTGAATTTATGAGTAAATATCATAAAATTATAGGGCCTAGCAACAAGGCTTAGTCACCCTTTTACATACTGCATGTCCACACAACCAAGGAAAGAGGGAAAATCCTCCCTTAAACATGGACAAGAAACAAAATTTTTGGAAATATTTTTATCAATCATTGTTCACCATAATATTAGATATCCCCAACATTGATTTGAGATTACTGAAGGTCTTATCACAGAATACTTTGTTGAATATATCTGCTACTTGTTCTAAAGATGCACAATAGAGTATAGCAATTGTATCATCATGCACAAGATCCCTAATATAATGCATATCGATCTCAATCTGCTTGGTTCTTTGTCTTTGAACTGGATAAGTGGATATTTGAATGGTTCTTTTATTTTCACAATAGATGACTGTTGAAAACTCTGATTCAAAACCACATTCTCCAAGTATCCCATACAACCATAAACATTGAGTAGCTACATTTACAACTCCTCTATACTCTGCCTTTGTAGATGAGAGTGCTATGGAAATCTACTTCTTACTTGACCAGATGATTGTTACTTCTGCAAGACTGAGCACGTATCTTGAGGTATACTTTTGATCTGTGTTGTCACCTTCCCAATCACTGTCAATAAATCCAACTAGCTCTAAGTCATATTTTGCTTTGTAGAAAATCCCATGAGTTCTTGTTCCTTGAACAAAGTTTAGGATCCTCTTAACTGCTCTCCAATGGATCTCTTGAGGTTGATCCATGTATCTTGAAGCCACACTAATTGCATAAGATGATTAAGGTCGAGTATGTCTAAGATAAAGAAAACACCCAACCAACTACCTATACAGTGTATTATTTATCATAGGAGAAGAACTTGCTTTCTCAAGCTTAACTCTTGAAATGAATGGATTCTTTCTTGGCTTGCAATATTTCATGTGAAACTTGTTTATAAAATCTGAAGCATACTTGGATAAATGGACTTTGATTCCATGTTGGGACTGAGCAATTTCAAGAACCAAGAATTGGCTCAACAATCCCAAATATGTCATAGAAAAGGCACGGTTCATTGCATCCTTCAAGGAGGCAATCTCTTTCTTTGAACTTCTTGTAATCTGTAGGTCATCCACATAGAGAAAAATAATCATTAAATATCCATGAAACAGCTTCAAATAGACATTATGATCATACTTGCATCGAACAAAACTCAGTGACAGCAGAAATCCATTAATCTTGGCATACCAATCCTTGGAGGCTTGCTTGAACCCATACAATGATTTAATTAACCTACACACTAAATATGGATTAGATACAAAACCATATGGTTGCTGCATATAAATATATTCATTCATATCTCCATTTATAAATGCACACTTCACATCCATGTGATGTACCTCCCATTGCTTCGAAGATGCAATGGCTAGAGCTAGCCTTATGGATTCCATCTTTGCCACTGCTGCAAAGGTATCATTGTAATAAATACCATGTACTTGAGAGTATCCATTGGAAACAAATATTTCCTTATATTTCAAAGGTTAACCATCATCAGAAAACATAGTTTTAAAGACCCACTTACACTTCACTAGATTTCTCCCTAGGGGGGGATCAACCAGTTCCCATGTGTTGTTCTTCTGGAGCGAGTTGAATTATTCTTTCGTGGATGTTTTCCATATTGGATAATGTGCTACATATTCTTATTTTTGTGGATTAGAATCTATCATCAAATAACACTTCTTATCAAAGAGTGGATATTTCACACAAAGTGCACTCTCAAATTGAGATCTAGTCCTCCTAGTGTCATTAGGATTTCTAGGTAGTTCCCCAGTTACATGAATGGTCCTTGCTTCCCACTTTGGTATTGTATGGATGTTAGGATATGCAATTAATTCATAATTATCAGACATATCAGAATAATCAAACTCATTATTCTCTTCACTTACAATCAATGGTTGTGGTCGTGAAGAGGACTCTCTAACTTCAACTACTGCTAAAGGCTCTTCTTCAAACTGAACACTTATTTAAATGAAATATTTGTTAGTTCTCAAGTTGATCAGCTTGTACCCTTTTTAATTTTAAGAATACCCAACAAATAGGAACTCTTGCCTTTGGGCTTGCAAATCTTTCCTCTTTTCAGTTGGAATTGTAGCCCAAGCCTTTGGGCCAAAAATCCTGAAATGGGTCACATCTGGCTTGCGCCCACTCCAAGATTCGAAAGGAGTCATATCATCAAGCTGCTTATGTGGAACCCTATTATAGATATAGGAAGCATATTTTATATCCTTATCCCAAAACTTTGGTGGCAAATTTTTAGCCTCTATCATGCAATTTTCCATCTCCTTCAGTGATCTGTTCTTTCTCTCAGCAACACCATTTTGTTGTGGTGTGTAAGGAATAGGATGATGCATATAGATACCTACATATTTGGAATACTGGATGAACGTAGACTTGACATACTCTCCACCATTGTCAGATATGAGGATCTTGAGTTTCCTCCTAGACTGGTTCTCAACTAAGGCTCTAAAGACTTTGGAAAGCTCAAAAACTTCAGACTTATGCTTTAGGAAGTAAACCCAACAATACTTAGAAAATTCATCTATGAAGGTGAGTGTATATTTGGCTTGAATCATGGACATATGAGGGAATGGACCAAAAATTTCACTATGGATCAGCTCAAGAGGTGTAGAATTTCTCTCATGACTAGCTCTCTCATACTTGTGCTTTGGGTGTTCTCCTATGATACAACCTTGACAGACTCCCTTAGAAAACTTGATCTTTGGTAACCCTATGACCATATCTTTGTCACTCAAATCAAAACGATACTTGTAGTTAAGATGGAAAAATCTTTCATGCCAAAGCTTGCTTGCTTCACTACCATGAGTAAGAAGAGAAGAGGGGTTTGAGTAGGGTATAAAATGGGAAAACTTGTATATCTTCAAAGTGTGATCAACAACACCTTTTGCTATGACTTTACCATTCGAAATCTCTGTGATTTCAACTTCATTGGGGGAGAAGATGAATTTCTTTGGATACCCAGTGTGAGTCATCTGATACACTGACAAGAGATTAGAGGAAAGACTTGGAACATACAACACATTATTGAAATTACCATGGTTAAGATCAATCCTACCCTTTCCCATACTTTCAGTCAGAGAGTTATCTCCCAAAACTATTGGTGGACATTTCAACATGTCGAGTGAGGGAAATATCTTCCTTGTCAAAACCATATGTTTGGAATCTCCAGAATCAATGATGAAGCTAGGTGAGTTTGAGGTGCCAGCAACTAAGGTATGTAATCTCTCCTTGTCTTCTGAATTTGATCCTCCTTCCCTCTTCTTTGAGATGTCAGGAAGGGAGATGTTGTTCTTCCCCAGGAGTTGGGTCGACATGTCAATTTTATTTTTCATTCAAGATCTCTCAAGATGATAGCCCTTATTGCAGTATGCACACTTGCTCGTTTCTCTTTTGTTATTCTTCTTTTGGGGATTCTTCTTGGAGCCTGAGGACTCCTCTTGATACTTTGACTTGTCTCTCTTTTGCTCAGGTGGATTTTTTTCTCTTTTCTTGATTTTTGAATCCACCTTCGAATCTCCAACAACCAAATATTGGTATTTGGAAGGTTTGATGGTTCCCATCATGACCAGTTTATCTTTATCCTGAGTGAGGGGTTCCATGAACTCAGCAAGCTTAGGCATCTTCCAGGTTCAAGTTGTCAATTTAGTGGCATAGAGGGTCAAAAAAAACACCGAATAGTCAGGACCAAGCTGAATAGTCAAGACCAAGATTTGAGAGAATGGTAAAAACTAGTTTCTCCTCCTTCTTTTCAATCCCACATTGTTTTAACTACAAAACAAGAGCTTTAAACTTGGTAAAATAGAGTTTCAACTTTCAATTATTTGAATCTACTGGGACTCAAGGAGATCAATTCATTCTTGATTTGATGTCCTCTAATCTCATCTATATTTACAAAAGTCTCTTCAAGCTTCTCCCACACCTCACTAGGAGATGTCAATGAATCAAGATGAAAGAGGAGGTCTCTTGAAATAGTTAGACACAAAAGACCATAGGCCTCATCCCTCATGTTGTTCCATTTTATTTTCTCTGCAGATGCATTGGGATCTGCCTCAGTATCCATGGTAACCCTATAGATACCTTTCTCTCTTAACAATATCTCCATCTCAACTTTCCATTCGAAGAAAGGAATGGAGTCAAGATTATCCTTTGAGATTGGTCCATATCTCACCTCCTGTGCCCTTCAGTCAGTAGAATGCGCTCCCATTTAGTGATGTTGAACCTACAATAACAATTTGTAAGGAGGTAAATTGATCTAAAAAGGATATGATACCATGTGGAAATTGAACCCAAGTGATAGATCAATTACACTCACAAAATTGGTAATCAAACATGCAAAATTCACAAAAAAGGAGACTGAAATTGGAGCATAACTTAATCCTGTATTGAATAAGTGTACATATTCCAACCATATTAAGTAATAGTCTGCTCAAATATATAAGTACATGAGATATTCAAAATCACTAGGTTGGTATTCAAATTGGTCAAAAAGTAGGCTTATTAAATCAAGTCAAATCCCCCATAGGTGCAAAAAGGACTTTCCAAATCTATGAAGATCCTCATGAATGGGATAAAGCAAGTGGGAAAGCTAATAAGTGATGGAAATACAACTTATTCATGCTTTTGTTTGGAAAAAATGAAGGAGGATGATGTGGGAAAAAAATAAGGCAAGTTCCCCTAGACTAGATTTTCCGTTATGCCTTAAAACTGTTGTAAAGCAAGGCACCTTTCAGAAAAAGCAGATATGCACTTTTAGGAACCAGGAATAAAATCATACTTGCTAAATATGTTTCCAGGATGATTCCAAAGCGCTCCATGACCCATTTTAGCAAATATTGACTTATAGGAACATGTGCAAGTCAACTAGCATAGAGAGGGAATCTAGGAATCTAGGAATAAGAAAAAAATGATTTAATTAATGTCAAATATGGGTAACTATGGTTGATTATTCTAACATTTCTATTCCTTCCAATTTTCCCTCAATCTTAGTGCTTGGGGCCATTTTATCTAATAGGTCACTAAAAATTGAAATTTCTCAAAATGAAAAGATGACCTTACCAGGATATGTATTTGAATGAGGTGAGTTGGTTGGTCCAACTGATTTATGGAGATCCCAAATCTTCACCCTTCAAATCCTACTTGCGAGGTTCCAATTTCTGCAGAATTTTTGGTTTTGGTTTTCTGCAATTTTCTGGTTCAGGGCCAAACTAGGGTTTGGATTTCTCGGAGATTCAACCACCCAAAAAAATTGATCCAGGGCTTAATATATGAACTCTATGGAGGTACAAATTTCTATGCAATAATATCTTCCAAATTCCAAACTTTTGCAAAAACCCTAATTTCTTCTAGAGGGATAGGAGAGAGAGTTTCACCTTGTGAAAGCTGTCCTATTCAGGCTAGCTATGATACCATGTCAATATTTAATATGCTAAGCTAGATATCATTAGTATTTAATCCAAATTCACAACAGTAGCATATGAAAAATGACTGAAAGAAACACAATCACAAGATAGACACAATATTTATCCTGGGAAACACTTAAGGGGATGAAAACCCAATAAAACCTCCTCTACATAAGATGTATAAGATAAAACCCCAAAACGAGTATTATCGTCCTTGTTGATCTCTCTCCCTCTCTCTCTCCTATGCACTACTCAAGTGAGTGATTATGTGTTATAAGTCATCCCCACTAAGTTGTCTGGGTCGACCTCACCTAAGAAGACTCAAAACAATATTTTATATTATTCATTGCGGTATTAATGACTTGTCTTAAAATGGAGGCTTTACCTCATGACTCTATGATGACCAATTACAATAGTAACATCCCGACAGAGGAATAATAACATCTCCCTTGGGGTACACCAGTAAAATACATTTAGAATACCCTTTGAAGTTACAATATTTCAACACAACATACTACAATAGCAATGATGAACTTCCAATGAAGCACTCACCCAATATCTCAATGACCAACTCATCATGGAAAATATAAAGTTAGAGAAACAGGAAGAATGGTGGATTACTCATGCACGAGTAAGCCTCTCCAAAGTCAACAATATCAAGCCGCATCTCCAAAGAATTTTCTCTACCGTCGACAATAAAACAATACTACTAAGACAAGACATGATCAACATTCAAGACCGAGCTATGAACAACAAGATGAAGAGCCTATCTAGCCTCACAACTCTCACCATCGACATATAGAATGCACTACATACATGGGAAGAATTTCAACGCGACTTATTAGTCTCTACAGAAGGCATTATTGAAGCATGTGTCCAATAACATCTATCTGCCAGTACCAACCCTCCACAACAATTACAACATATTTTCTCATTACTCAAAAAATAAAATTTTTTATCTCCTCATTTCTTTGGGATGAAGAAATATTTTGGTGGGGACATGTCAGAGGATCCAAAGCCGGTTGCTCGATTATGCCCTCCGGTCGACTACTTGTAAACCATATAAACATATTATGTCGACCTATACATGTCGTGTTGGTCAGTTGAACCAATAGGTAGCTATGCAACTACTTGTAAACTACATAAATAGGATGGAGAGATGGATATAGGGAATTGGTTCATGTCATATGTAATCATCTTTACATGTGTAATTGTTGAGTAATAAAAAGACTTGTTGCTTCATCATCCATTACTTGTCTATTGTTTGTATCATTTCACTTTCTTGAGTGATCTATAATATGTATCACTGGTTGATGGATCCCTATTTTTCCCATATTTTTTCTATACATCATATAAGGAACTAAGTTTTTTTAATTGAATTTCTTCATGTTTATTGTCTATCTAAGCATCATTTGCATATGTTTGAAGGCTATTTCATGAAATTTATAATAAGGTATATTTTTACTATTATTCCATCTCATTTTATTCATTTTTAAAACATAGATTTAAGAGATTACATCTAATGATTTGGGATATAGATCTTTGGTTATTATGCATATTTCTCCCACTCATCCTGTACTTGATTTGGTACCCAATATTGCACTCGGTCTAGTACCTGATCCTGCATTCAATCCGACACTCCCATCATTAATTCAAGAACCTGATTTCAGACTTCATTTCTGAGTAATCTATAATGAATCTGGTGAAATTGTTCAAAACCTACTTCATAAATGGCCCCATTTACCCCTACTCGTGTGAAAATTTCATAATTTCTAAACAAATTTGGATAATTCATTTCCATAACTTTTCCCATATTTGATGTTGGTCATTTTCTGGGTTGAACAAATTTCTGATTTTTGGGGAAGGATCTTATCCATGTATCCATGAATTCATGTATAAATAAAGCCTCATAATCAAATTATGTTCTTGAAATTTTGTTGTTAGTGAAATGATTTAAGTACGTAGGTGAATTTAATGGACAGTTCTAAACATAGCTTGATGTATTGAATATATGCATGCATTTTTAAAGCGTTCTTAGGCTGAGCTATCTCAAGTAGAAAGGGCCACACCACAATAGGTAGTTTAGTCTTTCCATTTTCTAAAATTCTGTAGATTACAATTGTGTTTTTTTTTTTTCGTTATTTCGAGATTGCTTAAACAATGAGTTTAATTTCAGTTAATGATTCAAAATCTTGTATAAACAGTTCATAGATAAGTGTTTAAAGAAATGAAATATTAAGAATGATTGAGTAGTAGTTTGATATGTGCACAAGATTCACTAGATTTCATAGGAAGTTTGTTTCTATTTTAAATAATTCAGATTTATTTTATAGAAAGTTTAGAGTAGATATAACTGAGTTTTTTTTCTTTCCTTAGAACTTCATTGGGATTCATGTAGTAAATATTACATTTCTGTAGAATTCATTTACATACAGGAAGATTGAATTAGATGTTCATATATTTTAGATATATGAAACTAATTATGTAGAATTTATTGAGATCATAGATAGAATAGATGTTTTGTTTTGTTTATTAAAGTTTTACTAAATTCAATAGGAGTTATTCCAAATTTGACAATGTTCTTTTATAGTTTATAACATCATGTTGAGATTAGAAGAATTCATTTATATTTGATAGAAGTTTCAATTGTATAAATAATTTCTATTTAGATTTATGTTTTAAATTAATTTTAAATTTAACACAATTTAAAGTAGAACCCTTGTAAATAGAGGATAGATTTAAATTATTTTCTTAAGGAATAATACTTGGATTAATTGATAGGTAGAAACTCGACGATGAATGAAAGAAACAATAGATGTCTTGAGAACTAAATATTAGATATTTCTTGTTCACAAATGGAATAGATCAATATATATAAATGATTAAAATACCCTGCACAAACTAAATCAATCTAAACCAATTTAGTGACATTGATAAATGAAGGTTGATTTTAATTGAAATACAAGTATAATACAGGGTACCGATTTTGATCTGAATTTGACAAATCATTATGAAGAATAGACTTAGAATAGAATTTTGATGAATGCAATAGAGAACTTAGAATAGTTAAAACTTGAAATTCATTTAGTAGATCTTTTAGTTTTATAGATTGTAGATTAAAATTGATTCATTTCTTAAGTTATAATTTGATCTTGGCAATATAGGTTATAAAAAAGTAATTCAAATCTGGTTTTAATTGTGTGGTTCATTTTGAAAGAGGGATTTGAGTTATTTTACAAATTGGTACCAGTTTGGAACTTCTTGTGGATTTTGCATTGTTTTATACTTGTTTCTAGATTAGACCTCCACCTTGCACATACAGTACCAAAAACTCTAAGTCTATGGATCACGGTTGATAATTTAATTTTGTAAATACTATCATATATTTTTTTAAACATTTTTGCTGCCATTGCCAGGGAGGTGCTAAAAGGGGTTGAAGTCTAGGTAGAAAGGGATAGATAGGTTTCCTTTACATTATGTGGAAAGGGAGAGGGAAAAAAAAATAAGACACAAATATGAATTCACTATAGGATTTGTGTGGTGTAACAACCTGATGCATCCACTTTAGTAGGTTGCCCCAAATCCTTTCTGTTCCTTTCTCACAAGTGTGTTTTATTTTTCGCACGTTTGGTTTATTTTTCTGCAAAAGTGTGTTGATCTTTCCTGTAATACGTGTTTACTTTCTTGAAATTTAATTTCATGCAAGTGTGTTTTTCTTTCTGCAAGTTTAGGTATTTTAATTTCCTACAATTTGATGCAGGTGTTCTTTTCTTTCTACAAGTTTGGTTGTGTTTACTTTCTGCAATTTAATTTCATGTAGTAGTGTTTTATTTCATGCAAGAGCAGTGTGTTTGATTTGCGCAATTTTTTTTTTAGTTGTAGGTAGTCTTGAGTAGAATTATTAAAATAAAAAAGAAAAACCACATCACAAAAATGGGTGTTGTAAGAACCCCAAGAACTAATCCTTGTGCGAGATAGGAATAAAGAACCGACAAAATGGATTCATAAGTGATCATCAATTTGGGAAAACTTTCTCAAATCCTAGTTGCAATTGGGAATTCTTCTTATTAGGTAGAACACATCTTGACAATAGTTAAGAGTTTATCAACTTCTCTTGACATGACAAATGAACCAAATTACCAAGAGCTAGAAAAGGATTTTCTTTGTAAGACTTTAGAAGATGTTGACATGTTGCCAACTACATCTGAAGGAGAGAAGCCTAAAATTAAGGAGTTCTTAGCAGATCCTCTATGTACTTTTGAAACCAATCAATCAGGAGAAGGGGATCTAAATGACATGATGAAGGAAGGAAAGTATCAAGACTAAATTCAAATTTGGTTCCAAAAGGTAACCTTACCACAATACCATTCCTTCCTTCATCACCTTCTGATACAAAAACAAGTAAGTGAGTTAATTTTCCATATCCAAGTAATCACTGTAGCAACTTTTTCATATGTGGATTTAAATGTGTATTTTTTATTTTGGTTCTCACTTGGTTACAGTGGAAGATTTCATATACTTGAATAAAAATGTTTTCTTTCGTCTTAGATAGAATAGGAATATATGTATATAAATCAAAAGTTGCATCTTTAGTTTAGAAATTAATGCAACTTCATTGTTTTTATTTTTCAATAAAATGACTATGACCTTTAAACTGAATTTATACCTTCTCTTAAATCCATACTTTTAGGAAATTTATTATCATAGCAGCTCATAACCCATTAACCCATAAAAAGGAAAATACCACGGGGTTATATGAAATTGTGACTGTTTTTAATAATGGTTATGAACAAATTGATAATGAACATGTTGCATTTGGGTAATGGACATCGGTTGAAGGTATTTTCTATTTAAAAGAATGACTCAAAGTAATTAAAAAAAAGAAGTTATTTTGTTTCCTTTGTTTCTTTACAAAAGGTTGATTTTTCTATAAAGGAATTTTCTGGAACTTTCCTAAGTTGATTAAATTTATGAAAGATACTCAAAATATGTTTGCTAGTTGTGTTGAGTTGTTGAATTTCTGTTTTAAACAAAAGCTGAAAGGAAATGATTTTATTATATATTTGGAGACTTGTTGTTTTCAATCATACAAGACTTATTCTTCTTTGCTTATACAAATTTTCTACCATCTAGTTTTGTCTTAAGAATTAGTTTAACTTGGGAAAACCGTAGCATACTAGTACACTTTGACTTGGTTTTACACTTGATTGAGCAAGACCTTTTGTAAATAGTAACATATAAGAGCATTGAATTATTATTCTAAGAGATGCCACAATAAGCTCATAGGATGATGGTTGTTAATATTAAAGAATCTTTTTTTTAATTATACATTGCCTTTAAATACGAATAATTGTAACCTCTCCATTGAATTAATATAATTTCAAGAGTTAATCATTCATGCAACCAAGTCTTTACAAGAATTGTTCTAGAAAAATATTCCAACCCAATACCATTCCGCTCCTAGAAAGGTTTTCAGAGATGCTCCCCCATTCATCTTTGTGGAAGAAAATTATAAATCTTATCTTTAAGGTGAATTTGAGAAAAGAGATTCTGATAGAAAAGGGGTGTAAGATGTTAACCTGCCAGGATGCTGAACAGGTTTGTTGGTAGCGGGTATCGACATAGGTTTGACCAGGAAAACCCATAAAGGTACTGAACAAGCCTATTGTAAATGGGTAATACTTCCTGGGAATATATTTCTTGTATATTGTAGCTACCCCATCAGAGTCCTGAATAGGATTGCTAGAAATGGATTCTGACTTTGGTATCTATTATGATGTTTTATCCATACTTGCTTGTATGAACAAGGTATTCCTATAAGAATTAAAAGATATGCCAGGTTAAAATTAAAATTAATGACTCTTCTTAAGATAATTTAATTCTCTACTCCTTGG
>LPNX010158792.1:0-26141 GCA_001517045.1 Pseudotsuga menziesii | reverse complement strand
ACATTAAGTAAATATATAAATTATTTAGTTCTAACATCATTTTGGCACTTAATTAATTAGGTCAGTTTCCAATACAAACTACCTCATCATATTGGTCCTAGTTGGCGACTTCCTCAAATGGTTTGATGGGACATTCTATATCTTCATATAACTCAAATTATTTGTCAAATCTCTTTAAACTATAACATGATACAGCTTTAAGTTTGAGAATAATATTCTCCATATATTTAATACCTCATTTAAATTATTTTATGTGTTATAGTTTAGCTTGTGAGTTTATGGTAACGTTTTGATAAAGTATCATATATCTTCATCCCATTTTATTTTATATATTGTGTTTGATGCATTAAGTACTTTGGCTTAAGCCTTAATCACTTATTTTCTCTGTCCAATTCGCATAATTATGAGTTGATCTCCATTAATCCATCATTAATAAAACATACTACATCTCAACGTGTCTGTTTATCCTCTCTATCTCCTTTACATTTTTCCAATGAATATTCATTACCTGAACATTTTGCTTCTGATCCTTTGCATACACCAACTCCCACAGCTCCAATATCGAATCCTTCCACCATTCCATCTGAGTTGTCTATAAATAATTATTTTCAAAAGAGGATTGTTCAGCTCACTAGGAAAGTTCAGGAGTATTCCCTTCTCTCTCAACATCTTAAGAAAGAAAATGGGACTCTTAAAGCTAAAGTGTCCTTGTTGCAAAAATTAGTTGATTTTATGATGAGGTCCATCAGGAGCTTGAGAAGACAATTAAATAAAAATGAAAGACACCTAGAAGAAATCATGAATACTCAACCAAAACCAGTTCCTTCTTCTCCACAAGTGTAGGCGTCAGTCAATAACTCGGGGTTTTTACTGGGTTATGTCATCAATTTTGAGTAGCAATTTTGTTTCCTTGCATTGGGAAATGCAAGATCCTTAGTGTGGGGGAGATGATGGTCCTTGTTTTTCCCATATTCTGTCTATGCATCAGATAATGAACTAAGTTTTTTTAATTGAGTTTCTTCATGTTTATCTTCTATCTAAGTATCATTTGCATAATTTTGAAGGCTATTCCATGAAATTTATAACAAAGTATATTTTTACTATTATTCCGTCTCATTTTATTAATTTTTAAAACATAAATTTAAAATTTTACATCTAAAAATTTGGGATATAGATATTTGGTTATTATGCATATTTCTCCTACTGGTCCTATACCTGATCTGATACCCAATCTTGCACTCAATTTGATACCTGATCCTGCACTCAATCCAACATTCTCATCTTTAATTCGGGAACTTGATTCCAGGCTTCATTTCTAAGCAAACTATGAAGAATCTAGTGAAACCATTCAAAACCTACTTCATAAATGACCCCATTTACCCTTGTCCATGGGAAATTTTCAGAATTTTTGAAAGAATTTGGAGAAATATTTTTTCAGAACAGGCATGACTTTCCTAGGCGTGAAATCCTTTTTAGAACATGCATGACTTTTCTAGGTTGTTGAATGAATTTCTGATTTTTTGGGATGGATTTTATCCATATATCCATGAATTCATGTATAAATAAAGCCTCAAAAGGCTAAGGGAAGGAGGATATGATTGAAAAGGTATTATGGAGATCGAAATAATGAAATTATGTCTTTGAAATTTTGTTGTCAGTAAAATTATTTGTGCATGTAAGTGAACTCAATGGACAGTTCTGAGCATATCTTGATGTATTGAATATTTTCATACCTTTCTAAAGCGTTCTTATGCTGAGCTATCTCAAGTGGGAAGGGCCCACCACAAGAGGTAGTTCAGTCTTTGCATTTTCTAAATTTGTTAATATTACAATTGTGTTTTTTTCTCATTATTTCTAGATTGCTTGAACAATGAGCTTAATTTCAGTTAATGATTCAGAAACTTGTATAAACAATTTATAAATAAATATTTACAGAAATGAAAGCTTAAGAATGATTGAGCCATAGTTATATCTGTGCACATAATTCACTAGATTGCGTAGGAAATTTGTTTCTATTTTGAAGAGTTCATATTTATTTATAGAAAGTTTCGAGTAGATAGAACATAGTTTTTTTTCTTTCCTTAGAACTTCATTGAGATTCAAGTAGTATATTTTAAAATTATGTATAATTCATTTACATACATGAATATTGAATTATATGTTCATATAATTTAGATAGATGAAACTAATTCTGTAGAATTTATTGAGATCACAGATAGAATAGATGTTTTGTTTTCTTTCTTAAAGTTTTACTAAATTCAATAGGAGTTATTCCACATTTGAAAATGTTCCAATTATATTTTATAGAATCATGTTGAGATTAGAAGAATTCATTTATATTTGATAGAAGTTTCAATTGTGGAAAATTTCTATTTATATTTATTTTTTAAGTTAATTTTAAAATTATCACAATTTAGAGTAGAACCCTTGTAAACAGATGATAGATTTAAATTCTTTTCTTAAGGAATCATACTTGGATTAATTGATAGTTGGAGACTGGGTGATGAATGAAAGAAACAATAGATTTCTTAAGAACTAAAGATTAGATATTTCATACTCATGAATGGAATATATATATATATATATATATATATATATATATATATATATATATTATTAAAATACACCGTGCAAACTAAATCAATCTAAACCAATTTAGTGGCATTGATAAATGAAGGTTGATTTTAAATGAAATACAAGTATAACACAGGGTACTAAATTTGATCTGAATTTAAATTTTTTTTGGGAAGAATAGACTTAAAATATAATTTTGACGAATGTATAAAATAACTTAGAATAGTTAAAACTTGAAATTCAGTTAGTAGATATTTTAATTTTATAGATTGTAGATTAAAATTGATTCCTTTCATAAGTTAGAGTTTGATCTTGGCAATACATGTTCTAGAAAGTAATTCAAATCTGGTCTTAATTGTTTCGTTCATTTTGAAAGAGGGATTTAAGTTATTTTACAACTTGGTACCGGTTTGGAACTTCTTGTGGATTTCAAATTATTTTGTACGTGTTTCTAGATTAGACCTCCACCCTGCACATACCACGCCAACACCTCTAAGTCTACGGATATCGGTTGATAATTTATGTTGTAAATATTATCATATATTTTTACCAACATTGGTAACTATTCAATCTGCTCGACTAAAACATATAGTCATTGTTTTAAATTTGAAATAACAATTATATAAAAAGAATATAAAAATAATTAATAATTGATTCATTAATGCATGTATAACTTGTAGTTGATGCATAGATAGATCAAGGTCGAATGGTAAATATGATGTATCTTGTTTTAGTATGGTAAATATGACATGTCATCGAACACAATAAAATCAGTAATTTAGCAAACTTACAGCTATTACTAAAGCAACAGTGTTATTTACCACCTCACCAACTTCTTCAAGCCATTTAAATGCAATGTCTTCCATGATTCCTATCCTTATGTTAAAATTTCATTATGGATTTCATATATAAATTTATCCAACCATCCATGGGTACCTTCATTTGTCATGTCTTGTTAGGGATAGGATTTCTGCTCATCGGGATCTGGCATCTCTTCAACACAATCACAAACTAAACACACTCTCCATGGGATTTCCACAATTGGCCATGGTTCCCCGCTAAATTTGGTGGCCAAATGTTTAAGTATGTGGATCTGGCCATGTTTATAGCGATGTCTTGTTTATCAATTTTGGTGAAGTTGTTCATCAGACCACACAAGTACCACCCCCCATTAGAATATTGGAGCATATCACCGGAGCACCTAAATGACTTCGAGCACTCCACCATATCATTGTTCTTCCTCATTTATCATTTTTTGGCTCTATATGTGGAATGAAATAAGATTACATTTTCATTAGGGGTGTTGCAAGTGATTGTGGCTTTCTAGAAAAGTGAGCGATTGTAAATTTATTATAAATGTAATATATTTGAATTATTTGTATGTTTAAATGATGTGTATCAGTTTATATGTATCGTGTATAGACAAAAATTACACAAACTCTATAATATTGTTCATAATTTGAGTGAAGAGCAAAAAAAGCTTTAATAAATGATTGGGAATAAAGGAATTATGTGGATCAAAATGTGACAAACCTAAGGATTTTTTTTTACTTCTTACTAATGCTTCTCAATAATATTTCTAACATGTCTCAAAATTTAGATTTCAAATTTGTTGAACATTGTGCAAGGATTGATAGTGAGGAGCTGTGATTTCCTAAAAATATTGGAAATAAGAAGAATGTAAATGATGATCAATTGGTCATGAATTCAACTAGAGTGATGTTGGAAGTTAATGAATGGAGGAAATCATTTTATAAAAATTTGAGGGATATAGTGGAAAGAATGTATAGACATACTTTTCATTTACAATACAAAAATCAATCCAATGAATCTAGAATCAAATCATAAGAACACTACAGGAAACATTTCTGGAGTAGTGTGCACTAAGATCAGTGACACTTGCAATAGAAAAAACATACAATAAGAAAAGGCATTGTTTACAAAATTATTTCTTAAAATGTTTTTCTATATTGGTCTAAGAATTTACTTAATATTTTTTCTATGCTTATTTTCATAAAAATATTAATCCACTTTTCATTGTGCTTTTAATTTCTCAGGAGGATTCTATAATTTGAGAGGAAGAATGGCATGATATCTGAAAGATTCCATTAGGGATGTTGAAAAAAATGTGTTCCATGAGATGGTCAAAGAAAAGAACAAAAACACATTACAGGGGGATCCGTCCCAACAACAACGTGCATCAAATCTATGTAGTCATTGTTTTATATTTAATGTGCAAAGAGTTTACTTGTCGCATAAAATACTAATTTTCAATTGTTTTGTTGTTGTAGAAAATAAAAGAAAATGAAATCCATTCAACGCATAAGACAACACAACAAGGCATAAGAGGTTGATTGCGGAGTTTGTGAGTACTTGTGGTTTTCTTCAAATTTTGTATTTAGTGTGATGTTTATATTTTATTTTATTTACAATCATACATGGATGTTTTCTAGTAGATTCTAACATATGGAAAACATCCATCTGATCATTTGATTGACTTTGGATTAAATATGAGTTGTAAGTATATGTTTGGGTATCAAGGATTACTTGAACAATTTGCAAGTAGCAATGTTTTTTTACATCCCTTATTTTATAATTAATGGAAGAACAAGAAAAAATTAATCAGATATATGTTTTTTCATGGCGTATAAAACTCACAGAATCAAAGTATGGAGTGGATCCAACAAAGGATTTATTGACACACGACATGAGAAATGCTTTTGAAAATATGTGTTTATTTTATGATTCACTCATTGATATGGTACGACACTTTTTAATTTACACAATAATGCATTTTATAGTATCTATAAATGTAGTTATACTCATTATATTTTATTTTTATGCGTGTAAATGAAACATGAAAATGTGGAACAAAATGGAGTCAACCAATAAAAAACTTTAACTAACTCAAAAACAATATCCCTTCAAGGTGATGAAGAAATGAATCATGGAAGCAATTCAAGTGACTACATCAGTTCGAGCGATGAATAATGGTCAATACATCTAAATGTTGTTACTACAAGTTGCATTTTTTTTATATTTTTATCTGTGAAAAACAAACATTATGTTCAATGTTGACATATCATCCCAAATTGGATGGGGATAAGTTATCAAAAAATTTAACAATATCAAATGACATTTTGATTGTCAAGGACCTTTATGTTCTCCCATATTTTGGATTCTTATATGTATATAATAAAATGGGTTTCTTTTTCTACTACATTCTCAAATGTCGCAAAGTGTTGTATTGATCAAACATATGAATGATTTACATAATTTTTAACAATGAACAAAAGTGTAATAAACACGTTTATATAAGAATTAATACTATTTTTTTTTCTGATAATTAATTGCAATGTTAAAAATATGGATTATTTTTACAATAAACGTAAGCGTAATCAACCCATATATACAAACATAATAAATAAAATTAAAAACTAAATATTATTATAAAAATATTTGATTCTTGAATAATTAATTGAAGTAAAAATAAAAAAGGATAAACTATATTTGCAAATTTATAGGATGGAAAAACTCACCTTTGAACCATACTTAATTTTACCGATCAGTGCTCTTTTACATGCCATAATCCCTACTAATTTTCACTTAATTGATGCACCGACGCTCTTTATATGCACCAGATATTTTTACAAATAATGCACACCAGTGCTTTTAAACAAACCATTTGTACATGTGCATACATAATGTATATTACGTTCTGGTTCCTTTTGGGGATGATATACGCATTGATTATCTTAACACAACAATATATAATTCCCACATTAGTACTAGAGTGTTTATATTGGAAAGCATCATTTCCTTTAGATAATTCATGGGGAATCATTGTTACTATAAGTGTTTCATGCACCTATGCTTGTATAAGAATACTCATGTTATATGCATCAGTGTGTTATAACACAATGCATCGATGCTATTACGGTATAATATAAGCACTGGTGTGTCTGCATTGAAATATGTACACCAGTGTGTTTAAATTAATATAAGCATCGATGTGTTTTATCTATATGATAAACATTGGTGTGCATTGTCAACTTCTATGCATTGAAAGCATAATAAAAATAGAAAATAAAATAAAATAAACTTTTTTTTTAACCTTTAATCAACCAAGATTTTCTAGCTATAGTGAATATCTACTATAACCTCCACTACCAATAATGTAGGTTGTATCAGATACGTTTTGGACAATTTTTTCCAAACTTGTAATAGTAAAAGACTCCATTATAACCTCCGTTGCAGGGTGTTTTTCTTGTAGTGATTTCATGTTACTGAGAAAAACCCTTGTTCCAAAAATCATAAAATAAAACAATCTATTTCTCATGCACTCATGAGAGAGGGGTGTCTCTATGTGTAATATAATGTCATGAGGCCAACATAACTAATGATTAGTCAATCCAAGTTTTAGTTATCAATTTATGGTGAGCTTCAACTCGCTTCCTAAAGTCATTCAAGGGCATTTCCCAATTTCTTCCAGAGGCGTATAATCAAATTCAAGCAATATAATTGAGTGATGTAACCTCCTACAAGTTTCTTTGGGAAAGGACAACATGACCACATCATCCACACTCTCTGTTGGAACAATTTTTAAAAATGTACTCTATGATGCAAAAATTGCATTGCATGTCACTTCGCAAAAACATAGTTATGAAAATCGTTGAATAAAACAATATTTTGTTCATGAAATCATGGTGAGGATTGGTGTCCCTAGGCATAATACAATTTCATGATACAAATGAAACTAATGGTTTGTCAATCCGAGCCTTTGTTATCAATTTGTGGTGAGTTCTAACTCACTTCCTAAAACCATTCAAGGACACTAGGTGAATTTCTATGGATGGAATAAAATACAACTTGACCAATAGAATTGAATGATGTAGCATTCTACAATTTATTTTAGGAAAGTCTAACATGACCAAAATGTCCCCATGCTTTGTTGGCATAGTTTTCAAAAATTTACCCTGTGATGCAAAAATTGCAGTACATGTTTCTTAACAAAACCCTAGTTCTAGAATCATTAATTGAAAATTATATGGTCCATAGAATCATGAGAGAGGGATGTCTCTAAGTGTAATCTGATATCACAACACCAAAAAAACTTATGGTTCATCAATCCGAACCTCAGTTTTCAATTTATAGCGATTTTCACCTCACTTCCTAAAGCCATTTAAAATTGAGTGTTCTAGCCTCCTACAAGTTTTTTTTTTCAAGGCTGACATGACCATGATGTTTACACTCTGTGTTGGCACAATTTTAAAAAATTTACCTTGTGATACAAGAATTGCATTACATGTTATTGAGAAAAACCCTAGTTCCAAAAATCATTGAATAAAACAAAATCCAGTGCCTTGACTCACAAGAGAGGAGTGTCCCTAGGTGTAATACAAGACCAACAAAATTGGCAGTTTCTTGATCCAATTCTCACTTATCAATTTTTGGTGAGTTTAAACTCACTTCCTAAAGTCATTTAAGGACACTTAAAAAATTTATACCAAGGGCATACAAAATGATCTAAGTGTAAGAATTAAGTGTCGTACCTTCCTACAAGTTTGTTTGGGAAAGGATGACATAACCAGGAACTTAAAATCACTTGGAACATGTGGATGGGAAAACTTTGGAATTTCCTCTCAATGATAGGAATCTCAATCTCTTATTATTTGAGGGAAAATAAAAAAGTATTCATGCCATAGATGGCCCATATTGTCCCACTCAATATGGATCCATGATCCATACATCATCAATAAAAATAAGGCTATTAAGGATTGCAAAAGTCACAAAATTCATGAACAATCATAATTGGATCCATATGTTGAGATCCATGGACAAGGTGATTGACATGACTAGAATTTCCACATACTCTATTGGCATAGTTTCCAAAAATTCACCCTATGCTGTAAACATTGTAATGAATTTTATTGAGCAAAACCCTATATCTAAAAATAATTGGATAAAACAAAATCCAATCCATGGAATCATGGGAGAGAAATGTCTCTAACTGTATTATGATATCAAAAGTGCAACAAAATTGATGTGCCATTGATCTGAATCTTGGTATCAATTTATTGAGAGGTTCAACTCACTTTCTAAATCCATTCAGGGATAGTTGTCAAATATTTATCGAGGGCATAAAAACCAATCTGAGCAACAATTTTGAGTGTCATAAGATACTCCAAGTTGTTTTTGGTGAGTTTGACATGACCATAATTTCCACACACTTCATTGGCACAGTTTTCTAAAATTTACACCATGATGTAGAAATGGGATTGCATATTACTTAGTGAAACCTTTGCTGTATAAATCATCAAATAAAGCATCATCTGGTCCATGGACTTATGCCAGAACAATGTGTCTATGTGTAATTCAAGATCATGGGTTCAACGAAATCGATGTTTAGTTGATCCAAGTACCAATTATTAAATTATGGAAAGTTTCAACTCATTCAAAAATCCATTCAACGACACATGCCTAATTTCTATCAGTGCATAAAATCCAATTCAAGTAGCATAATTTAGTGTCATAACATCTTGAAAGTTTGTTTGGGAAAGGTTAGCATGACCACAATGTTAACATTATTTATTATCATACATTTAATAAAAACATATATTCCATGGAGTCATGGAAGAGGGGTGTCCCTAGGTGTAATCCACTATCACAAGTCTAATTGTTTCAATTTAGTATTATACTATGAGTCTTGGTTATCTATTTATGGTGAGTTTCAACTGGCTTCGTAAACCCATTTAGGGACACTTGCCCAATTCCTACAAAGGGAATAAAAACAAATCATAGTAGCAGAATTGAATGCCATAACCTCATGCAAGTTTTTTGCTGAGGCCGACATGAACACAATGTCCACAAGCTTCATTGGCATAATTTAAAAAAAATTATCTTGTGATGAAAAAATTGCATTACATATTAATTAGCAAAACCCTAGTTCCAAAAATAGTAGAATAAAAAAACATCTTATTCATGGATTCAAGATAGAGGGGTGTCTCTAGATGTAATACACATTTATCCATCCAACGAAATCAATAGTTTGTCAACTCGAGTATCAAATATCATTTTATGGTGAGTTTCAACTCACTTCCTAAAGTCATTTAGGGAAACTAACTAAATTTCTACCGAGGAATAAAAATCAATCCAAGAAGCATAATTGAGTGACGTAAGCTACTACAATTTTTTGGGTGAGGTTAATATTACAATGACTTTCACATTTTCTATTGGTAGAGTTTTCAACATTTTACTCTATGATGCAAAAATTTATTTTCACGTTACTTAGAAAAACCCTAGTTTCGAAAATAGTCAATTAAAATAACATCCAATCCATGAAATCATAGGAGAGGGGTGTACATAGGTGTAATATTATGTCACGATTCCAACAAAATTGATGGTTCATCTATCTGATTCCTAGTTATTAGTTTATGCTGAGTTTCAAATTGCTTCCTAAAGTTATTCACAACATTTTCCCAACATCTATTGGGGCATCAATCAAGAAGCAGATTTAAATGGTCGTAACCTCCTACAAGTATTTTTACATGATATTGACATGACCACAATGTCCATGCACTCCATTGGCACAATTTTAAAATAGTTTCCATGTGATGCAAAAATTGGATTGCATGATACTGAGAAATACCCTAGTTCCAAAAATCATCAAATCAAACAATCTTCAATCCATGGAGTCATGAGAGATGGGTGTCCCTAGGAATAATATAATTTCATAGATCCAACATAATCAATGTTTCATCAATTCAATTCAGAGTTAATGGTTATTCCAAATTAAAAAAAAAGTGAAAGGGAAATATTTTCCCACTGCTAATTGTTTATGGCCACAAGAGCTCGATCAATCTATGTAGCTCGATCAAGATCTTATTAATGATATATAAGGCCACAAAGCACATTGTGTTGTTTATTTATACATGATGATTGGAAATGTAGGACCTTGACTAAGCTATTGCAACAAACAACCATCACCATCCTCCATATGTCCATGGCCTCCAACCCCTGAGGTAAGACGTTCCATTATTGTTTTTTTTCAATAAAAAATGTTGGAATAGAAATTTGCAATTTTTTTTTGTTTTAATAAAGAAATTTGTAGAAATTTGTTTTGTTTTGTTTTAAATATACTTGTTTTTATTTTAATTAAATTATGTTAATAATCAAATTTCAATTCTTAGATTAAATTTTTAATTTTCATGTCACGTTTTTTTATGTAAAATGGAATAGGTTCGGGTTGAGGAGTGTAAACCAAGAGGGGGAGGGGATTATGAGTTGAGTTGAGTTAGGGGTGCCATGGAATGGAGAGGTAAAGGATAGGAGGTAAAATGGTAATGATATCTAGGGTAGAGAAGCAATGTGGGGGAGATTAATATCATAAAGAGCTATTTAGAGCAAACGAGGAGGTGAGGACTAGAGAGCTATCATAGATTAAAATGGTTGGTATTATAAAGGAAACCATATTGGGGAGTGGTGAGGAATTGAGTATGAGGAAGTGAAGGGAGTGGGAGGGTTTTGAGGCAAATAGAATGGTAGCAAAGGGTGGATATGGAGAGGGTGGAAGGAATCATATGTCACGAATAAATCGGGTTAATGGGTGAAGTAGACATAAAGGTTTAGTGTGGATGTAGTGGGAGGATGAAATCACCTTGATTATGCTCGAGGAGATCTGGTCACAATGTGATTGTCCCTATGATTGGTTACATAGCATGGGCCATGAGTGCCCATCTAGATGTGCCATTGACATGATGTTAGATGTTGTTGGAGACTTGTTGCGTATACATGAGATGGGGGGCCTACTAAGTACCATCTAGAATAATACTTGCTAGAGAAGAAGGTATTGGGTATTAGTTCCTAGCAAATGGACACCTTTCAAAGTCACGACAAAGGGAGTGGATGTCAAGGGAATTGTGTTTGACATCCATCATGATCATTCTCCTAGAAAACCACTCAGGATTCAGGAGTTTAGGCTTGAGGATGTTGCGCCTCACATATATGACATGCTTATAAGAGCATGTGGATAATTTTGCCACCATGACTAGGATGCACTATACTTTTCCAAATATATATACTATGAGTTTTTCTTAGGCATGCATCCTCACTAGGCTAGCATGTATTCACCTTTCTATGGAATCAGGTAGGGTTTTGATTATGACTGTTAAGAGTCTTACAGATACCCTATTGTTATACCACCCCCTACTCAACTAATTCCATCTCCTAGTTAGACTATAGTCTGATCTATGGACACCATAGAGCAATCATAGCTTAGAGTGGAGACATGAGATAAATTGTTACAATCCATGCACATTGCATTGGGAACTGTATCAACTGTGACGCACAATGAGAGGTCCTAACCACCTCATGTACCTACAGAGCCCGAGTTTTAATGGGTTGAAAATGATATCCTTTGACTCCTTGAATATGACCAACTAATGACATATGTATGGGTTCCTGAGATACATACTTTGGACTACTTGAGAGATGTCATTTGTGATCAATAAACCAAGAATATTTATGTACTTGTTTTTTTTTCATTATATGTTATTCAATTTTCATTTTGAATACATTTATATACATTTAAAATACTATTTATTTGTAAATTGTTTCTACATGCATATGGCCATCATTATGGATGTGTTATTTGGATCTCCCTCGATATTGGGTCATCCTTTTGTTTCCCCCAATGATATCTTTGTGGTACGTATGCTAGTTCCCTCATCCTGATTTTTTGAGTTACATACATGCATATAATTGCAACTATTTTATTGTAACTTTAATCTTGTCCCTTGGTTAAATTTTACATGGTAGAGGCAAGGGCATTGTAGGTGAGTAGGGGGCACAACTTACCCTATATCCCAACCATCAACAACCCATTCGTGATGTACTATAATTTATGTTTCAATGCAATATAGATTCAAGTTGATGTTTAATTTATTTTGTTCATCTTTATTATTAGTTTATTGATTATATGCATGATGTCACACTACATAGGAGGATGTACATCGAGGAACTAAGGATCCTATCATGTGGAGACATGAGTGGGAGTCCCTCGATTAGTGTCATATAGGTGATTGAACATCGACTCGTCTAGGTCCTGAGGTTGTTACACAACCATAATTTGGATGACAACAAAATCGACTTTGGAATTGACAATGACCTTGACATGACTAACATTAGTTGCTATATCCACTTAAAATTTGCATACATCCACCATCTTGTAAATTTCAAGTGCTTACCATTTAATATTACTAAATTAGACTCATTTGAAAATTTTATTTTGTAGTTTCCTTATCTCAATGAGTGTTTTAGTGTGCCATACCTTAGCCCACAACAACCCTTGCGATGAGGGAGTAGTGCAAGTGGTTCTCATCGTGGGGGTAGGCATACATCCCATCCGGGGCCTAATCCACATACTAGATGATACTTGTTCATGTCTCATACCACTATTCTTATTTTTATGTACATACATATGTGTACTTGTACTTTTTAATGGACTCGAGCCTTTGGACTATTTTTGTATTATATTTTTTCTTTATATTGACATGAGTTACTTTTCTTATCTTTATGTTTATGTGGATATACACATGTACATGTTTTAACTTTATCCTATGTTTATGTCGACAAAGTAATGCAAGTTAGGAGTATCTTTTGGATGAGGGGTGTTATAGTTGCTACTTATCATATATAATTATAGTTTTAATAATTGATTATCCATTAATTTTAAATATTTTGATATGTAAAAAAGGCTTCGTAAATTATCAAATAACATGAACATAATATATTGATATCACACATCACATTTTTTCCCTCCATGTGGGATATGCATACCATCATGAAGTCTTTTGCTATGAGGATTGGTGTCTTAGGAAATTAATCATCATTAAGGGAATAAAATAAGGCCCTTATTTCAAACTAAGGAACAATTTAAGGATCGTGTATATTAAAATAATGCCATAATCCACATAACATGTCCTCTATAGGGAATTATTTTCTTTCAAATAACATGTGGCTATTGTTACAATATTTTGTGCAATACAATTTGTGTTCATCAAATTTGATGTTTCATAACTCTCAGGAGCTCAATCAAGCTTTTGCACTAACTAAAGTTAAACCCTTAATCGAGGTATTAAAAAATCCGTTTAAAACCACAATTGAGGGTTTTAAATATCTTGATTGACAGTTTTAAATACATTGATCAAGCTATTAGCTTGATCGAGGGCTTAAAATATAGTCCTTTATCCCCTTTTCCCACAGTTTGAATTTTTATTCCCTCTTCACTAGGCCCAAAATTTGTCTTAGGATGCACCTTAGGTGGTGGACTTGATACCAATACATTCATAAAAGAATCGTCTTTCCATTGACATATAATTTATGTTTTTTGGAGTTCGTATGATATTTTTTTTTAATTATCTTTTCAAACTTACTCTTGAAAATCATGTCCACAACTTCGAAGTTGTGTAAAGAAAAAACAAAACAAAAAAGTGGACAACCAACAAATTTCAAAAAATGCATACGCCTGAGAGAAATAGGTCCTCTTCAAAAGGGTATTTTCTATTTTATATTTTTTTTAACTATCATTTTTTTATGTGTGCACACGTGTGTACAAATTGCGATTAAAATTGTGATTGGTCACTTTCGAAAATTAATAAAAAATGCAATTTTTAGAAAAAAATACAAAACAAATATGTACACCATAGTGCAGTATGTGTGTGTGCATGCGCATTCATGTGTGTGTATTATGAATTTATAACTAAATTATTTTACATACACACGAGTCACTTGTTAACTTTTCCTAAAATGTTCAAGGACAAGTCCATAATTAAATGCAATTTTGACATATTAAACGATATTATTAATTTTTCAAAAAGATATACATGGAAAGAAAACATAATTCCCTACATTTTTTTTTCATTGCAACTCAAAATTCACATGACAAATATGAGTTTTGAGAGGTTCAATTTAATAAATCAGTAAAAAATTGATTTTTCATTGCATTTTTTTCCAAATTGTCACCCATCTTCATGGATTCATCTTATAGTGAGTTTCAACTCACTTCCTAAATCCATTTAGGGACACTTGGTGAATTTATATCGGGTGTATAAAATCCAATCCAAGAAATATAATTGAATATCGTAACCTCCTGCAAGTTTTTTTAGGCAATATCAACATGAACATAATGTCCACATTTTCTATTGGAACTATTTTCAGAAATTTAACCTGTCATGCAAAAATTGCATTGCATATTACTATGAAAAACCATAATTCAAGAAATCATCAAATAAAGCCATATCTAGTCCACATAATCATGAGAGAGGAGTATCTGTATCTGTAATTTGATGTTACAAGTCCAACAAAATTGATGGTTTGTCAATCCAAGTCTCAGTTACCAATTTATGGTGAGTTTCAACTCACTTCCTAAATCCATTCATGGTCGAGGTCAAAATCCAATCCAAATATCATAATTGAGCATGGTAACCTCCTACAAGTTTTTTTTACACAAGATCAACATGAAAACGAGATCCACAT
The DNA here is from genome assembly GCA_001517045.1 of Pseudotsuga menziesii. Lineage (NCBI taxonomy): Eukaryota > Viridiplantae > Streptophyta > Pinopsida > Pinales > Pinaceae > Pseudotsuga > Pseudotsuga menziesii. The sequence continues at coordinate 11,033 of LPNX010158792.1, read as the reverse complement.
GCTTAATTGGCACAATTTTTGAAACATGATATAATGATGCAAAAATTACATTGCATGTTCCTAAGAAAATAATTAGATACATAAATCATTGAATAAAATAATATTCAGTCCATGGAATCAATGGAGAGGGATGTCCCTAGGTGTAATATAATAATTTCCCTAGGTGTAATCTAATGCCATGAGTCCAAAATAATGTATGGTTCATCAATCTAAGTCTTGGTTATCAATTTATAGCTAGTCTTAACTCACTTTCTAAATTCATTCAAGGACACATGGAAAATTTCTATCTAGGGCATAAAATCCAATCCAAGTAGCATAATTGAGTGGCATAACCTCATACAAGTTTGTTTAAGAAATACCAACATGACCATGATATCCACATGCTCCATTTGCATAACATTCAAGAATTTGCATTGGATGTTATTAAGCAAATACCAATTCCAAAAATCATCAAATAAAACAACATCCAATCTATGGAATCATTCGATAGGGGTGTTTGTGGGTCTAATATTTTGTCATAAGTCCTACGAAATCAAGTTTTTTGTTGATCCAAGTCACTATCAATTTATGATGAGTTTCAACTTGCTTCCTAAATCCATTCAAGACACTTGTTGAATTTCTAACAAGGGCATAAATTTCAATCTGAGCAACAGAACTAAGTGTTGTAACCTCCAAGAATTTTGTTTAGGAAATACCAACATGACAATGATGTACACACACTCTATCGGCATGGTTTTCAAAATTTTACCCCATGAAGCAATAATTGCATTGCATGCCCTAGTTCCAAAAATGATCGAATAAAACAACATCCAGTCCATTGAATCAAAGGATAGGGTTGTCTTTAGGTGTAATATGAATGGATTTAATGTGTCTAGCAACCCACTAGCCTCTACACACAAACTAACTGAGTAGATTCCATGACTCATTGAAATGGTAGGCCTTAATTTAGAACCACTATAAATCTATAACTTTAGTATTCATCTTAGAATCATAAAAGTAAGGCAAAGAGCACTTATATTATTGGCATTTCATACATCTTATACAATTTAATTTATATATCTCTTTTAATGAAATTGTCATTTACTTCTATTATTTCACACTTTCTTTTGTGGTCATATTGGTGTGCACACCCATATTAATTTCCATTTTAGTATACTTTGTTTCACTTTTGTATATTAAAATTATAAGACATATATGCATTATGACATGAAATTAATACTAACATTTAATATTGATTTTTTTCTCAAAACACTCCAGATGATTGATCCAGATTTATGTGAGAATGAAATGAAATAGCAGAAATAGAACCACATACAAATATATATTGCAAGGAAAATAGAGATACAATAAAAACATATTATATTAAATGACAGAAATAGAACAAATGTACAATAAAGCAGCTAGAATGGTGGTAGTCGTATCTATGAGAAGAGATGTGGTGACTACACTCATGTGTGCCAAGATGAGTACAAAATGAGGTTGAAAGGGCCTATTTACAATAAGCATGAAGGAGAAAACCATAGACATTCGAAACCTAACCATAGAATATGAACCGTCGTAAAGTTTGTGGCCCCAAGGGGGTTAGTTAAACAATCAACTTCTTGGGGTCATAACTTTTGCATACGATCTCTATTTTAGCGCTCAAAATCCCATTGGAAATGTCTATTTGATATATAACACTTGCAGACACGTGTCATGGGAAACCATTTCAACTCTCGAATCGCCAAAAAACATTGTTTAGGGCCTCAAAATGGCCTCAAAACTTTGGGACCCGAAAAACCGTAGAAAATAACTAGGAAACTACCAAAATGGAAAATTATTTTGACCCAATAGAATAGGTCTGTGGCCACCGATATCCATATGGATCAATGATGGTCTAGAGGCTATGCTAAGATTGGAGCAGATATACGAGCAAATGATGATGATGATGATGATGGATCAAATGAAGATAGTGATGAAGATGTACTAAGGTTAATCAAGATGACAAGGAAGATGGTGATGGTGGTGGTGGTAGCTAGTGATGGTGCTCATGATCATGGAGATGATTATTACTATCTCCATGCTACTATAGATGTATTTTAACTTTTATGATGATCCAAACTAATATTACATTATGGATCATATAAACTTATATCATGGATTGTTGTTGATCTATCCATATGATACCTTTAGCATTTTGACTTGTGTATATCTAGATACCATAAAACTTATTTCTTGTGATAATGGTGTTTTCATCTCTCTCTCTCTCTCTCTCTCTCTCTCTCTCTCTCACACACACACACACACACACACACACATTTGGGGATTTCGCTACCTTTAATGAAGGATGATGATGATGATGATGATGTTAATGGTATTATATTTTTATTTTTTATATATTGGAAGTTGTCGATGATTTTTGGATAGAGAATTAATAAGTATGATGAAGTTACTATTTTGGATGAATGTTGTCCATTTCTCTTAATTTCCTTATAAATTTGAATTTCAATATTTGATTTTTATATATTTTATTATGTTACTTGTGAACTATGATGTATATCATTATTTAATTGAAATTAATGAAATAATTATAACAACACAAAAGCAAAAATTGACACTATAAAAAAGAATCAAAATGTGGTGTTGATGTGGAAGCAAAATGCGGCATAGGAAGAAAATATTTGCACAAAAATATTGGTTGTAAATAAAGACAATAAATAGGAAGTTAAATGTGGTGTTAAATAGGAAGCAAAAGTGGAATCATAACTGGGAGATAAAATGAAAGCCAAATATAGCACAGATGTAGAAGAAACATTGGAAGAAAAACTTGGTACTAAATGGGAATCCAAATGTGGTGCTATTGGAAAAGAAAAACTAGAAGCCAAAAAGGAAGCACAACTAGAAGCCAAAGAGGAAGCAAAACTAGGCATAGTTTTCAAAATTTTACCATGTGATAAAAAATTACATTGCATGTTACTAAGTAAAAGCATAGTTCCAAAAATGATCAAATAAAACAACATCCATTCCATTGAATCACATGATAGGGTTGTCCCTATGATGTAGGCTTTGGGCCAAACTAGTCAAATCTCAAGTTTAAGACAAGTTAACCAACCCCTCATCCTGGAAATCATTGTCCACCTCTATGTCAGTGCCTGATGTGTATGCCCACAAATCCCCCAGCTGTAATTAAACAACTAAATTAAATATAAAATATAATTTTAACAACATTACAAGAATTCGAAAATCCTACAATGAAGAATACAAAGAACAAAATATACTCTGTTTTTGCATTCTCACCTACAATATTCCATAATGCATTCATTCTTCTTATTGAAATGTTGAACCAGGTTTACACAATCGAAACATGTTTAAATGGAACTCCAATTTATTTCTCTTAGGAATAAAAACAGCCCCCAATATCAAACAATGATTTCCTATGGCAGAGAATCCATTCGAACAAGGAAAATAATAAGTGTTACCATATTTAGAAGCTCTGACTCTATATTTAAATTCAATGAGCTCGCATTCTCAAGTATTCAAACTCATGTGTTAAGTCAAGAAAAGGCTATGTTATTTCATTCTATGTTTAGACATAAGAAATAAACCCACAAAATTTGTATAATCGAGATGTCACAAACCACAACATTTTGATTATTTCTAACACAAATTCACAATTCAAAAACTTCCAAAGGTTTACATTTACACAAGAGTTTGCATTCCATACACAAAGGTTCAAAGTAATAGATAAAAGATCGTTGGATTTCTGATTTTTAGCATAAAAATTATTTCCATTAAAACTCACAAAACTCATCTCTACTATTAATCAATCCATTATTTGGAATGTTCAATCCAAATATATAAACTCCCACTTTTTTCCAGAAATAAAAAACCCATATTAAACCCAACACATTTTCTCAATTTCTAGAGTAATTTTGATTCCTCTTAATAACACATGCACGAGGGATACCCCGTATATAGCTAAAATGAAATACTAAAATACTATCTCTTTAACTTATTCAAAGTTGCACTCTTATTCCCTTACATACAGTTCCATATTTAAAGTCAATTACTCACTCAGTTAGCTTCAATAGATCCATAAACAAACCTAACATGCATTTATAAAAAAAACAATAAACAATCACTCTTTCCCTCATGTGTTCATCAATATCGCATGAACATATATATATATTAACACGAACACTCATTAATTCAAACAGAGATGTGCTCGACTCGAACACGTGGAAATTCTATTCATTAATTAAATACAATTCCCCATTTTCCTTGGTTTGATCTTCAACGTTTCTTGTCCCTTCCAACTAAGTCCAACGACCCTACTCTATCTTCCTTTCCCTTTACTTTTCCTGTGGGCTTACAATATGTACAAAAAACATGAATATTTTCAACTCAAGAAACAATTACCTACAATTTTTATGACTAATTTAGGTAAAGATAGAAATTAAATCCAATCTCCTAACGAATCATCACTCTAATATTGAAAGTCTACATTTTCCAATTATGAGAAAACTTCAAATATATTTATAAAAACTTATCTTCGACTCTCTTTTGGCTAGTGTCATGACCATAAGGTATGACTAACCTTTAAAGCTTTGAATGAGAGAATGATGCCCCTGCATCACCCTAGGTGTAATATTAATGGATTTAATGTGTCTAACAACACACTAGCATCTAGCTGTAGACTGTCCTTTTTAGTCATATGACTCATTCAAATGGTATGCCATATTTTAGAACCGCGACAAATCTATAACTTTAGTAGCCATATTAAAATCATTAAAGTAAGGAGAAGAGTACTTATATTATTGGTATTTTATGTACTTCTTGTTCTATTTAATTTAAATATCTCTTTTCATGCAATTTTCATTTACATCTACTATTTTCAATTTCTTTTGTGGTCCTATTGGTTTGCACATACATATTAATTTCCATTTTATTATTTTACTTTGTTGCACTTTTGTATGATGTAATACTAGCAATATAACACCTATATGTTATGTCATGTAATTAATACTAAAAAAGAAGGTGATCATGAAGATTTGATATTGAGGTTGATCAAGATGACAAGGATGACAGTAGTAGCCAATGATGCTACTCATGAGCATGCCGATGATCATTACTACTCCATGCTATTAGAGATGTATTTTAGCTTTTATGATGATCCAAATTAATATTACATTAAGATCATATAATCTTATGTTATGGATTATTGTTAACATATCACCATGATACCTTTATTAATATGATGTATTTTAACTTTTATTATGATCCAAATTAATATTACAATCACGATCATATAATCTTGTATAATGGATTGTTGTTGACATATCATTATGATACCTTTATCATTTTGACTTTTATAAATCTAGAGATCATAAAATTTATTTATTGTGATATTGACATTTTCAATATATATATATGACTTGTTTTTTAGTATAATGATCTCTATGATAGGTTTTGATCAAATGATATAGTTGACTTTCATTTCTTTTAATGAAACATGATGATGTTGTTGTTGGCATTATTTTGTTATTTTATATATATTGGAAGTCATCAATGATTTTTTTATGGAGAATTAATAAGTATTATGATATTACCACTTTGGATGACTGTTGTCAATTTCCCTTAAATTTCCTCATAAATGTTATGCTATATTGAATTTGAATTATTATATTTGGTTTTGTATATTATAGTATGTTATTTGTGAACCATGATATATATCATTATTTAATTGAAATAAATATAACCAGTGTAGATCCAAATCCTAGGCTCTATCAAGCGCCGAGAGGGATCAAATCTCTCTAGGTGCAAACCTCTTCTTAGGTATTACACTCAATGAGCTATCAACTTTGGTGTGGCCTATACATACCATTTATTTGATTCAAACCAAAAGACACATCTTTTTATTTAAGGTCAACATATAATATATTTATTACTAATATTTAATATTATTTATGGCTAACATATATAGTATTTAATATTATTTTTTATTTTGTTAGGAACAAACATTACAACATCTCCCCATAAATGGTTTTAAAACCATATGCAAGGCCCTCCTAAAACGTTGTTTAGGAGGCCTTGCACATGGTCTTAAAACCATTTGCAAGGCGCTCCTAAACCATGTAGAATAAAACCATGGGTTTTTTTAGGAGGCCTTGCACATGGTTTTAAAACCATGTTCCCGTTCATCCTAAACCATATACAATAAAACCATGGTTTGTTTAAAAGGCCAACTTTTTTTGCAAATAATTCAATTTTTATTTTTTTATTATTTTGTTAGGTAGGAACATTACAACATCTCCCCCATATTGTGTTTTTTTATGATCCGCATTTATTTTGGGGGGGGGGATAATTAAATTTTTGCTTTTTTATTGTTTTGTTATTTTTTTACTTTTTTATTGTTTTGTTAGGTAGAAAGATTACAACATTTCCCCCATATTAGGTTGTTTTTCTGGTTGACATTTATTTTATTTTATAATTAAAAAATCTATTTTTTTATTAATAAAAATAATGTTACGTAACGTTGCATAACGTTATAACGTTACATAATGTTACATAATGTTACAAGATCTCCCCCATATTGGGCTGTAGAGAGCCTCTCGGCTCAATAAAGGGGGTCATAACAAGGAATCAAAAATTGACACTTCAAACAAGAATCAAAATTTGGTGCTAATGTGGAAGCAAAATGTGACATTCATGTGGAAGAAAATATCGACTCAAAGTTGGATGCAAATATAGGCACTAAATAGCAAGCCAAATGTGGTGCTAATGAAGAAGAAAAAGTGGAAGCACAACTAAGAGCTAAACTAGAAGCTAAATCTGGGACAAATGCAGAATAAACATTAGAAGCAAAACCTGGTGCTAAATGGGAATCCAAATGTGGTGTTATCCCATAAGAAAAGCTAGAAGCTAAAAAGGAAGCACAAGTGGAAGCCAACAAGGAAGAAAAACTAGGCATTAAATGGGAAGCTAAATGTTGTGTCAATGCGGAAGAAAAACAAGAAGCAAAAATAGGTGCTAAATGGGAAGCGAAAATAAGCGTTAAATGGGAATCCAAATATGGTGCTAATGTGAAAGAAAGCATGGATGCCAAATTAAGTGCTAAAGTGGATGCTAAAGTTGGCACTAAAGTGCAATGAAAACATGGCATTATAGTTGTAGCTTTAATGGAAGTAAAATGTAGTGCTATAGTGTATGTTAAATGAGGCACTAAATCCAGAGCAAATGTCATTCTTTTGGGTGTTACTCCTCACACTAAACTACTACACGAGGCATTATTCGTAACACTATTCTTGGCACTATTCTTGACACTAAAGTAGGCTCTATTCATGTTGCTAATCTTGGCACTATTTTTGGTGTTGAAGTAGGTGTTATTCTGGTGCTAAAATCGACACAACTATCGATGTTTTATCGAAATGTTTTTTCTCACCGAGTTCAGTTCTAGATTGTCCAACTCAAACGGGAAAATAAACTTGCACTAAAAATTGTTGTTAAATTAGGCGTGAATCGCCTATTTTGTTGTAAAATCTCCCCTTAATTGTATCTTCTTTAATTAATATTTGAATTGGAGAATCAATTTTACCTAATATTGATTATAAATAAAATTGTTGACAATTTGTTTTTGTATTTGGGAAAAGCGTTTTTTTCATATGTTTGTAGGTCTTAGAACATGGATCAAGTGAAAAACAAGGTAGATTTAGATTAATAAGCCAAGGATCTTGTTAAACAACCTTCAATATCAAGTATATTATTTTTTCAGTTGTTCCTTGCAATTCATGAAAGTTTAACTTAAAAAAAAAAGATTACAACTCTTCACATTCTATCTCATGTGACAATTCAAACCCTGACTAATAACATAATTTTATCTAAAAAAAAAAGATAATTTTATCTAAAACAACATGTAAAATAAAAATATTTACATGGAGTTCCAAGCGTAGGACTTCATTTACAAAGAAACATATATTCCACAAATTCTTGAAATCCAATGGACTAACTTTGGTTTATGTCTAATAGATTGTGAATCTTCATAACCTATCCATGGATTTCATCTTACGAGATAACGAGTACCATGGCCGGCTTTACGCAATTTAAAAATAAATAAATAAACGCGTATTATTTACATTCGAACAATAATTGACAAGGTTGTATAAATTTTTTTTCCTATCCATCCTTTTCCAATTCATAAAATTGATAAGCGTTGTGATGAAAGTAGGGCATAAAATAATACTTGCCTGACCCACCTTATACATACACATGCAATATAACAATATATATGATGTTATGATTTCATTTACATTAATCATGCTTGCAGGACTTTAATTATTAAACTTTTTGATATACACTAATTATATAATTATAAACTTATTTTAAGATTATATTGACATTTTAAATTGATACACATTAATTTATGTATTAATTAAAAAACATATAATAAATAGACAACATGCTATGACTTTACATCCAATGAACAAGGGAAAAATTATTTGACTCGCCTTCTTTTTGGCGATGATGCTTATCCAATACAGTGTGGATCGTGATACATGGATTTTCATCTTTCTTGTCAGATAATGTGGCGATTACGTAAACCGTGACTTGCGCCAACATAAGTTAACTTTTATATTTTAAAAAAATTGTTAATTTATATATTAAAAAAAAACATATTACGGGAGAGTAACCATTGGCTGTGCATCTTTGTTTGACTGGTGTAGTGTAATTTTTTATGTTTTTGAGTTTGTTTTTTTTTCAAAAGTTTATCACATATATTTTGGGCTGTATCATATCGGTTTTGAGGTGTGAAGAATTCAAAATGATACTATGTTAACTATAAAGTTTTATAGGTAGAAATTTTTTTTGAAAAATAATTTTAAAAACATTAAAATATTTATAATTAGTAGTTTATAAATACTTTTATAAACTATTCATGATAACTGGCTTTTTCAAGATTCAAGTGAACTAACACCATGACTATTATAATTATCTCCACTACTCTGTCAAATGGATGTAGCCTGGGTAGTTGGGAGGAATGAATGTTACCCTCTCCAGTCAGGTCACTACTCTTACTCTTGTAAGTGACATGTTGCTTTTGTGGAGCCTTTGTAATAAATGTTGTGATTGATGAGCTCACAAGACCTTGATTCAGTTTGAATAGCAGGTATTAGAATTTTCGTAGAATAGCCCTCTAACAAATGGTGAACCACATTTTAGAACTATCTCCACTACTCACCCTGCTCCACCACTGTTAATAGTTGCCGATTCTCCTAGTTTTTTGAAAAAAAAAACATAAAATTCAGCTAATGTTCGGTCGACCGTCATGACTAAAGCAATAGTGTTATGGCCCGGCTGCAAGCCGTATAAATGCAATGCCATCCATGTTAAAATTTCATTGCAAATTTCGCAGCTATATTTATCCAACAATCCATGGGTACCTTGGTCGGTCATGTCTTGCCAGGTATAGGATTTCTGCTAGTCGGGTTCTGGCATCTCTTCAACACAATCACAAACTACGCGCGCTCTCCATGGGATTTCCACACTCAGCCATGGTTCCCCGCTAAATTCGGTGGCCGGATGTTTAAGTACGTGGAGCTGGCCATCTTTATAGCAACGTCCAGTTTATCGATTTTGGCGGAGCTGTTCATCGGGCCACACAAGCACCAACCCCTGGCAGACGATTGGAGCATCCCGTCGGACCACCTCAACAACTTCGAGCACTCCACCATATCGTTGTTCTTCCTTATCTACGCTTCCGTGGCTCTACACGCGGAACGAAAGAAGCTTACGGTTCCGCCGGGGGCGCTGCGAGTGATCGTGGCGCTTGCTTTTAGTCAGGAGCTGCTGCTCTTCCACCTTCACTCAGCCGACCACATGAACTCGGAGGGGCACTACCATTGGCTCCTTCAGCTCATCGTTGTCGTCACTTTGTCGACCACGTTGCTCGAAGTTCCGTTCCCTAAGAGCTTTCTGGTAGCAACGGTGCGCTCCGCGTCGTGGGTATTCCACGGGGTGTGGTTCGTCCACACGGGGTTTGTGCTCTGGATCCCGGCCTTCGTGGCCAAGGGTTGCCAGATAGAGCTCATCAAGGGCCACGATGTGGTCATGTGCACCAGCGAGGAAGCACTCATGCGAGCAAAAGCGCTTGCTAACTTACAATTCAGCTGGTATCTGGCATCAATTCTTGTATTGACGATCATGTTTTATGCAAGAACAGTCGGAATATATGCTGTCAACGCTGCGTATAAGCCGCTGGAGAGCAAGCCTGTGGGCGAGGGTGACAAGATGGCCGACAGCGCCATCGAGATGGGCAGCCAAGGAGTCGAGAGGCGCTGATTTATTGACGGTTCAGAGTTCCATCGATAGTTTACAGAAAGCACTAGACCTTCAAAGATGAAGAAGCACACACATACTTGTTCATTTGTTTTGAGTGATAATTGTTATATATTAGTATTGAAAATTAATAATTCGCTTAGTTTTTTCACTGTAAAATTCTTCCCGTCATAAAACAGCGCTGTAATGCCTGAAACAGGCTTATCATGTACCGTGCATGGAAGATGAATTCAAAATATGCACAGCCCTTTCACTATTTTGAAGTTAAATATTTATTTATTTATTTATTTTAATTTTGGATTTATCATAACTTTATAATATCAAAATATTTTCTATTTATATAGATTTATCATAATTTCATATCAAGCCCAAACTCTTTTTAGAATGTAAATACAAAAACTAATAAAAATAAATAAATTTAATCTCATTAATAACAAATTTACAGTTCTGTATTTACATTACGTTAAAAAATTTGAAGTTTAAATATTTTTTTTTTATCTATTTTAATTTTGGATTTATTATAACTTTATAATATCAAAATATTTTCTATTTATATAGATTTATCATAATTTCAGATCAAGTCCAAACTTTTTTTAGAATGTAAATACAAAAACTAACAAGTCGAATAAGCAACAAAGTTGCTTAGTACCTGCCTCCTAAGAAGAGATTGAAAATATATAGCAATAGGATAATTTTGCTATAAAAATATATGATAAAACAAA
>LPNX010158777.1:12669-40935 GCA_001517045.1 Pseudotsuga menziesii | reverse complement strand
ATGCGTTTTGAGGGCTTCTATCTAGCACATGAGTAAAAAATCAGGTTTTCATCTCCAAATTTGGCCAAAAAGTGTTACCCATCTTCATGGAATCACCCGCATGCCATTACTTATTGCATTAGTTCTTGTGAGCCTCGTATTCTCATTCATCGTGGGGATCGGAAGTATAGAATTCGCTAAATACCATAATTCCCAGGCAGAGGCAACTATCATATCGGGTGCCTTACAGGATCTTCCAGGCCGGCCATGGGAGTTCAGATACAAATATCTGAAGAAGGCCACGAATAAGTTCAGCGCCGCATCTAAGCTTGGAAGTGGCGGCTTCGGAACCATTTATAAAGGCATTTTCCCCAAGGAAAATAGTGTGGTTGCTGTAAAACGCATAGCCAAAGATTCCAAACATGGTAAAGAGGAGTTTATATCCGAGATCAGTGTCATCAACTGTCTTCGCCATCGAAACTTAGTGCCGCTGCTTGGGTGGTGCCATGAAAAAGGGAAGCTAATTATGGTTTATGAATACATGTCCAATGGTAGCCTGGACAAAGATATTTTCAACAAGAATTCATGTGTAGGTGGATTTCTGGATTGGGAGCAGAGATACAAAATTGTCTCAGGCGTAGCCTCCGCTCTGTTGTACCTCCACGAGGAATGTGAGCAGCAGGTAATCCACCGAGACGTGAAAGCCAGCAACATCATGCTCGACTCCGATTACAACGCCCGTCTCGGTGACTTCGGCGTCGCCCGTTTGATTGAGCACGACAGGAGAGCTTTCGTTGCTAGCAGTGTTGCTGGAACCGCTGGTTACATTGCACCCGAGTGCTTACTAAGTGGGCAAGCCACGGCTGAATCAGATGTCTTTAGTTTCGGAGACATTGCCCTTGAGGTGGCCTGCGGAAGGCGTCCCAGATCTCATGGTGAAGAAGAGGAATCAGATTTAGTAGGCGAAGGCCTGTGCCCGTCGCCATGGTCGCCACTGTAGAAACCAACGAATTTAAATATGACGACCAATATCGGCAATGGCATATAATTTTTAATTTTTTATTATGACGTCAGGTGGACACATGTCAACCCAAATCCAGATACCAAATCCCAAGGCTGACATCACCTCCTATCCACCAATCAGCTGTTGACAAAAATTGCTTTTTAACAAAATTAAAAAAATATTTTACACACCCCTAAGTCTCACTTTCCAAAACAGGCTTTGATTTTTTAAAACTGCCTCAAAAGGCACCAGCTAATAGCAAATTCAAAGCAAAGTCAAACCTGATCGATTACAATATACCTGCTGAGGCGGGTATAAAAAAACTCACCTCAGTCTCTGTTGCAAAAAAAATGCATACCCGAAAACAACCCAATGAGAAAACGTCCCCTCCAAAGCTCCCTTTATGAATATTAAAATTAAAAATTGGCGGTTGGCAAGCCACAACTCGTATATGCCCATCTCATAAACATTCTTCTTCTATATTCTATAAGATTTTCCGTGAGCCAAACCCCTATGGCTGCAATGCATCCGCCTTCTTTTGCTTGCTTTTGTTTTAAAATTATTTTTATTTTTAATATAAAGTTTCTTTGACATGACGCTTTTCAATATTGTATATTTAAAATTAACTTTTTAAGTATCATAGTATTTTATTACCACCACTTAACTTAACTTAACTTAATTAGTTTTTTTTTTCTCGGGGAATTGGTAACTGGGGCCGGGTTGGTACTCACGTGACACGGGGTTCAGGGATCCATTCCCACTACCACTATAACCTTGGGTGCCCCACACCCACCGCAAGACATGGGACACAGGTAAACCCGGGTGGGATTGATCTCGAGACCTCCAATTTACAACAAGTGACTTCATAACAACTGAACCGCCAATGAGCCACACTCATGCGGGTTAACTTAACTTAATTAGTTACTTTGAGATAATTATTTCAATTAATTTAACTAATTTACTAATTCAAAATAATTAACTTTAATTCAAGGTAGTTGACTTGTATTCATCTTTACCTAATTTAACTTTAACTAGTTAATATTTAGCTAACTTTAATTTAAGATAATTAACTTATTTTTGAGTAATTTTTAAAATTTATTTTAGCTAAACTAATTTAAGATAGTTTATTTTAACTGCGCCTTAGCTAACTTAATTTGTTAGCTGAATTTAGTTAACTTTTTACTAATTGTCGTAACTAGTATTTTCTTGATATCTTTTGTCGAGACTAAGATATCAATGACATCTCGACTAACTTCTTGATTTTACTTATTAATAATCAATAATAATTAGCCTCATGCTAAATGTTAAATCATAGGTCTTTGTTAGTGCCTTGCGATGACTAGTGGTTTCGTCGGTGTCTCCACCCAAGACTAACCGTTAATCATAACTCATACGTCACTTATAAACTTAAGTGTCGTCTAGCAACCATTGCAGCTCATTTTTATTGTTAAGTTCCCAAGACATCAAGATGATGTCTGTCATCAATTCATAGCTACCCATCCATTCAACCTCTCCCCCTAATGGACTCCATGCCCCTATCATTTTAGTCACGTCAAGTCTTCAGTCTCCTAAATCTACAACACAATAAAACTTGGGAATTCAAAATCATACTTACAAAGTTTTACATGGGGATCCTATACTTGATCTCTTTTCCATGAGCAGGCACACAGTTACACTTTTGGTTACAAATATAGGGGCAAAGAATTGGGATGCTACAACCTCCACCCTTAAGAATAACATCGTCCTCAATGTTGGTACCCTTCAAAACTCTGCTTTTCATCTTTCATTTGTCATTGAAATTATCTTTTTCCATCTTTTCCTTCCTTGTCTTGACATCTCTTCTTGAATGTCATGAAGATTCTTTACTTTCTAAACCTATATTTACACAAGAAATGCAATTTCTTTCCATAATTTGAGCACAAAACATGTCCATGTACATGATCATTAAAATTCAAAAGGAATATAAACCATAATTTATTTTTCATAACAACTCCTTTAGAGTTCATTTCACTCACAAAGATTTACTTTGTCATTTTCATGTACATGCACAATCTACTAGTCATACATGATATGCATATAAATCATGATCTAAGATAAGGTTTCACAAAATTATTTTTCATGGCACACAACCTTGCCATATATTATCATCCATATTTTTTTTCATTGTGTATAAAACATTCATCCATAGCCCCCCCATATGGAAGTACTTCTACAAAGTACTTTAAGCCACATTCGACTTGCTTGTCAACATGTATCAATTCTCATCACATAAGTTATAACACAATCATGAACATAAGATAAAAACAACATGATCTTAACATCAAGATAAGCATATCATAATCATGACATCAACAAGGCATGCTTGTAAAGAAAATCATAAAACACATAGTGTTCACATCATAGATAACTCACCCAACATGAGGAAAATTCCCTTTCTTGGCATATTTCCTACCTATGTTATTCAAGGTGGTAACACAACCATTGTTACTACTTAGCACACCAAGCGCTAATAGTGCTCCAAATACTTCAATGATTCATTCCAGTTTAAATAGATCTAGGTGCTCTAGATCCTACAAGCTCAACACCTAAATCCAAACATTATAATGAGTTTTAAACTATTTAGGTGCTCCAGAGCCTACAAGCTCAACACTGAATTCAAACTTTATAATGTCTTAAACTATTCAGGTGCTCTAGAGCCTACAAGCTCAACACCAAATTCAAATATCATAATGATCCTTAAACTATCTAGGTGCTCCAAAGCCTACAAGCTCAATAATGAATTTAATAATGATTCTTACCTTTTGTCTTAGATCTAGTCGAAGTTAAGGGTTGTTTTCTATCTTTAATTACTAACACAAATTTCCCACAATGTTTGTTTACCAACCCTTTATAAAGTGTTGTAGATAATATCTCTTTTATCCCATAGACATTTTTGGACTAGCCATATGGAAAACTGAGCACTCAAGCACCTATGACTAAACTCTCTAGTGTACTAGGGACCATTAACCCCTATAATGTCCTCACTCTGCAATTTTTCTTTTTGGGAAAGGCTCTTATTCCAATTCAGGTTCTCTTTCTTAAACTCATATTTTTATTATTCAATCTCTTTCCTTTATTTTTATTAAAGAGTTTTAAGTTAGTGTGTAAATATTTCTTGAAGTTTTAAGAGTCTTATAATCTCAGGATGTCCCCCATGATTAGCTCAAAGATTTCATAATATTTTTACTATATTTAAGGTTATTGTTCTTTATTGTAGGTTTCATAATTTACATTTGGTTCTTAATTTATGGTCTTATTGAAGTTGCTATAGTCCATAACTTGCAATATCCACAAAGCATTGTCAGTATCATGACATATAATTGAAACTTGGAATAAATGGAAATATCACAATCATCTATGATTAACAGTACCCCTCAAACCACATCTCCTCACCTAGAGTAACTCCGCAAAGTGTAAGCGAACAACCATAGCAAATGCAATAATCCAAGTGACATCTTTCAAATTTCTATGCTTTTACTCACTTTAAGGGGGTACACATATTCTGCTCGGCTAAACTATATTATAGGAGAATGGTTAATAATGATAAATATTTTTAATTATTATTAAATTTATTTTTATGAATTTATGTAGAATTTGATGATGATTCTTTATATCACAAAAATTCCATACACCAATTCATAGTTTAGTTATGAACATTTAATATAGTTACATCCTAATTAAAAATTAAATTATTATTATAAATATCATATCAACAATATACAAAAATTTAAAATAGTGACATAATATTAAGTTAATTTGATTTTATTTCAATCCATATCCCAAAAATAAAGTATGGTTGGGATAGGTTAAGTGCTAAATTCAATAGCCATTAGTTTAATAGTGGCAAAATTAGTTTTGATTTAATTAAACATATTGGATACAATAATTAGTCATGAAAAGTTTACAAGACTATAATGATCTAATAATTTGATTGAAGAAAAGATAAAATTTACATAATATTTGGAATTATGATAAAAATTTAAGTTTTATCATCTTATTGATGACAAGAAATTTGGGTTTCCATGGCTAAGAAATTTTGTGGCAATTTTTTTTCTTTTTTATTACAATTTTGTTGCAAAGGTGTTATATTCTTGTAACTTATGTATTATAGCAATTTATATAGCTATTAGCAAATGTGAATATAACTGATCTCTTATAGCTATAACTATTAGCAAATGTACCAAGTGACTCTTATTATCTAAAACTATACAATATTTTTCAAAAATATTCTTCATTCAAACACTAAATAGATGTCTTAATGAGAACATATTAACCATGTTTTAGATGCAAAGTAAGCCAAAAGAAATATTAACTTGAATTTTAGATTTTTCAAGTTTCATCTCTTAACATCATATTCTAATAAGTTGTGTAAATACTTCTAATAATTATTCTCTTAACATTATATTCTAATAATTTATTTCTTAACATCATAGTGTAATAACTTATATATATATACTTCTAACTATTTAAGGTGAAAAAACTAGAATTCAATTTTCATTACAATTATGAAAAATACATTAACTTGCACAAACCAATAACTTAAAAAAAAATGCTATTAAACCATTTAAATATACCCTATAAAAAAATAAACATATCCTATTAAATCACAAACCAATAACTTAAAAAAAACATATGCTATTAAACTATTTAAATATACTCTATTAAAAAATAAACATATCCTATTAAATCATATTAAAGAGATAAATAGTTCTTAACCCATGACTTTGACTTTATCTTGACGCTTATTCTATTTTTCAACTTTTAACATCATATGCTATTTTTCAACTTTTAACATCATATGCTTCTAATAACTCTTCTCTTAACATTGTATTGTAATATTTCATCTCTTGACATCATATTCTAAGTTGTGTATACACTTTTAACAATTCAAAGTTCAGTTTTCATTACCATTATGAAAAGAAACATTAACCTCCATAAGCAAAAACAAGCATACCCTATTAAACCATTTGTGGTACTTTACAATGTAAATATCTCACAAACATCTCTCATTTTACTCCTCATGGGTGTGGTCCTTTTAAATTCCAATAAAGATAGATGGTTGACTCAATCAAGTCTTATGGGTGTGATCCTTTTAAATTCCAAGAAAGATAGATGGTTGACTCAATCAACTCTTGTTCTATTTCATACAAAATTCCCATGGGCGATTAAGTCAAGGTCTTATTTGATGGTTTTCCTCCCTCACCTCATACAATCTGCAAAAATGCTCCAGTTGTATTATCATCACACTAACATCATCTTGAGATTTTCGGGTTACTGCTAGCTCTATAAGCTTTTTGCAAGCAGCTATAGGGCCGCCTCCTAACAGTGTCAAATTAGGCTGCTTCTCCACGCAGAAAGGTCTGGCAATATCCACTGCTTCTTGATCAGTGGCATAATCCCACAAACCATCTGATGCTAAAATTAAAAACTCGCAATCTGATGTAATTTCAATCTCTCTGGTGTCTGGTTCTGCGGTTATCCATTCTTTCATGTGCGAATCACCTATTGCTCTAGTTACAGCCAGAGATCCCTGAACTCGCCAAACTCCATTTCGCCGGTCCACAATTCCACCTAAATTCTCTATTCTTTGTCGCTCATCCTTCCTTCCAGCTCGATGATCACATGTAAGGGCTTCAGAAGAGCCATCTCTGCTAATAACTGCTCGACAATCCCCAGCATTGGAAACCACTAACTTACCATTTATAATCAGAGCAGTTACACAAGCAGTACCGCTACCAACCTCCTGCTTCAAAAATTCTGCATCCGTTGTTAAGTACCCAGCTCTAACAGCCTGCTCAAGAATGCTATTCGTTTCATCTCGCATGCCGAGCATAGCATCAAAAATATTCTTCCCAATATTTCCTGCAGCGAAGGTTGCAGCTTTCCGGCCGCCATGACCATCAAAGATGCCAAAAAAGGCTTGATTGGAATGACCAAGAACATTGACAATGGCCTTGTGGGTATCCTCCATGAATTCTCGCCGACCTTTTTTGCAAGAAACAGCATAATGAAAACCTTCTACATTGACCTCCATCGACTGCTGCACGGCAGTGCACAACGCATCTAGGGCCGGAGGCTTGAACGGAATATCCAACCTCTGCGGGCGTTTACTCTTGAGCGGAGGCGAAGGACACTTGCGGGCAAGCGGACCGTTCTCCTCCAGGACGTTAAAACAGGGAGAGACAGCCCTCTGCTCCATCCTATTGGCCGGGCTCTTCCCGCTCTCGTTCAAGAGTAGATTCCCGTCTCTGATTGCCAGCATAGGCCTCAGCGGATACCCCACAAAACTGGCCTGGTTGCCGCTTCTCATGGGCGCCTGGAAACCATGATTCCAGGGTGAAGCTGCGCATATTTCAATATCAGAATCGTGTAGAGAGGGGGACCTGCAGGAACTTGAGGCAGACTTCCTTGCTACAATGCAAGCCATCTCCACAATCTCCTGAAGCAGCAATCGCTGATGATGCAGTGGTCGTTGTAGTGGATTTCTATGCTCTGTAGCCTGAGCATTTATATTGTGATCAATCGTTCAAATCAAAACAGATTTAGAAAAAGTCCAGTTTTCTTCTCGGTCGACAATTTCTCCACCGAATGCAGCACGTTCACTTTAAATTATTATCTGTAATACCAACCTACATCACTGGAACACGCAGAAATGGTCTATAATTATATATGTAATGCTGATAACGTCTTTGTTTCCCAATTGTCAAACATAACCACAAAAAAGTCCATCGATTTTATTTTGTATATATACCTAATACATATATGTGGAAGACATATTCCCTGTGAAATTTAGTAGATGAAGAGCCGAAGACATTTTGGCTGTGAAATATATATATATATATATATATATATATATATATATATATGAGAGAGACATTTTCCATATTGGAGACATCTTGGGTTTTACATGCCCGTGAGGTCGTTGATATCGGGTGGAAGGAGGGCAATCGGGGGGCGCTGACAGCAGGCCGGCGTCTTTTAACGGCCACGCGTCCAATTACTGAATCTGGTGTTAGGGTATTGCCCAGTGTGGTATTTGGTCACATTTTTATCAATCTCACAAATTTATTTTAACATCGTTTTAGTTTTATTTTTAATTTGCATTCACACAATTCATTTCCAGGATCTTTTGAATACTGCAACGATCCTTTACGGATCTCTTGTTACAACACACTCTTAACTCTACCTAAAAATAAATAAACCTCAGGTTACAACACACTCTTAACTCTACCTAAAAATAAACCATTTTATAGACAACTCAAAGCACATCCGAGTAACATGCAACTGGACAGAACATTCTAACTCCTAAATCTTATAATTTTTTTGGTTTTTAGTCATATATCATATAAATAAATGGAGTACAAAATGGTTAAATCATTTAAAATAATGTATATTATTATGATTCAGTGTATCAATTACCATTTATCTATTGTGTATATTGTTTTTTCATATTCTTTTAGTTATTTGCCATAAACTGTTGGTTATCCATTCATTGGGCAAGTTATCCATGCATCAACTTTCAATGATCAATTCATGAGTTACAAGTTATTTTTTATAATTATAATAATAATAATTATTATTTATTTCAAATTTCAAATAATTGTCATAGAATCAACCTCAAACTGGATAGTACATTTGTCTCGTCCTTGTCCATAGATGAAAAAACATAAATAGTAATCCACTTCCTTTTTGATCGGTAAAACTTATCTAATTCCGACTAGAGAAGTCTACCAAAGACTGATAACATGGAGTAAAACTAGACACAACAACAATTCAACAGAATTACAAAATCATATAAGCAAAAACATTCACGAAGACTTGAGTCTACCACTCTGTGGTAAAACGTGGAACTTTAACTGGGTGAAATGTTTATGAAGTCTTTGATCTTTCACTCAAATTGTAAATGTAAACAACATTTACTCAATTAATTATTGGAGAGAATACGGGGCTAAATAAACATGTATTCAACCATAAACTATTGATTTATAAAAATTGTCCGGACATAACATAGAACTATTTTCCGTAAATGCAAACTTGGAAGTTTACAGAGATGTCGACATTTTCAAACCCAAATAAGCTTGAGCTTCGAAACTATCCTCTTCACTCTTTGCTCAAAATTCTCTCAAAAAATCTCTCTGGTGTGTCTAACTTAATTTACAATCTTCTTCTTCTATTTATAGGAAAACTAGAATTTGTTTCTCCATGAATCTATTGACTCAACATTAAAGATTGTGCAATAACTATCTAGCTATAAAATTAACTTCATAAATTTAATTCGACTGGATTTCATTACAGAATTGTGGACTCCTCAATCTTGTCAGATTGTCTGACAGAGAGTGAATTGATATGGACTCTGACAGAGTTGGGTGAAGTACGATATAGATGTGTGGGTAATTAATATTTCCAGCACTCCCCCTTAATTATGAGCAGATGGGGATCACAAAAAAAAACAAAATATTACAAACTGTTTCAAAGCTTAAACTTGCTTTGTGTATGACAAAGTTCATTGTTCAGAACTTGGCATTCCAATATAACTACGTAGATACTGAAATGTATCCCTTTCCAATGATTTTGTAAAGATGTGTGCAAGTTAATATTTAGACCTGCAAAATTTAAAACAAATTTCTTTGTTGTTCACCAATTCTCTTATGAAATGAAACCCTGTGTCGATGTGCTTGGTTCTCTTGTGGAACACATGATTCTTTCAGAATGAAATGGTTGAATTGTTGTCACAGAAAATGGTTATTGGTTCTTTTTGGTTCTGCGACAGGTCTTTTAACATTCTCCGCATCCGAACAACTTGACATGCAATGCTTGTAGCTGCAACATACTCTGATTCTGTTGAATACAGAGTTACTATGGGTTGTTTCTTTGAAGCTCATGAAACAACAACTATACCAAAATGAAATGTGTACCCAGATTTGCTATTCCTTTCATCTGTGTTGCCTCCATTGTCACTGTCAGTGTAGGCAATGAGTTTAAAATTTTCTAAGGTTGAATACATAATGCCAAGGTCTTTTGTGCCACTTACATACCTCTGAATTCGTTTACCTACTTGCCAATGAGAATCTTTTGGTGACTCCATGAATATTGAGATCAAACTTACTCCATACATGATGTATGGTCTTGTCGTTGTTAAATACATAAGGATTCTAACAAGCCTTTTAAACAACATATAATATACAGTTGATCCACCATCATCATTGCTCAATTTTAAACCTGTTATTACTGGTGTTGGGGTTGTCTTGCAATTTGACATATTAAATCTTTTTAAAAATGCACTTGCATATTTAGGATGTGATATAAATATACCACTTTCATAGTGTTGGACTTCAATGCCTAGAAAAAATTTCATAAGCCCTAAATTAGTCATTTCAAATTCACTTTCCATGAATGCTTTAAGATATTCTATGCAAAAGTCACCAGTAAATATTAAATCATCGACATACAGGAAGACAATTAACATCTTACCTTACTATAGGAAAGAATCCATTTTTGGTGAGATAAGAATCAATCAGACTGTACCAAGCTCTAGGAGCTTGCTTCAAACCGTAGAGTGCCTTTTTCACCCTGTACACTTTATGCTCTTGACCCGAACTTCATATACTTGTGGATGTTCCACATATACTTCCTCTTCTAGATAGCCATTCAAAAATGTCGACTTAACATCCATTTGATAAACATGCAATTTGTTTTGTGTAGCAATGGCCAAGATTGTTCTGACTGTATCCATGCATACGACAGGTGCAAAAGTTTCATAGAAGTCTATGCCAGGATGCTACGTGAACCCTCTTGCGACCATTCTTTCTTTGTGCTTCTACACATTCCCATTATCATATTGCTTTGTCTTGTAAATCCATTTGACGTTGATTACATCTTTATCTTTTGGTACATTAACCGACTCCCATGTTTGATTCTTCTCAATGCATTCTATTTCTTCATGCATGGCTTGTGCCCATACTTCTTCTTCGACATCTTCCTCAAATGTTAGTGGATCATATATAGGAGAAAATGATGCAAATAGAGAGAATGAATTTGGTGTACCATCTTCGTATATTTCACATAGAGTTGTTTTCTTCACTAGTTTTGTCGATGTTGACCTTGACGAAATACTTAATGGATTTTGTTGTCCTCTTGGTGTACTTGTCAGTGTAGCTTGAGCTGCAACTTGTGTCGATCTTCCTTATGTTTAACCATGTTGCAGTGTCATGGGAGTCGATGGTGCTGCAATCGATTGACTTACATGTGGTGTTTGAACCACTTCCTCCACCATGTCAGCATGGTTGACATTCGACACAATCTTGACATTTATGTCGACAGCTCCATCCCATGATTCATTCTCGACAAATTGAAAATCTTGAGTGATGATCACTTTCCTTGCGACATGAACATACAACTTGTATGCTTTTGTGTCTTCAAAGTAGCCAACAAAAATACATTTATGTCCCTTGTTGTATAGCTTCTTTCTCAGCTCATCTGGAACATGAGCATATGCAACACAACAACAACAAAAAATTAAATGAGAAACACTGTGATTCATACCTGTCCATGCTTCTTGAGGAACTTTTTTCTTCACACTATTTTTTAGACACCAGTTCATGATATATACAGCAGTTGCGACTGCTTCATCCCAAAATTAATTTGACAAATGCTTGGATTCCATCATGTTACATGCCATCTCCATAATGGTTATGTTATTTCTTTCGGAAACACCGTTCAACCAAGGTGTATACCGTGCAGTGAATTGATTTTGTATGCCATGGGTATTGAAAAAAATTTAGAAATTCATTCGAAACATATTCACCTCCTCTGTCGATCCTTAAGATTTTGATGCGGTGTCCACTCTGGTTCTCCACGAGTGCCTTGAACTGCTAAAAAAAACTGAATGCATCATATTTATGTTTCAGAAAATATACCATGGTTTTATTGAGTAGTCATCATTAAAAGTAAGAAAATAAGTGCAGCCACCAATGGATGATGTCTGCATTGGACCACAAATATCAGAGTGCACAACCTCAAGTGGTGTGCATGCTCTATATGAATTTTTGACCAGAAAAGTCTCTCTGTGCTGCTTGCCAAAAAGGCATCCTTCACAAACTCTTTCTGGTTTTTCGATAAATGGAAATCTTTTCACCATATTCTTTGTGTGTAGGAGCTTCATCCCACCAAAAATTAGATGTCCAAATATGAAATGCCACAACTAGGATTCATCCTAAACTTCTGTTTGAAACACTGCTTGAAATTCAGCGTTGTCATTTTCTTTCTTATCGAAGTGTTCGACTGCTTCTTTACTTTCTGCCTTGAATGCAGCCCCTATATTAGTCTTTCCTTTCATGTCTATAATTATCCTCAAGGTAAACAAGCAATTTCTTGTCATTGGCACTTTTTCTATCAATTGGTTGCTTGGACCTTTTCTTTAATCACACAGTGATTATCTTCTATATAGACTATGTAGCCTTTTGTATCAGCTTCCCAATGCTTAACAAACTATGTTTCAAACATTCGACATGATAGACATCAGGAATAGCTTACTCTCCCGCTTTTTGGATATAATACCAACAGTACCTTTTCCCAAAACAATGACTTGGACATTATTTCCAAGTGTAACATCAGTTTGAACTGAATTATCTAGACTAGAAAACAAATTTAAATTACCATTCATATGATTGTTACAGCCTAAATATAAGTACGATATGTCATGTGGACTTTCTTGGACAACGTTGCATTCAATTGGAGATGCATATGCCATTAAAATTGCACTTGACGGAGTGCTGGTGTTGGTCTACTGATTTGGAAATTTCCTTCCTTGTTCATATTGTTTCTTCCCACATTCATATGCACAATGACCAAATTTCTTACAGTAATGACATTGAATTTTTTATTTATCAAACCTTTGACCACTTGGCTGATTTGGATTCTGATTCTCTCATCTACCAGCGACATTTGTGGGACTTCTACCATGTCCTCCTCTGGAAGAAATTATTCCTCTGCCTCTGGATTTGTTTCTCCCCCCTACCTCTGCCACAGCTTATGGATGACTGTACTGCGAATGCACATTCGAATGATGTATTTGTTCTGCTAATTCTTTGTTCATTATTGATGAGTGAAGCTTGCAACTCATCAATGGTAAACACTGACATATCTTTGTTTTCTTCCAAGGTCACAACCAGGGATTCAAATCTTGAGGGAATAATTCTGAGAATTTTCTCAACCACCCTTTGGTATGCTATGGTTTCTCCATGATATTTAAGTTGATTTTATCAAAACAACAACGCTGGTGTAGAGTGAGTCTACTGACTTTCTTTCTTTCATTGACAGAGATTTAAAATCCCTTATAAGAATCTGCAACTTGGAATACTTTACCTTATCAAAACCTTGATAGGAAGTTTCCAATGTGTCCCATGCGTGCTTAGCATTAATTGTTGCTTCTACTCTTGGGAGTATGCTTTCATGCATGTTTTGATGTATGTAGAACAGAGCTTTTCCATCTTTCTTCCTATGTTCCCTCAGGGAATCTTTCTAAGCTTGTGTGATATTTTGATATGTTGCCTGATCTGATGGTTCTGCATAACCATTCTGGACAATTTTCCAGACATATTGACCTCTGAACAAAGCCTTCATTATTAGAGACCAATATTCATAATTATTTCCTGTAAAAATTGGAGTTTTCAAACTCAACATGTTTGAACGAGAAGTGGAAGCCATTTTTAATTTTTTCAATTTTTCTTAGAAAATTTATTTTTTCACTTTTAAGACAAGATCTCTTTCATAAACCTTGCTCTGATACTAGTTAGCAAAACTGAGTCAGTTAAAATTGAGTTACCGCTCAGTTACAAAAAATTTCACGTCAACTTCAACTTCTTCCTTTTTTGTTCGAGTAAAACTTATCTAACTCCGACTAGACAAGTCTACCAAAAAATATTTCAACAAGATTTTTAAAGACTAAATTTGGTCGGACTTTTCGACCCGACTCTTTTTACCTCGGCAAGTTCTTACTTGTCGATTTTACTGACTTACTTGAATTTTAAAGGATTTACTTTGATTGATTGACCTTGACCAGTTTTATTTTGACCTATTAACTTCGTCCGGTATTATTTCGACCGACATACTCGGTAGGTTTACTTTGACCATTTTACTTCGACCATCTTACTTCGACTGGTTTGCTTTTAGTCAAAATTTACAAAGGATATTTCTTAGCCTAAAGACTTAATAAATTACAAATATGTTTCACCGACGGATAACATGGAGTAAAAATTGGCACAATAACAATTCGATAGTATTACAAAATCATATAAACAAACATTCAGGAAGACTTGAGTCGACCACTCTGTCGTAAAACCTGGAACTTTTATTGGGCGAAATGTTTATGAATTATTTGATCTTTCAATCAAATTGTAAATGTAAACAACATTTACTCAAGTAATTCTTGAAGAGAATGTGCAGATAAATAAACATGTATTCAACCATAAACTATTGATTTATAAAACTTGTCGGGACATACGAGAGAACTATTTTCCGTAAATGCAAACTTGGAAATTTACAGAGATATTTCACATTTTATAGAGCTTCGGCTCTCGACATTTTCAAACCCATAGAAGCTTGAGATTCAAGGTTATCCTCTTCACTCTCTGCTCAAAATTCTCTTAGAAATTCTCTCTGCCATGTCTAACTTAATTTACAATCTCCTTCTTAAATTTAGAAGAAAACTAGAATTTGCTTCTCCGTGAATCTAATGACTTAATATTAAAGGCTGCAATAATTATCTACCTAAAAATTTAGCTTCAAAAATTTAATTCGACTATACTTCATTACAGAATCGTGGGCTCTTCAATCTTGTCAGATTGTCCGACAGGGACTGAACTGATACGGACTGCGACATAGTCAACTGAAGTCTTATATGGATCTATGAGTAATTAATATTTCTAACAATATAAAAGACATTTTACATACTATGTCAGAGACATTTTCCCTATAAAATTTTGCGGGGTCTTACATGCACTTGAGGTCGTTGACATCGGGTGGAAGGAGGGAAATTGGAGGTTGGTGCGCTGACAGTAGGCCGACCTCCTTAATATCCATGCCATGAATTATTGAATATGTTGTTAAGGTACTGCCAAGTGTTAGATTTGATCACATTTTTATCCTTTTGACAAATTTATTTTAACATCATTTTGGTTTTATTTTTATTTTGCACTGACACAATTCATTGCGAAGATCCTTTGAATCCTGGAACGATATTTTACGAATCTTTCCATAAGTAAATTAATATTCATTAATTATGAATTTAGCTTTAAAATAAAAAATACATTATAACACACTCTTAACTCTACCCAAATATAAACCATTTATAGACAACTCAAAGCATTGACATTCTAACTCCTAAACCTTATAAATGGAGTACAAAATGTTTAAATTATCCAAATAATGTATATTAGCAAAAACCATATTACTAAGATTAATATGTTGGAAATACGCTGAGAGCTATATATTTGACATATTGATAATGTTTTCTTTACTAAAGAATGTGTCAATTTCTTGTATCTAATAGTTAAGCTAATATAACAACCACTTAATTTATGGTTGTTAAGTGCATAGTTGTATCATCATTGGAGTTAAGTTAATAGTTGTATCTAATAGTTAATATAAAAGTTAATAGAAAGCTTAGACTAAGCCTTATGCACATTAAATCGACTCCCAACTTCCAGATGGAGTTCAACTATCACATAAGCTGCACATTACCTAAGTAAGAGGTCTTGGTGCATGGTTTCACTGCAATTATGGTCAAATTCTCATGCTAAGAGATGGAGCTCATCTAAATTAAATTTAATAGTTGTATCACTATTAGAATAATCTAATAGTTATCCAATATAGCCGCCATTAGAGTTGAAGTTAAAAGCTAATAGCTGTAGAACCATTGGAGTTAATATAATATTTATCCAATATAACCGCAATTAGAGTTGAAGTTAAACTAATAATTGTAGAATTATTAGAGTTAAGCTAATAATTGTATCTAATAGTTAATTTAAAAGTTAATATATTGACCATTGCAATTCAAGTAAAATTCATGATTGGAGTTGAAGTTAAGCTAATAGTTGTATCATGAATGTATTTAAGCTAATAATTGAACAATTGTATCTAATAATCGAATAGTTGAAGCTAAAGTTTGCTTTTTCCAACTATCATGAATTGTACTTATTAGATGTTAACTAAGATATTTTTTATTTTTTTGAAATTGTTAATTATGACTTAGACTAACCTCCTTTAAAAAGAATCAAAAAACTAATTATGTCTATATGGAAAACCTAAACCTATAATACGAACGTTATATTAAGTATATGCCCAACTACAAGATGCATGACTTTATTAGGAGTTTGGAGGAGTTTATTAGGAGTTCAAACAATTTTACTGCGAGTTTGACTCTTACATGAGTGCACATTAGCTAGACTCCTAGATGCCAAATGCACTTGGATTAAGCCTTAAGTGATTAGAGAAGAAGTTAAGTTACTAGTTGTAGAACCATTGGAGTTAAGCTAATAGTTGTATCTAATAGTTATCCAATATAACTGTGATTAGAGTGGAAGTTAAGCTAATAGTTCTAGAATCATTGGAGTTAAGATAATAGTTGTATCTAATAATATATGGAGTTAAGCTCGTAGTTGTATCTCATAATAGAATAGTTGAAAATTAATTTTAATTTTTACAACTATCACAAACTATACTTATCACATGTTAATTAATCTATTTTTATTTTTTTGAAATAATTATTTATTATTATGGACAACGCCCATAGAATCAATCTAGATAGTACACTTGTCTCATTCTTGTTTAATTTTGGACGACGCCCATAGAACCAATCTGGACAGTACACTTGTCTCATTCTTGTTTGTAGATGAAAAAGCATAGATGGTAGTCTGCCCCAAAATTCTAAGATATATACGCCTATCGGTGTAATTAACATAACCACTTAATTTTTGGTTTGTGAACATGTATCAACTACCACTCCACCTCAAATTATATGTTATCCATGCATTCATGTATCAACTAAGAGTTATCCATTTATCAACCAATAGTTAATTTTTCATATTCTTTTTTTCTCTCACACATTCTTCTATTTATCTACCATGAACTCATGGTTATCCATTCAACAATTCCTAGTTATCCATGTATCAACTACTAGTTATGTATTCATATGATACTAGTTATTTTTTATAAATTTTTTTAATTGTTTATTCCGAATTTAGAACAGTTGCATAGAATAAATTTGGACAGTACACTTGTGTCATCCTTGTCCATAGATGAAAAATCCTAGATGGTAATCCACCCCAAATATATTAACCTCTTTCCAGTCAACTATTGACATAAATATAAACCAAAACAATATACAAACAAATCCAACAAAAATGGGTACTACATGGTCAACCCTTTTATTAATGTTTGTTTAAATGTTACTTTCAAAGTCATAGCACTACCAAATCATCAAAAAAATTGAATTATTAAATTATTAAAATTGTATAAAATTTTATTTTCAAAATTCTTTAAAAAATGACTACATTAAATTTTTAACATTAGAATTGTCCAAAACAAAATTACAATGTTGATTTGATAATATATGATTTTAGTTGCTTCAACACCAAATATTCATTGGAACAACAAACCTCACAAAATCTATGAACGAAGCCTGTGTTAACAAACATTGAAGGAATTAAGTAACAATTAAAAACATTGTTCTTTTGGAAAAAAAACTCTCTATATGCAAGCTCATCTAATACAAATAGCGAAATTTCAAGCTCTATGATCATTTGCTTATTTTTACGGGTTGTATATTCAATTTTCATTGTTGTAATCTCTTGCTTCAATACATAAAACCTTCTTGCAATGCAATTAATGACCTTTTCTAGTTCAGATCAAAGCATAGTTAGATCTTTCTGTTGATTGCTTGAACCTAAAAGTTGTATTGTCACATGCATTTTCATATCTATGAATGATACATTGTATTTGATTTTAATTTCTAAATGAACATGGCTTCCTTCACATGTGTTTATGTAATTTGGTCTTTGTTGTATCTTAGTAATCAGTTTGTGCCTTGAGTGAGATTCCTATGAGTTGTGAAATCTCATCCCGAGCGTTAGAAACTTATAAACCCTTAGACCTAAAACATTATATCCTTGTAACCTCTCCTACTAGACCTACTTTCAAAGATGAATAACATAACTTCAACCATCCCAAATATTTAAGATGCACTAAAATTTCCCTTCAAGTAGTGAAAGGACAAATTTTAGCGCTAACGTTAGGGATGGAGGTAAGTATCACAAAATCTTGTTTTTCGCTTACAAAGTGATGGATATGATGGATGGCTTCAAGTATTTGGGTTATTTTTTAAAACCGACTAGATACAGAATTAGAGACTGGTTCTATTTAGTTGGAAAATTCGAGCAGAAGATTGGAAATTGAACATTTAGGTTGTTATCTTTGGGAAGCATGCTTACTCTTCTAAAAGATATTTTGGTTGGTAATGCTATTTATTGATTCTCTTTGGATCAGGTTCCTAAGATTATTCTCAGTATGATTTGTAGTCTTTGCATCAATTTTCTTTGGTCCTAAAATGCTTAAGGGGGGGGAATATAGATGGCTAGTTGGGAAATGTTGTCAAGGCCAAAGCACTGGGGTGGATGGGATATAAAGAATATCTTTGGCTCAATACTTATGTATGTTTGAAGAGGCTTTGGAGGGATATATTTGGCAGTGACCTATGGAGTGAAGTTATTCATGGAAAATACATTAGAGGGAACCTATTGGAATGGATTAAGAATCCATTTAAACTTAATATCACAAATACCTCTTACGTTTGGTCTTACTTTGTCAAAGATTACCCATGGTTGGGTAGAGGCTTAGCTTGGAAGGTTGGATAGAGAATAAATGTGTTAGTTGGGATTGATCCTATCATTGGGATGGAGGAAAATTATAGAAGCTATCCCCCTATTTGTTGGATTATCTTGTCATTCTTGGGTTCTTTACAATGGAACATATGAAACTCCCTTCCTGGATCCCTCATTCAAAATATTATTGTCTTTCTGCATCTGTTGGATGAAGAATGCGATAAATACATTTCTCACATTTATTCCACAGGTACCAGGATGAATACTTGTGATGATAAACTGATTTAGTCCTTCAATGCTGCTATAGGTAATATATTGACAAAGTTTTCACATGTGTATCTAGCCCAAGAGAACACTTATATTGCCCCCAAATGGTGGTATAAAAAGTTGTGGATTTGGTGTATACCAATGAAAATAAAATGTTGTTTTATGGTTAGCTTTCGAAAAATGTTTGAAGACATCGGATAGTCTTATGCTCAAAGGTTGGGTTAGGACAAATATATGTGTTTTAAGTAGAGATGATTTGGAATCAATTGAACATATCTTGTTCAACTATCAAGTTACAATACTTGTTTGAATTCTATTTGTTCTTTCCTAAATATTATATAGACCTAGAGATGTCTATCTTTTGAACAAATTCTTCTTTATTTGTATCAAAACTGCATAGAACACTATACTTTACCCGCTTTCATATCTTGAGGTCTATGGAAAGCCAGAAATTACATCATTTTTTAATATTAGAAGTTGAATATTGATGCTATTTGTATGTAGACAATTGTTCTGTACAATTATTATCAACTAGAGGTAAAGACTCCCAAAGTTATACAAATTGTGAATTTTCCCTTCTTCATAAAAAGATACATGTTTTCTCGAGAGAGCTGTTTCAGGAGGAATCTGTGCTACTAGAGTGCTTCTTACACTTAACAGTCATCATTGCTTCAAGTTTAACTTAAATGGCAGACATGGTTCTAACACCAAAGCAGAGTTGTTGGCTCTGTGCTGCCTTTCTAGTGTGGTTTCTTCTTTTGGGATTGATACTTTGAATGTTTATGGTGACTCTATGGTGAGTTTCAAGTGGGAAAATGATCTCTACAATTTACAAGTGGTTGCTCTCCATAACTGGTGTTTTAGGACAAGGTTTCCTCTTTATATTTTTGTTTCCATATTTATCGAGAACTAAATTAGGAAGTTGATGCTTTGTCAAAAGAGGCTCTTGCAGGTGATGAAGGCATTCTCTATTGGGAGGAATATGCGGATAATGTTGTGAAAAATAGTGGATATTTAAATTACTTTTTGATATTACTTGGGGTTTTATGGTCCCTTGCTAGGTGTTACTATGTATGTTATTTAATGTTTCTTTGGAGGATGGAAACAACCTTGATGTTTTGATTATGTTGATGATGGAAATTTTGTAGCTAGTATTTTGGGATGTATGAGTGATCAACTGCCTTAACTAAATGGACTGTTGATGTACTTTTTTATTCCATGTGAATAACAAAAGTATGTTTTTTCCCATTGAAAAAAAAGTGTTGGTTTATGTTGTAAGGTGTTTTTTCTTTGGTGGATGCTATGCTTTTTTTTCCTGTTGGCATGGGTTTTGGGGTAAGTGAGTTGCACAGTATTGTGAGGGATGCACAAGCTCATGTGGCACCACGCAAGGAAAAGATAGCATGATAGGCGGAAGATAAACCGTTTTGAATATTTTATTCATCTTTTGTATTGATTGACAGCATTTTGTGGATATAGGTCATTAGTGGTTAAATTGGTTAGGAGTTAGTTAGAAGTGGACCATGAATGTAAAGGCGCAAGCCTATATATAGAATTAGAATTGCAAGTGCAAGGGAGAGCAAGTAGAGAGAGATTGAATCTTGTGTTATTTGAATGTGATCTTGTGGGTTGATCGGTCTGTCACTATGGAGAAAGACTACTGTAGTTTTGGATATATTGCATAGAAGTAATATGATATGACGGATGTTACTCTGAATTACTACTGTATTTTATCTCTTTTTGTTTTTATGTGCTGCAATGTCAATGATGAATGTCTGATGAATCTTCTTTCCGAACGAATGATGTGGTACTGCTGCAATGAATAAATGAATAGTGTAATCATTTTAGATCTATGGTTGTACTAGTATATATGTTAATGAATGGTTCTGTTGGATCTAATAATTAAGTTGATGAACTATTGATTCCCTAATCCTCCTCCTTACTGTGGAAACTTGGTTCCGAAATCTCTCCCTCGAACATCTCAGGTGAGACTTCATCCGTTCCATGGGTGTCGCCGGGCAGGGTAAAATTTGTCTGGGCTGGTGCTCAGGGAGATCGTGTAAGTTGGGTGTCGATAGAGTGGGAACCCCTATCAACAAGGATTTGTTGGGTGGTTTATGCCAACAAATGGTTATGTTCTCAGGACCTTGTTGCGATTGAGAGGAGGATATGTTGCGGCATACAACTAAACCGGATATTGAAGATTGGTTCGACCTAAAACTACAAGAATTCACTAAGATCGAGAATCAGAAACCAAAATTGATGACATAAAATTAGTTGGAAAGGTATATACATGATAGTCCTCATGAATAGTTTTTCTGTGAGTTTCCCATCATACTATACGAGTGGCTGGTGTGATTTACCTTCAAGAAGAACAACTTCCAAGGAGGAGAGACAACATCCCAGACCCCAGAGATAATTCAAGAACTGCAAGAAATCGACAACAAGGCATCGCGGGCTGTTGAAGTTTGGTTGGATAGTATTTTGGAAGGATACATCACTAAGTTCGTGGTTGATACCAACAAGTCCTACAAAAAATTAGAAAGGGAATTCTTCAACGGACCACGAGGTAGGTTCTTACTGTCTCTGCAATTATCAATTAAGATGCTTGTCTTTGAAAAGGGCATACTGAAGATGCACCTTGAGTAGTAGAACTCTAGTGTGTGGAGGCCGTGAACACCGCGATAGAAGGGGGACGATGAATGGAAAGATAAGGGGTAGATGGGTGTAAGTTTCAATGAGACTGTGAGGGAAGTCGAGGAAGAGAGTGGTTGTACAAGGGGAAGAGCAAGGTTCCAAGTAGAGAAGAGGCAAAGGATAGGGGAAGGTCCTACTACAATTGAAACACAAGGCCACAAAGGACAACCACATGGGACGAAGCGACCCTACAATGACGAAGAGGACAACCAGACCAAGGCTATGCCTAGGATAGCATCAAGGTCAAACCCTAGTAGCAACATGTCCACACCTCCACGTACTACTCTACACTCATGAAGATACGCGCAATCTACGTCAACTTGCCCAACATGTCAACAACATTCTAGTTGTAAAGCAGCATTTGTAGGAAGAAGGCCCAGGATGGCGAGCGATGATATGAAGCTACCTATATTCCATGGAAATGGGACCGATGATCCAGAGCAATATTGGTTCCCATGTGAGGCACTCTGGACTGCTAGAAAGACCATAGATGATGATGTAAAGAAAGGACAATTAGCTACCACCCTTCGGGGTCGTGCGCTTGATTGGTATATGAGATTCATACAAGTTCCACAAGGGACCATTGCGAAGAATTTAGATGAGATTCACAAAGGGTTGTTTGAAGAATTCAAGAAACAAAAATATGAAGCATAGTATATTACAAAGTTGAAGGAAATTAAGCAATTCCCTAATGAAATGATTTGTGACTTTGATCAAATATTTAAGACATTGATGGCATGGGTAAGTTTTGATATGAGTGACGTCCAATACAAAGACCAATTTATTGTGGCACTAGTCCCTCATATCCGACATCCATTTATGCGGCAAAAGATTGCGACACGAAGTGAGGCTCTGGAAATATTAATGAAGCTGGAAGCTTCACCTATCGGAGAAACTGCAATTGGCATGCACCAAATCCAGGCGCAACTAGAAAACTTGACGCTTCAATTGCAGGATATCAAGAAGGCGAAAGAAGATCACAACAACCTTTTGTGCAATCGATGTCACATAGATGGGCACACCAAATATACTTTCCCTACCTTCTAAAATTATATGCTCTCAGGAGCGTCGAACTTGTAGTTGTGGCGGTGTACCATGGTGTAGCATATGCCAGGTATACAGGCATCAACATGAAGACTGTACCTACATGCAGAAGATGGTTATGAAGCCATTAAGCTTATATTGCACCTTTTTTCACTCAGTTGGGCATGAGGATAAAGACTGTCGATCTTATGATGTGCTCCAAGAGCAGACATATGATTTGTATTTCGTAAAACATGAAGATCCTCATGCAGTGTAGCAGCTACAGGTGGTGCAGCCACCACCTCAAGTACAGTATACGTCACCACCATAGATGTAGTTTATTCCATCGCAGCCGTAACTGCAGTTTATATCACAGCCACAGTTTACACCATAGCCATAGTTTGCACCACATTCGCAATTTGCACCACGACCACAGTATAACCAGGTACTGTATCTCATCCATAGATGCAATATGTTTAAGCAATGCAATATCTTCAGAAGTAGTTTAATCCCCCATTGTAGCAAGTAGCTCAACCACAATACCAGCAGCAAGTAGGATTTCGTGAAGGATTCCAAGGAAGAGGAAGTTTGGTCAAGGAGGACAAGGTTGTGGATCCGTCTAGTGCTATAATTGTGGGGTATTTGTAGATTATCAGTGAGACTGTCCTCATTTGTAGTCACAAATACTGCATGGTGAGTGATCATACTGTCGAAAGTTTCTCGTAACTCATTGCAAAATGGTAGGCTGGAAATGTTTCTCAGTTGTATAATCAGAACCAGTTCCAGACCGATAATAAGATACATAACCATCAACAATTGCAGAATCAAGTTCAGCCCCAAATTCCATTGCAAAATCAGAATGTGAATCAACCATTGAACAAAAATCCACCTCTAAACCAGCCTCCACCGTAGAACTAGAATCAAGGATCGATGGTTGTGACTATTCTAGAAGAACCACGAACAGAGGATGTTGACATCGGATTGTCACTCAAGGAGGCGCGAGGACTGGAGAAGATGGACCCTATCCACAAGTTCGACTGGATGGAAAGAAGAAAGTACAGTTTGATATCGCGACTGAGAGAGATACCTTTTTTGAGGCTTGTGAAGCGATTGGAAGAAATCCTGTTAAGACACCTATTTTTGGCTTGCCTTCTGCTTTTGATTCCTGACTAGAGGCTAGACCATCGTAGAAGCATGGTACCTTACAACAATTCTTTGAGAATTGTTTTTCTGTGGCAAGATATCTCGATGCTTTGGTTGAGATCAAGAATTTGTTGCACCATCTGGATAGAGAGTTGCAGGAATCCATGCTGAATTCTTTACAAAAGAAAAAGACGTGCAAGGAGATGTGGATGAACATCTAGATTGGGAGCTATGAAGTAGATTCAGTTATTCTGGATCTTGGTTTGGATGTAAATATTTTCACAAATCAGACCTGGCAAAAAATGGGGAAACCAATGCTTGGTTGGTCCCTAGTGCAACTGAGATTGGCTAATCAATCCAAAGTCCAACCAATCGGCTGTATGTCAAACTTGGTCATGGACGTCGAAGGTATGAGGACCCATGCTGACTTCGATGTAATCAAAGTTGTCAATGGTGGTGGATCCTATCCCATGCTGCTAGGGATTGGATGGGCCAACGATAGCATGGCAGTAATTAACTTTAAGAAGTGGTTGATGACATTCGAGAACCAGAATATCAGAGTCATTTCTCCTATGGATCCTAACAAAGGACGACATTATATTGAACCTATCAAAGATGAATTTGTTAGAGGATGGGATCATGCTTACAACATCTCTAAATATTATATCCACCCTACTGCTGATGGAGAGCTTGGTTGGTGCAGCACTAGCTCTGCGTCCTTTGATTCTGATGATGCACTAGAAAATTGGCAAAATTGGATGCACGAAGTATCACTTAGGAAATGTGGGCTAGTCCCATAGTCGCTATGCCACGTCATGACTGAGATCATTGAGTTGCTGATATATGAAGGACTACCAAAACTATATGGGTTCCTCAAGGAGTTTGAAGTGAAGGTATCTAATCCTTAGCACTTGTTGGCATTAGAAGAAGCACTGAAGGCCACTCCAACATGATGGTGGGAAGCTCATAAGGAGACAATCTGTGAGTGGGCACAATGACGATGGTTAATGACCATCTGATTTGGCGACACAAAAATATACTATGCTTGGAGGTACGATGGAAAAAATGACCCTTATAGTCATTTAAGATAATTCCATACTTTATGGTTATCGTGACCCAGGGATGAATGGGCTCATGCTTTTATTCACACATTGGACGAAATACCAAGATCATGGTATGCATCTGCGGAGCTGCGCAGAACAATAACCATGTGGGAGGAGTTGATGGTTTTCTTTGTGTATACCTTTAGTTTCAGGGATTCCAATCTTGATGTCCACAACACACTTCAGATCATCCACGATGTGGTCTTGAAGGTTGTACCATCTGCATATCCATTAGATCTGCTTGCACAGTGCCATATACAATCAATGATGGAATGTTGTAATATATCTATCGAACCTGAGGATGATGACGAGCTTCAGAATATTAATATTCCAGAGTTAGTAGGAAGCTGAGACATTGCACCGCCTGAAATACTGACCGATCCTATGAGTCAACCGCTAAAGATCAAGAAAGTCAACATTGGGACAGAGGAAAATCCAAAATTTGCAAATGTTGGGGACTATTGGGATGAAGAAACTATGGCCAAGATCATGGATCTTGTGCATGAATTTTAGGGTCTACTCCCAACAAATTTCTTAGAGATGAAGGGGATATTTGGTGACTTAGGGGAAATGAAATCCCACTGAATCCAGATGCAAAACTAGTGAGGCAGAGGTCGTATCGCTTGAATCCCCGATACAAATAAAGAGTCAAGGTTGAGCTTAACAAAATGTTGGATGCAGGAATCATTGAGCTGGTAAAAGAATCAGAGTGGATAATCCCTATGGTGGTCCAGGACAAGAAAACTGGTGAAGTACGAATCTATGTTGATCTAAGAAAACTGAATGACGCATGTATGCACGATCCTTTTTCGACACTGTTCACTGATGAGGTTCTTGAAGGAGTAGGCAGTCAAGAAATGTACTCTTTTACATATGGATTTGTTGGTTATCACCAGATAATAATCACAAATGAAGATCGACATCAAACAACATTTGTCACTGAATGGGGTTGTCTTCAATACACAATGATGCCCTTCGGATTGAAGAATGCACCTACGATATTCTCTCGAGTTGTTGTCGCTGCATTCAAAGATTTTATCTAGAAATTCCTGCAAGTATATATAGATGATTGGACAGTCTATGGTCTGATTAAGGATCACTTGGAAAACTTGGGATTGATGTTGGAAAGGTGTCGATAGTATGAAATCGCATTGAATTCAAAGAAGTGCATTTTATGCACATAATTTGGGATGATGTTGGGCCATATCATTGGTAAGCAAGGGATTTTGCTCAATCCAGTGAATATTGTGCTCATGATGATCCTATCGCCACCTACAAATATGAATATGCTTAAAGAGACACTAAGGCACACTAGGTACTATCGCAAGTTCATCCGCGGTTACACTATGATTACTGCCACTATGGAGAAACTATTAAAGAAGGATGTCACATTCGTATGGATATAGGAGTGCCAAAGCAGCTTTGACACATTGAAGGGCAAAATGGCTTCAACACCCATACTTGTGTTCCCCGGTTGGAACAAGGATTTACATTTCCATGTGGATGCCTCGTCCGTTGTGCTGGGAGTGGTACTCGCGTAACCACGAGAAGGATATATGGATCACCTAATTACCTTTAGTAGTAGGAAGTTGTCCTTTACTGAGAAAAATTACACGACCACAGAAAGAGAGGGCTCGGCGATGGTATATGCACTACAGAATTTCAGGCATTATCTCTTGGGTGGTCACTTCAAAATGCTTACTAACCATTTGACTTTGAAATATCTGGTTAATAAGCTTGTGTTGGGGGGGAAGATATGTCGCTGTTGTAAGGGATTATGCACCTAATAAACGTAGGTCGAGGATTACCAACATACTCAAACACTTGCAGACAATTGACTTCTAAAGTGCAGAATAGGAAATAGGAGGGTTAGAAGAACTTACTTGTTAAACGAAGTTCGATCCTTGCTAGTCCTCTTCCAATATGCTCCACTTCCAAAGTCTTCAAGGTTCACTCCTCTTTCACCTGTTCAGAGACAATCTTCTAGATATAGAATGATTCATATATATATGTTAGCAGGTTAGATAAATCAAATATAACATACTGAAACATAAACAATTATCAAACCAAGATATATGAGACACATGTGGAAGAAGTAATCTCTTTATTATCAATAATGAGAAAGTTCAGAGTACAACCAAACGTCTGAGACAAGGACTCCTCTGTCACCAAAGGATTATGAGTTTCACTACTCCAAAGACTTCTGTAAACAATCCACCAGCATAACTTTGCTCCAAAGTGTAAGTGTCTACAACCCTCCCCAAGGCCTGTATTTATATGGGTGAAATAAGGCAGTTCTCGAAGGTTGGAGAAGTTGTAGCAGTTAGGGAGATTAAGTAAAATGACTTAACTAAACTCCCATTAGCGCATGATTTTGTGTTTTAATATTTAGAGACACATTCGCGGGTCTGTAGTAGAGCAACCTGAATACATATCAAAGTGAAAAAAATAGCAAAGTAACCAGCTAGATGAAGGTAGAATGTATTTCATAACAAGCCAAGCTATAGTGTTAAGGGAAAACCTCTATCCATAAGTGTCCTTTTGTGTGCCGACATGAGGGATATCAGCACTCGGACGGAGAGGTGCCACTCAGGTGTATAACAGATGCCCCCTAATGTGTGAGGTCAGAGGGGAACGATGGCCGAAATACATTATAATGTTTAACTCTGGAGAAACTCAGAAATCCAATGGAGCAGAGAGAGTACCTGAAATAAATACATAATAATGTGATATACAAAGTTACATCTGAGGATGCTATGTTCAATTTACTGGAACACTAGCTCCTTTACAATATTTGATTACATCATATGATACGGGTAGAAACCACATATATTACAAAGGTGGATCAAAGCCACAATACAGTAATGATGAGTCTTCAAAGATCTGGGAGCTGGATATCAGAATAGAACATGGTCTTGCGCAACTTAGCCTGAAATGAGGGACTAAGGTCTTCATAAATGATCCCAAAGAACCAGTACAATCCAAGCCATGTGAATAAGGGTAAGCTGAAGTCGAACATGGAGAGGATTCAACAGTTTGTCAACCAACAAGTGATAATTGACAATTGAAGCAAAGGAGTTCACCAATGATGAAAGTGAATCCAGAGGTACTATCGTCAAAACTCTAGGACTTCGTC
>LPNX010158757.1:0-45591 GCA_001517045.1 Pseudotsuga menziesii | reverse complement strand
ATCATTCAATCTCCCAAAGATCTAGCTCTTGTTGCAAGAGGAGATAAGGTAGCGAATGACAGAGGGAAGCAAAGAGATGAGTCTGAACAGTCAAAAGAATCTTCAGGTTCGAAGAGAAGCAAGAAGAATGGCAAAGGCAAGGTCCTCTGCCCTTACTGTGGAAGGGGATTCCATTCAGAAAGCTCCTGTATGAGAAGACAACTTGATGAAATGGCTCTTCTTTTGAAAAGGCACAACATTTCTGTACCTGCTAGCGCAAGGAAGGAAGACTCTGAAGAAGAAGAAGAAGAATACCAAAGGAAAGGACATGCATTGAAAGCTTGATGCACATCAACACCTACCTTCCTCATTGATTCTGGAGCTTCCAACCATATGGTTGCAACCATAGAATCATTCTCTTATTTTCAGTCCTTTGATGGTCCTAGTATTCAGATGGGCAATAACAATAAAGTACAAACCAAAGGGAAGGGCTCTATCCAACTTGAACATGGAAGGTTCAAAGATGTGTTGTTTGTTCCCTCCCTGGCTTCAAACCTGTTATCTGTCTATCAGATGACCCATACTGGATCTCCAAAGCGAGTGATCTTTGGTCCTGACTCAGTGGAGATCACAGATATCTCTACTGGGAGCATCATAGCAAAGGGTATTGCAAATCATGCTTCAAGAGCATATGAGTTCTCACATTTCATGCCTCCTTCAGAACCAGTGCACTCTCAGTAGCCACCTGCAAGGGAAGGTAAAACCATTGCATCTACTTATTTTATAGCTTCTACTAGTATTGCAGATCCATCTATATCAGTTTATGACATTAAGATTCAGGGTGACTCAGATCTAGATTCAATCCCTACTTCCAAACTGGAAGCTAGGAAGATGACTAGAAACTCACCTGACACTCAGAAAGGAAAGACTCTTACGCTATGCCATACTATTTTTCCTCCTTCAGAGAGATGTAATAGACTTCCTGTAAGATGCAATATGGCAAGGGCTCAGTCTTACTGCATTCAGAAGAATGGATATGATCATACACCTCTTCATTCAGCAAGAGACAAAAGTTACATTCCTCCTTCCTTCCATCATCATTTTTGGAGAAAAAGGAGAAGTCTACATGCCAGGCCCCAGAATAACTGTACACAGCACACCATGCATGTTGCTTCACTACCTCATAGAGATGAAGATTGCAGCAACATATTTTCAAGTTTTTCAAACTTGAGACCTGATTCTACCTGCTTAGCTAGAAGGAGGGCTTTTTTCCCATGTGGTTTTTTCCCTAGCTTCTTGTATTGAGCAATTACTTTATTTTACTTGATTTAATTGGTGACCTATGGTCTTAGTTACCAGGGCCCACAGTTTGTCCAAGGTTGCATTCAGGGGGGGTGTTAGGATTATTAATCCTCCCTTGTCCAAATTTGGTCATATGTCTAAATCGGGAGTCCATCCAGTCTATTTATAGTCATTATCACCATTGGGTAAACTTGACCTAATTGGGGCACATGTTTCAGTTACCAAAGTGTGGGGAACACTAATTGAGGCTCACTGCCACTTATTGCACTTGATTGCATAAGTTTAGGAGTCTCCTAGATCAATCCCCTACAATTTAGGAAGCAACTGGGAGTGCTGAAATCAACCAAGGTCAGTTCACTTCAGTTAATGACTAATCAAGCCAAGTTAGGAGTCAGTTACATTTAGTTCTAGCCCTCTACATTCAGTTAGCGCTAGGTTTAATTGATTGCACACATGTGGGGTGCATTTCTCACCTACCATAGCCAGTTAACCATTAGTCAACACTAAATGTAACACTTGGTTGTGTTTTAAAGCTCCGATGAACTCCGGTTATGATTTAGACAAGGACAGTTAACTACTGGGTCCTTCGATAGTGATTTAGACAAAGTCTTGGTTACCTACAGTCAAGTAGAGTCTAATCAATTCGAACTTCCTCATGTGGATTCGAATTGCTTGTGGCTGTTAAATCCATTTTACATTATTGTAATTATCATCTGGATTACTTTTTTGATTAATGAAAGCATTCATAGCTGCAAGCCTTTTGCACTGTTTCATTCTTCAATTGTTGAGTAAATTGTGAGATCTTCTTTGTGAGTTGTGTATTTGTCTACAGATCTATATGCTCAAATTTACACACTCAAGCTAGAATTCATATTTTAAATGGCATCCTCCTCTTGTAATTTTGAATATATGGGAAGCCTAATGTTTTGGGATGGATTATGAGGTTAATATACTTTTCCATGTACTTCATAGGTCAAATTTGGGATGAATTGTAACTTACATGGGAGAGGAAGATCCAAATGGGAGTTTCATGGACACTTGGCTAGATTCTCCTTAAATTTATGACATCTATGACACCAATGATGGAGATTCTATGATAGTTATGACACAAGTAAGATTCTATGACAGTTAAACTCTTGCACTCTTGATGGAATCAAATGTATGTGTGCACCATTGATGATTTATGAATGAATGAACTGTCATTAAAGTATATTATGGGTTTCATGGTCTGTAACTAAGAATTTGTGTCCATTGGGTCGAATTTCATAGCATTTGGGGCAAACTACATCTCATTTCCCCAAGGGTCCAAAACTAGTTTTTTATATCTGATTGAACGAAGTGATAACAACCATGGGAGTTCGATTGGTTATACATATGATTCTCCGATAATGTATTCTACACATACCCTGATTAAATTTGAGAATTTGAGTGATTTTATGTACATTTTGGAAGCCATTCTGGAAATTACCTGAGAGGGATTTAAGCCCCAAAATTGCTAGTAAATTCATCTATCTTAATCAGAATTTGATATAGACTTGCAGGACTAATTGGAGGACCATAATACATCCCTGAACATAATAATTAATTTATTATATCATTCATACAACTTATCTAAATATTTGGGAGCAATTGGGATGATTTGGAGACCAAGACACAAAAACTAGTCAAGAGCCAAAATTGTGAAAAAATTGGAAAATTGGGCATTTTAATAAAATTCCAAAAAGGGGACATTATATAATCTTGATGAATTCGAATGGATGTGTAAAATATTGATGATTTATGAATTAATGGACTGTAATTAAATAATATTATGGGTTTCATTTTCAGTAACTGGGAATTTTTGGCCATTGGGTCTAATTGCATAACCATTGGAGCAAACTACACCTCATTTCCCCAAGGGTCCAAAACTAGTTTTTATACCTGATTGGAAGAAGAGATAAAATACATGGTAGGTCAATTGTTTATGCATATGAGTCTTTTATAATTTCTTCTACACATCCCCTACTTCAATTTCAGAACTCGAGTGGGTTTCTGCACATTTTGGAATCCATTTCTACCACTTACATGGGGTGGTTTTGAGCCCAAAATTGCCAATAAAAGCCTCTATGTTGTTTAGAATTTAGTACAGACTTGCAGAAGTGTTTGGAAGGCCATAATACATCCCTAAAAATAATAATTAAGTTATTATATCATTCATACACCTTCTCTGAATATTTGGAAGCAATTGGGCTGATTTGGAGACCAAGACACTAAAACTATTCAAGAGCCAAAATTGTGAGAAAATTGGAAAATTGTGCATTTTGGTAAAAAATTTAAAATGGTCATTACACTGGACATGTAGGAGAATGTAGGAATACAGAGATTATAGTGAAATATAATGTTAACTTGCAGATATTAATGAAGCAGTACAAAATCTAAGTAATCTCTGTCCAAACGAATTGAGAGTATGGTGTGATGAGATTCTTGAATCAATTTCCACAAAAGGAAATGTTAATTTTGCCTATGAACTAGTCAAATTGAATCAAAAGAGAAACTATACACTTAATAACATAAATATAAGCAATTAGATTTGTTCAACCAGTTCGGGTGATAAATTTTCAAAGGGAGAAACTCGGGAGATGGGTGGGTAACTCGGGAGATGAATAGATAATTCTGGTGAAGCGCCATTCATCACCAGATGATCATAGCTTCCAATATCATAGCCAGCAGGCCTATCCAATCATATCCCCCATAAGCACCAATCGTAGCTACTCGTACCAGTTATTGTAATAGCCCAAGAGTCATAGAAAGGGTAATATTTGACTTTATGGAATTAACTTGTTATAGATATGTTCTCATTTGAACGCCATACAGCTGGATAATTAGATCATGCACAAGTTTGTCAATGCATCTGCAATATATATTCCAAGAAAATTTCCCATGTCCTTTAGTTGGAGAAAATTGCACATGTCTTCTAAGAAGAGTATTCCAAATCATATCCCACATAAGTTACTTGAGTTTACTTGAGTTCAAACGATTTGTTGTAGCAACATAATAAAACTTGAATAATCTATGTCAAAATGAATTGAAACGTATGTGATGAGACTCCCGAAGTACCCCAAGAATGTCTACTAGAACTTAGACAGATTAGTTTCAGTTACTGCTAAAAAAAAAAAAAATCCTTATAGAATACGATCTGCAGCAAATTGAGCAAATAGTAATTAAATTTGTTTCAATTTACAGGAAATAATGAAATGTGAACCTTGTGT
The DNA here is from genome assembly GCA_001517045.1 of Pseudotsuga menziesii. Taxonomy (NCBI): domain Eukaryota; kingdom Viridiplantae; phylum Streptophyta; class Pinopsida; order Pinales; family Pinaceae; genus Pseudotsuga; species Pseudotsuga menziesii. The sequence continues at coordinate 41,062 of LPNX010158757.1, read as the reverse complement.
TACAAAGCTCGCAGTGATTCAAAGGATTTCCATCTGGTTCAAATATTACAAAGATGATTTAAATCTTCTTCCATTTCACAACTGAAAAACTAAAACAAATGGCCATACATGTCGTTTAAAGGTCAGTTACTCAAGAACAAATTGAAATGGCAAAACAGTGCAACAAGTATCCCATTTCCAACACAATCTACATTATCACAAACAATATGCAATAATGCCTCATATTAACCATTATAAACATTAATTTTCAGTGGTAAGAGAACAAATACCTTAAAGAACTGTTATTTTCCAATATAAAAATGAAATTCCTTTGTTACAATCCCAATACTTGTGAAAACAAAGGCTCTAGATGACTAATGGTGAGCTTGAAATTGCGGCCCTTCAAAAGTCGTCCAGCCGTCTATATTTGTATCTCCTAATGGAGAACAAAAGAAAACAAGATGTAGCTCAAAGCCTCTGAAAATAAACTATTTTCTAAGCTAAAGTGTACAATATTTGAAAAAAAGGAATGCATGTAATGCCGAAGCTTTGCAGTTTTCGTGGATTTGAAGCTCTGTAGTTGATGGATGGAGTTGTTTTGGGATAATTTTAAGACATGCAGCTTTCCAAGTTACACGTAACTAGGTAACCATGCTCCCACTTCATGCAAGTCATCCATTGTATAGTTCCATAGACTGCAGAGATTGATTTCTAGGGTGTCAGTGCAAGTTGCAGGTTTGTCAAGGTTTAACTACAGTATCAGAGCTCACAAAATGAAAAGGTAGTTCAACAATAAGATAGTGGATGAAAAAAACTTTAGAAATTGGTTAATTTTTATGTAAAACAAAGCATAAAATATAGCAATTCTAATGGCACAAATGCCAAAACCTAGATGAATACGTAATTCCCCGCTTGTAGGGAATAATAAATAATAAAAATATATTAACGTATCTTTTTGTATTTTAAATAAGAAATAAATTTCATCTTTGTATATAAACATTAACCTTAATTTAAAGCGGACAAGATGAATCTTGGGGCTTTCTTGGAGCATACAACATAATTTATTTCTGCAAATTGTTTCCTCACATCTTCTCGGCATCCTATCATGGCACCAGCAAGAGGGGGGATCGCAAGCCCCTCCCAATCTCTCTCCAACAATCTAGGCCATGATCCAGCAGACCGATCTACATCAGTGGTAGGGTCTTCCTGCACAGGGGAAAATACAGACACCAGTTTAGGAAAAGGGGAAGTACAACACCCAAAACTTCATTTCCAGAATAGAGGATTGGCCTCACCTCTGTCTCTGTGATGAAAGGATCAACGATCGGACACAAAAGATGAAGGATCACGTGCTCATAGGCAAATTTATGGGATTCTGGACAACTGAATAGGTATTGCATGGATGGATTTCTTCCAAATGGAAACTGAAGTCCCACTTTGATTTACAACTTAGATCGAAAGGATTATTTACCATCATATTTCATCATCTATATGATAAATCCAAAGTAGAAGAAGGAGGCCCCTACTTTTTTAATGTGGCAGGTATTTATCTCTGAAACTGGACGGAAAGATTCATCTTGGAAAAAGAAGACTTCTCTTGGGCCCTAGTTTGGACCCGGATATACTCCCTTCTGTAAGATTACTAGGATGAGGACACCCTCAAAGAAATCAGAAACACCATGTGAACCTATGTTCGATCGGTTGATCAGACGAAAATGAATAAATTCACTTTGTATGCCATGATCTGTGTGTAGATGCATATTGCAAACGCCCTCCGAGATGCAATATGTCTATCTCATGAAGATTCGGACTGGTGCCTCTTGACTATGAACATGTTCCATTTCATTGTCGAAATTCCATGAACATGGACACCATTTTAGAGATTGTCCGCTCAACAGAACCAGTCTGTAAAATTCAAAGAATGACGAACATGATGCGGAGGGATTCATGAAACTGGGGAAAAAAAGTGCCACCATAGAAAAGTCTGGGACATACAACTTTCAATAAAATATACCCACCACTGGTAACAACTTTGATGTCCTGAACAATCAATTTGAAACTCCATCTGAGGAAATACACATGGATATCCTTGATACCAATTCCATGATTCCAGATCCCACACTCCAACAAATATCTGAACAAAAATTGAGATCATGAGATTATCCAATCAATTCGGATCCTCTAGATAAAGAAATGAATCCACGGCCTATTCCTTCATTGACTCCTTTGGAGTTTCCAATAGAAGTTTGACTACAAGAATTTATGGATGAAGACTTAAGGGATTAATATCTGGGAAAGTTAGATCTCGGAAGTATGGAGGACGCTTGCACTAAAAAATCCTTGGATTACATTCTTGCTCGACAAATTCAACTTCTAAAGGAGGCTCCTGTCAAAGCCAAAGCTCAGAATAAACTAGGTGTTTACCACCCGCCGCAAAAGGAGAAACAAAAAATTCCAAAGGACAATAGGAAAAGAGGGCGCAAAACCAACCTACAAAAATTAAACAGACTAGGTAACACGCTTATTTAGTCAGGCCAGTATGCCCAGCTAACAAACTTATTCTTCGCTGCCTCCCAAGGTATCCCATGAACCTCATCTCCTGGAACGTCGGTAGCCTCAATGGTACCTCCAAGCACAGAATGCTTAAAATAAAAATTATGCAAGATAAACCTTCTATCCTCTTCCTCCAAGAAACCAAATGTTCTACTGAAGTTCTTGCGAATATTTTCACCAGAATTTGGAAAGGTAGTCAGAGTATCTCCATTGATGCCAAAGGAGCCTCGGGTGGTATCTCCATCATTTGGAATCCTTTGGAATTCTCTCTTAGTCACTTTGCCTCCACTGCCCATTCCTTATTTGCTATATTTCACATAATTGGGACTACTATTAGAGGACATCTCATCAGTGTTTATGGGCCTCAACCCCCAGTCTTAAGATCCAAATTATTCAATATCTTGACTGGTTTGTTCGGCATCAGTCTGATTCCCCCATTCTTATTGGAGGAGACTTCATTATGATCCTCAATATGGAGGAAAAGAAAGGGGGGATGCGGTCACTCTCTTCGGCAGATCAGGCCTTCAAATATTTCATGGCCAGCAAATCCCTTATTGATCTTCTCCCAGCCTCTAGATTCTTTACCTATTACAACAAAAGAGGAGGAATGCATCACCTTTCCAAACAACTAGACCGCTTCCTTGTTTCAAATAATACCCTTTCTCTTGGTGGGTTCTTGGGATCGACTGTCCTTCCTACTGCAAGTTCTTACCATTGGCCCATCTCCCTTTCCTAGAAAAATCTAGGTACAACCCTTTATAGTCCTTTTTGCTTTGAAGATTTCTTGCTAAACCATGCTTCCTTTAATAGTACTATGGAAGAATGGTGGACCACTATGAATGTCACAAGACGATCCAAAATGATTATCATGCATCAGAAGCTTCAAATTCTTCGGTCTAACCTTCACAAGTGGAACCATTGTACATTTGGAAACATTTTCAAGGACAAAGAAGCCATACATAATGAACTAGAATCAATGCAGCACATCATCATGGACACCGGGTAAACTGCTAAAACCAAAATCAAAGAAAATGATCTACTGGACTGTCATAACCAACTCTTTGAACAGGAATATTTTTTTTGGAAACAGAAGTCTAGAGTTGATTGGATTAAAGAGGGTGAGAGAAATGCTACCTTCTTCCACCGCTCTATTATCTAGCACATAATGAATATTAGGATCATAAGGCTCAAAAACTGAAGATGGCACCATTTTGGAGGAACATGCTGATTTAGAAAGAGATCTTTTGGGGTTCTATAAAAATATGCTCATTGAACCCGATGGTTCGAAAGATGAATCCATACAACAGGTTCTAATGCACATCCCATCCTTAATCACTGAGGAGCATAATGCTTCCCTCATGAAACCAATCTCCATGTAGTAAGTGGAAAAAACTATAAAACAAATGGCAGAAGGAAAAGCTTTGGGTTCGGATGACTTTACCATTAATTTCTTCAATAATTGTTGGGATCTTCTAAAAAGGGAAGTTATGGATCTTGTAGAAGAATTGAGGAATAAGTAGCGGGTTCTCCCTACCCTCAATGCCACTCACCTCACTCTCATTACCAAGGAGTCCGAAGCTGATCATCCTAGTAAGTTCCGTCCAATCTCTCTTTGTAATGTCACTTACAAAATAATCGCTAAAGTTGTCACCAATCATCTAAAACCTCTTCTTACCTTACTCATATCCCCTGAGCAATATGGCTATGTGGAGGGCCATAATATCCTAGATGGTATCATTCTAGCACGTGAAATCACTCACTCCTTGGAACATTCCAAAAATCGAGGTATGCTTCTCAAGTTTGAATTCTCCAAATCTTTTGACAAAATGAGTTGGGAGTTTATTGAAAGAACTCTCCTTGCTTTTGGATTCTGTTGAACCTAGACCAACTGGATTATGGCTTCAATATCGTCCACTTTTTACTCTATTCTTGTAAATGGCATGCCCTCCTCCACTTTCAACCCCTCCCATGGACTTAGACAAGGAGACCCACTCTCCCCCTTCCTCTTCATTCTAATGTATGAAGGCTTGGGAATATTGCTCAAAGAGGCCATCTCATCCAAATCTTTAATAGGTATCTCTATTCATGGATCTCCCCCCATTGTTTAGCAATAGTTTGTGGATGAAAATATTATCTTTGGCCATCCCTCGGTTCAGGAAGCACGCATCTTGAAATCCATTTTGGATACCTTCTCTAAAGCTTCAGGAACCTCCATTAATCTGGCTAAGTCAAAATTATTCTTCTATAACACCAGCATTACCATCCAACACAACATTTCCCGAATTCTCAAGATTCCTAAGGCCACTTTTCCCTCCAATTATTTAGGAGCTCCACACTTTGACACGATGAGCAAGCATTCCTCATGTAAATAAATTTTTGACAAACTGGAAACCTGTATTACCTCTTGAACCTTTTGTTCCCTAAATCTACCAAGTCTTTTAGTTCTTCTCAAATCTATCCTGCAATCAATGCCTCTTTATCTTTTCTCAGTCCTTGCTGCTCCTAAATGGGTGCTCAAGCACATAAAAAAACTTCAAAATAAATTTCTCCGTAGTTGTGATAGGAGCATACAAAGATGGTCCCTTGTCAACTGGAAACAGGTCTGTCTTCTGAAGCTTGAAGGAGGCCTTGGGATCAGAGATCATGAAATCAGTAATCAGGTTTTATCTTCCAAGCTCTGGTGGAAATGGATAACTCAAAATCACCCTCCTTGGGCCCAACTTTGGAACTACAAGTATTATCGAGATTGCACCCGTTCCGCTCTCATAATATTTGACTAGGATCCTCCATGCTCCTCAATTCAAAAAGCGTCCAGCACCCAGAGAGCTCTTATTCAACAACATAGCTTTTGGGAAATACAGGACGAAATTAATGCCCTATTTTGGCATGATGCTTAGTATCAACTCCCTAGATTTAGCAGTATCTTTACTCAAGAAGACATCCAAGTATTTTACAGAGAAATCTTAATACGCTTGTGACATATCTCTGGACTAGTGACACTTCTTCTCCCTTTCAACAATGGAAAACTCCCAGCAGATGGAGACATTGCCTTGAGTCTGAACATTTGGAGTCTATTTGGAAGGATATTCAACAATGATTAATTTGTATTAAGCATGACCCTAACATCCTCAGATGGGGTTATAAAACCATTGGCACTTATATGGTCAAGGAAGCATATTCTCTCTCCATTGCTAATCCAAAGGAGCCTCCTTTCAAAAATTGGAGGAAAATATGGAATCCAAATATCTAGCCCAAAATCTCTACATTTCTCTGGTTGTTGTCCCACAGGCGTATTCTTATGTGGGACAATCTTCTCAAATGCGGTTTCTATGGACATTCATGATTTTTTTTATGTAATATGCACTCTGAATCCATTAATCATCTTCTGGATTCATGCTCCTTTGCAAGTTTGTTATGGGATAAATCCGCAGAGAGCACACGTCGTTCCAGGAGAGTAAAAGGTAACATCACTGATACTATTCAACAATGGGATGTAAACCCCTTTCAAAGCTTAATTCTCAATCTTCTTTGGGAACTCGTACCTGCATTCATTACTTGGGATATCTTGAAAGAAAGGAATCTTCGTATTTTCTTGGGAAAGTAGAACACATTGGAGGAATTCTGGTGCACTATCACCAAATACATTTAGGAATCTCTTTCATCTAGGCTCTAGAATTAAACCAACTTTTCACTCTCTCTCCCCTTGAGCAACGCTTGCTAGATAACTAGAATTTTCATCTAACTCCCCCCACTGGGATCTCCAGGTAATCAAGCGTTACCATTTCTTGACCTATCCTTTGGACCCTCCCCACAAAGGGAGTCTCTAAACCCAACTTTGACGGGGCGTCCAAAGGAAATCCTGGCATTTCTGGGTTTGGGGGTTTCCTCCGGAACCATAAAGGAGAGATTTTTCTAATCTATCATGGAGATATTGGCCATAACAGTAATAATGTGGCTGAACTGGAATATCTCATTGACGGTATTGAAATTGTTATTGAGAATAATCTTTTTCCCCTTATAGTGGAAGGGGACTCGCAGATCATACTCTCAACGGCGTCCAAATTAATGCATAGTTCTCAGACCTATAAGCTCTCTCCCATTTGGCATCTATAGCATAGTATCTCTCATCTCGGTTCTCTTCTCTTGCAGAATCCGGTTATTTCTTTTCACCATGTGAAACGCTCGACCAACTCTTTGGCGGATTGCTTAGCTAATGAAGGAGTTCTTTAGCCTTCATCTATGAAAAAGGGACAGCTTAACAGCTTCACTAACTCTAGTCTAGTCCACAAATGTCAAAATATGGCCTCTAAGGACTCCTCTACCTTGGATGTGGGTGATAAGTGGCCCACAGGTGGTGATGACCTCGGGATTTGGAATGCTAAGGTGGCAAGTATGTCACCATGCACTCAACACTCACCCGACCCACCAGTGGGACATTTATTGCACACATATGATGAGGTCCAGGTTTTAAGTGTTGGCAACGTTGGAGACCATCGACATTTATACGCTATGTATGGAGATGACCCTGCGGTCATGTTGAATGCTAGCAGACATGGGGTTAAGCTGTGTTTAGACCTGGAAGGGGCACCACCCTCTTAATTTTCCATTAATGGCTTCCGAATTTTATTCCATTATCACCTGGGTCATGGAAATAGTACATTCATTCTTGTGGGTTCCTTCTTTGGTAAGGGATCGAGCTCTAGATTGCACTCCTTCCTCTCGGTTTGGCTTGTATACATCTAGTTTGTCTTTCCCACAGTATTTCTACATCTTCGATTCAGCTGAGCGCGTTGTCTTTCCTACCACTATTTGTCTTGGCCCTGCGATTGGATGTCACCACCATTTCACTATGTCTCATCAGCGTAAAACTCCCCATCGAGCTAGCAGCAGCTGAGGTCGTGCTCAATGGGGTGTGCACCTGATATAGGAAGATGGGTATGCCAGTGCGCAATTTGATCGATGAATGGAAATCTAGGTTGATTAATGAAAACCTGTCTAGAGGCATTGGAGGGGGATTCCTGAATCGCTACTGGATCGTCAAGAATATGATGGGCTACCTCATGGAGGATATGGTGGGTACCTGGAACTATACTAGAATTTCAGTCTTATAGGACAAAACCAATCTTCTTGAATTAGAAATTATGCTCAATAGAAGGGACGCGGCGACATCATGGAAGAGACTATACCTAGGGCTCTATACGTTGGGACAAGGGGGAAGTGGTAGCATCTCGGAGGTACCCACGGCCTCAATGGACATGGGTTCAGTTCCAGCCACGCCTCATTCTTCATCCGTGCCATTTCCAACACAGTCTACAATCACCTAGATTCAAAATAAACAGGTACATGATCTTGAGGTTTCGGTTCGTAAAACTTCTCCTCTTCTTATCAAGCTGATTGATCCTTCCTCTGAGTAAGAGTTATATGGAGCATGTCCGATCATTGAAGAGAACCAGAAAAATCTGGGCCCTGCAACTACTACCTGATGAAGTTATGCAGTCTATTAGGCTCATTTCATTTCTTTTACTTAGGCCGATAGTTTCGTTTACATCTAGTTGATTTCATGTTATTGTTCTTTTTTTACTCCTATGAACTCTTATGCTCTGTAAATTTTGTATCAGGCCCCATCTTCTGAATGGGTAATTGTGCCTTTTCTTGCTAAAAATTGATGAACTCTTATGCTCTGTAATTTTTGTATCAACCCCCCATCTTCTGAATGGGTAATTGTTCTTTTTCTTGCTAAAAACTGACATGCTTTCTGTTTTTTACGGGCTGGGGTGGTAAGTTTAGACCACCCCATTCACTTGTCCAGGATGCTTCATTATGTACTTTTTTTGTTTCGACTAGTTAATACAATGCAAACTTACACACAAAAAAACCTTAATTTAAAGCGTAAGCTCATCTATTTATATAAACATTTCCCTTTGCATCCATATATTGGCATTTGCCTTTGTTAAAAAGCGTAGAATTTACAATTTCTATTTGGGTGGATCATACTAGGATGTTGATCGGTCATTTACTGACACTTCTTTTTCACAGAGAACATAATTAACTTGTTGATTCAATGTCTAGAATGGTTTTGCTTATGGAGAAAAGATACATTTTCAGCAAGTTTTGGGAAGATGATGAGCTTCTTTCTGCTGAGAGACTTAATATTTTCTTTTCCTAACTCTTGTTTTCAAGGGTTGTCTCTTTTTCTGGTCTCTACTATAAACTTTATTTTGGGTTTCTTTGTCTATTTACAACTCTATACTAACTTCACGAACAGTTATCCATGCTCTTTGTCTATCCACATGAAATCAAAAAGTTGACCAAAATACTCATCCCATTTTCTCTTTTTGTACCTCAACAATATTTTTATATGTACTATTAATATATAATATATTAATATCATTTATTTATTTATACAATTATTCATGTTTTTCCCACTTTAATTTAAAGCGTAAGCCCAACTATATAGAAATACATTTCCCTTTGCATCCATATGTGGGCATTCACCATAGGATTTATTTATACAATTAATTACTCATGTTTTCCTTTGAAAAGAGCAGGCCTTATCCATATATCATTTAATCTATATATATTTTTAAGCAAAAGAATAGGATCTTTGAAATGGAGATCCTTAGTTTTTTCAAAGATGTAAATGTATCCTAAAAGTTGGGTTACCTTCATGTAAATGTTCTTCATAAATATTGGGTAAATGTCAATAATTGATATATGGTTATATTTTTGTGTTTGACATTATGAATATTGAAAAAATGTTTAATGTAAAATGTCGCATTAAAATTAATTAGATTATTATTTGATCATATTTAATAATATTTTGTATGTTTTTAACTTGTGATATTAAAATTAATTAGATTATTATTTCATTATATTTAATAACTATTTTTTTCATGATAAAATATTAGATGAGAAAGATTCTTGTGTTAGAGATTAAGAAAATATATGTATGAACAAGTTATAGTTTGTGATTAAAACATCCAATCTTAGTGTTTTTTTTTTCTTCCATTGTTAATAAAAATAATTATGTAATACGTGAACCTTTAAAAAAAAATTATCTCACATGTGAACCACTACAAGTTACATAAGAATTTGAATGTAAATTATTTGTATATTATTTAGTCTATCGTTAAATTGGTTTTTTCCTAATCTAGTTTTTTTTCCATCCTTCAAATATAGTTTTTTCTCTGTCATTAAATTGCAGATCTTTCTCACTCCATGAGTGAAGATTGACAGTTTCCTTAATATTGTGTTTGGTTTTGTCCCAAACAAGATCGAAGTACGTACCTATATTTTGGAAGGCATGAAGATTTCGTTCCTTCCAGATTTCCAAAATAAGAAACCCTCGGAACAATTGTCAAATCTTATTGATGAGAGGATTCATAAAAGGATTGTCAGACCAATTCTCTATGGTACTATAGAAGAGGTTTCCATGTAGTCAATTACTTCTTCGGAATATGGTGGCACCTTTAACCCAGAGCATGGTCGTTATAGAAGTGTAGTCATCAAGAAGGTGATCGGTGAATTTTGGGTTGGTGTTGCATATTTGGCATATAGATAGTCCTTCATGGCCACACTTGAGAATATTATTCCAAGTCAATATTCACCATTGGGATTCCGACCAACTGAAAAATCATTACTTTTTCCATAGATTGTTGGTCCTGATTTTATACCATACTTGCTCCTTTGGGATATTTTGGTGGTTGGGAATTAAGTTGTAGGATGCTTTTAGAGAAAAAATTATCCTTGACTTATAGCCCCAATGAAGCTTATCTAGACCAATCTTGATTTTTAAATGATGGTGTTACAGTTTTTCCCAGACCTTCTCTTAAGTCTCTCTATCTCAACTACCCAACAAGTTGGATGTATCCAAACTCATTGATCTTGTTGATTGGCTTCATGATCCAAAAATCTATTGATCTTTATCATGCTACTATCTCTTTGAACTTGTGTGTGTGGCAAGGGGTGAGTCTTTTCCAATTTGGGGAATTCCTGCCAAGAGTCTTCCTAAAACACAGTTGAGTTACCATATTTGATTTTCCAAAATTAATGATTTTAGATCAAGTCCATGTTTAACCAAACTGGGTTCCATATCAAGGATCCTGGAATATACCCATCCATTCTGATTAACTCTTGTTTTTCTATTTCAGGAGCATATTGTGTATGTCATAACAAGGCCCATTATCCTTTTTGTGTGTGACCCATCTCCAAAAAATTATGGCTCCCATTAATTTGTTGCTTATCTCTAGGTCACGTAATCCAAGACCTCGTGCGATCTTAGGGATGAATATATTTTCCCAACCTACTAGAGCTTGTTTTTTATAAGATATTGAACCACTCTAAAGGAAATTTCATTAAATATTTCTTATGGATTTGAGGATGTATTTATGATATTCCATAAAAGAGAACATGTAAAGGGGTATGGACTAAAAAACCAAATTGACAAGGACTATGTTTCCTACCAAGTTCAACATACAAAAGGTCCAACATCACAATTTATTCTTCAATTTAGCAAACATATCTTTCCAGAATGAGGGGAGAGCCTAAATAATTGGATGGAAGGGAACTGTTATGTAAGCCCATGATTAATGTAATGTTTATCTTAGATAAGAGGGGGGTATTGAAGAAGAAAACTTGGGATTTGGATTTGTTAATGGATGTGCTTAAGGCTTCCATGACATCATTGATAACCTTCTTAAAACTTCTAGATTCGTTGACTAAGGGATGGCTCATAGGGAGTGTATTGCCAAAAAAATGTTGATGGGTGTTCTTGGTATCATGATTATCCATGCTAAGACCTCTAATTTTCCCAAAATTAGTAATTTCTTTAATCCTACAATTGAGGCCCTCGGTCATGAGGATAAAGAGAAATTGAGAGATAAAATGTCCTTGGAAAATGCCATGAGAAGGCTTAAAAGTATAGGAAGGGAACCCATTAATGAGGATGGAGAAGAAAATGGATGAGGTTAGGGCGATATTCATCCAAAAGTGAAAAATTATGAATGCCAATAGAACTTGCTCATTATACTGCTAGCTTAACTTGTTAAACACCTTGGACATGTAGAGATTAAGGAGCATGGAATATTTTTTGATATTTTGAGAATGTGTATCACTTCATGGGTGAGGACAATGCCATAGAATTTGTCTCCTCTACACATAACTAGATTTATCCATGGATATTAGGCCACATAGGATGGGATTTAGATTATTAGCAATTGTTTTTGAAATCATTTTATAGATAACATTGCATAGGAAGATGGGTCGATACTTGGATATTTGGACTAATTTTGGGGGGGACTAATGCTCAAACGATGGAGTTCAAGGTTGAAAGAATCATACATGAGCATCTATAATATTCCATAATCTCCATCACCTCTTTGACCAAATCCCAACAATGGTGATGCCATCTGAACTTGGGGAGTTCCCAGAATCCATATGCATGATGCCTCTATAGACCTCTCCACTCTTGATAGGCATCATCAGTTTTTCATTATGTTTTTGTGACACCACCTTGGGTATGTGAGAAGTAATTTTACCAATTGTTTTCAATCTATCTTGAACCGGATCTAATACAAGGTTTTTATAAAATGAGATAAATTCTTGTTTAAGATCTTTATGTTTTGTTTTCTCCTTCCACTTGGCATTGATCAACTATGATATTGTGTTCCCTCTTTTGTGTTGTATCATGGAGTGATGAAAAAATGAACTATTTTTATTTTTTCTCCTTATTTGATCCATTGGATTCGGAATTTTTGTCTCCAAAGAATCTCATCTTGATTCCCTATCATCAATTTAAATTTGTATATTGGCTTCATATTCTTCTAGAGTAGGGTTTATCCCATCCTTATTCATTCTTTGCTAGATCTCCACTATTTTGGAGTATAGATCCTGCTTGTCTTGGTAAATGTTTCCAAAGACATCCATGTTCCATTGTTTGAGTTATCTTTTGATGTGTTTTAGATTCTACCAGAATCTGTAATTGAGGGATCCCTATTGAGTATCCATTTTTGTGCTTGAACATGATCTTGAAAGTCATGGTTGTTAAGCTAGTGCATTTTGAATTTTAAGAGGTACCTCTTGGGAGAACCAAATTCATGCCACTATAAACTTATAGGCCAATGATATAAGCCCGAAACTAGGAGGATGCTAGCGTACAATTGTGCTCCAAAAATAATTATGGATTCTGAACCAAAAAACAATCCAATCTTGAGGCTATATAATGTTATCCTCCCATCTTGTTTTTCTATGTGTATGTTCCATTAGAGGTTTCTAGATCCACTATTTTATTGTGATGCAAAGTTTGTTTGAATAAACCATTGTTTGTGTCTAGTCTTTGTCTTCCTCCTTTTATTTCAAGGAGAGAAGTAATCCTGATGTAGTCTTTCCCCATTATCCATTTATCACGCTCTTTGTTCTCCACAAGGAAATTAATATATTCCAATAATTCAAGTTTTTGGCATGGAGAGATCGATCCATACACATTGGTGAGACATCCTTCTATGTCAAATAAAATCACTTGGAATTTTGTTGTAAGAGAGTGGCACATGGAAATGAAACTATCCATTGGGAATTTATTTCAAATTCTAGAGGATGTATAAGCCTCCAACCATTCCATTTGCGTCTATTTCCATGGATTTGAGCCTTTCCCTACCATTGAGGATACTTTAGAGATTTTATAACTATTACATTTTGTTTCTTGTAGAATCAAAACTATGGGTGGCCCCTGTTTGATTTTCTTTCTCAGTATCATGTTTTTCAATTTCCCATATATACCTCTTATATTCCATGATATGATATTCATTGAATATTGGTGGGGTTTGTTATGAAGATTTATGTTAACTGGGAATATTGCCTCGAATCAATTAGCAGAGCTTCCTGGAACAACTATATTTGCTTTGCCTAGAATTATTTATAGTCTTGTATTTTGTAAGTGTCCTCAATACCCTGTAGATATAGATATCCTATATCCATGTCCTCCCCATTACTAGGGTTAAGTATCATATATTGGTTTGAATTTGCTTCCAATGCATTATCCTTTTTTTTCTATGAGAGATTTTGATCACATATGTGACTAGTTGTTTCTTCTAATCACCTTGGAAGAATTTCGATCGAGTTCTAGTATGACAAGTGTTAATTGCTCTTATTTCTCTGATTAAGTCACCTCCTCTTATATATTGATGAGAGATTCAAATCAATTACTAGGTTCCCCTTTTGTTGCTTCGAGTTCATTGGTTTTTTTAAGTCGATTCTTCTTGCTCACAACTTTGGTGTAACCATCTTCATCTTTCTTTATATCTTCATTTAGGTGTGGGGGATTGATCTTGAGGGGATAATATATAAATGAATACCCATGTTCATAGAACTTTCTCTATTGGAATGGTATATGTTCATATTCTATGGTTTGAATTCATTATGAGTATTCTTGCATAAGAGGGATATCCTATAGAAGCACCTTGTATATATTCATGTACACATAGTTAAATGCATATGATGTGTATCACCCCGTCCTTGTTGCTTCTTAAACCCTAACAAATAATCCAATGGTCCTACCAATTCATTCCAAGGTTTTGATATCCCAGTATCCCCATGGAAAGGAATACAAACAGATCCACATAGGATGTAATATCCCCAAATCATATCTTAGAGATACTAATTCCAAACAAATATTTGATGCATAAAATTGTCAAACTAGGTGCTAGGAAATTACTAGTTTTGACTGGAAGGACTCAAACGAAAAGGGATTCTTCACTAAATGAAATCAGAGCTATGATATTAATGTAATTTCCCTGATATGTAATCAGATCAGGATATTATCTCTAATATAATTTTTATACAAAATATTACATTAAAATTTGCATTCAATTGAAGAGCTCTTGAGACTAGGCAAAGAAGGGAAATTGGATCATACTTTTGCAAACAGGGCAGTGAGTTGTGGAGAGAAATCAAGTACAATTTTAGGGCTGAAAAATTATCTTCCATAACAAATTTATATCAGGGACCATTTAGGTTTCAGAATCGACATCCACTGAAACTTACTCCCACGCTTCTGGATCACCCAACCTTTAAACTAGGAAGACTTTGTCAAATCCAACAACCAGAGGCTTGTATAAAATGAAGAAGGTTCTGTTATAAGGTTAAGGGAAAGTATTAAAAGGTTTATGAATGTTTATAACATATCATAGGAAAAATAAATGCTTTTGCAAGTTGTAAAGGTGAGACTATCTCACAGGGAAGCTCACTAGCTCAATATTTAGGCTTTTCCAAACAGGGTAAGGGTGATTCGAATGATCTGTTTTGGAATTGGGGGAGTTAAATATGTCTATTAATGACTCATTGGAAAAATAATTATGGAATTTGGATTCACACAAGTCTAAATATGAAATTTACAGCAAAATTAATCATTTTCCAATGCAAATCTAGACTAAGTTGACTTAAAATGAGTGAATTGTTAGGATTATTAATCCTCCCTTGTCCAATTTGTTCATATGTATAAATTAGGAGTCGCGTCTAAATCAGGAGTCCATCCAATCTATTTTTAGTCACTAGCACCATTGGGTCCACTTGGCCTAATTGGGGCACATGTTCCAGTTGCTAAAGTGTGGGGAACACTAATTGAGGCCTACTGCCACTGATTGCACATGCATGCATCAGTTTAGGAGCCTCCTAGATCAATTCCTACAATTTTGGATCCATTGGGAGTGCCAACACCAACCTTTAGCAGTTGAGTTCAGTTAGTGACTAGTCAAGCTGAGTTAGGAGTCAGTACATTCAGTTCTAGTCCTCTACATTTAGTTAGCGCTAGGTTTGCATGGCTGCATGTAGGAGAGGCACATTTCTCACCTACCATAGTTAGTTAGCCTTATTCAACACTGAAGTAGACACTCGATTTGTGTTTTAGAACTCCATTGAAGTCTGGTAATGGTTTAGATAAGGTCAATTAACTATTGAGTCCTTCGACAGTGATTTAGACCAGGTCTTAGTTACGTACAGTCAAGTAGAGTCTAATCAATTCTAATTTCCTCATGTGGATTCAAATTGCATGTGGCTATTTAAGCCATTGTACTTCATTGTAATTATTATCTAATTAATTTTTTATTAATGAAAGCATTCACAGTTGCAAGCCATTTTTGAACTGTTTCATTCTTCAATAACTAAGTAAATTGTGTGATATATCCTGTGAGTTGTGTGTTTGTCCATAGATCTATGTGCTCAATTTAATATGGTATCAGAGCCTCGGTGGACAAGGCACTTCTCCTCCTCATATATCCTACTGGATCATTTTTGAGCAAAATTGCTCCTTCAAGCTCTGCACTAGAAGCAGAAGGTTTACCACTTAATACCCCAAGTTAAGGAATTGTTGATCAAGCTTGCTTGATCAACTATGCTGGGTGTGATGAAAACTTGAAATGTGCAGGCTATTAGACCTTACAATGCCCCTTTTGTTTTTTGCAGGTACAACTTCGAATGGATTCATTAGTTCTAGATTCATCAGTTCCTCTTCTCACCCTATTCTCAAACCATTCAGAATGGAAGATGAAGATGATTGCATCTCTGAAGAGACAAGATCTCTATGAGGTGTCTATTGGACTTGGTGAATCGTCCTTTGAGAGTAAGGATGACTTGCTAAATGAATGTGATGCAGCTTTTGGAACAATGTGTATGGCCCTTTCTCCTAGCATGCGCTACCTCAAAAAATGTGTTGAATACCCAAAGGATCTCTAGACAACATTGGACAAAACCTTTGGAATGATTAATGAGGATCATAATAGCACTTTGGAGAGCATATACATAATCATAAGGATTCTAAATAAAAAAATCTCAGCCTCCACTCTCTCTGATGAAGTTGTTCAAGATGAAGAAGAAGCAGAAGCTTCTACACAGTCAATTTGAATTGAAGACAGACTCCTTGCAGTGACTCCTTCTCCTGATGCTCCGGAATTTTATGAGATATCTGATATATCATCTTCTCATATGGATGAAACATAAGAAGACATTCAAATCTCTGATATTGAAGAAAAATACCGCTGCACTTCCATGCAAACATTCACCGGTGATTTTCCTTTGAATTCTGTGCAAAATTTGCTAGTAATTTCTTCCAAAAGTGAAGAGGAATTTAATTTTTCTCTCTCTAATGTTGCTGCTGGTTTTAAAATATGTAATAAATTGGATCTTTTGGAAAAATATCATATTACCAGAGTGATCCATTCACTCCCCATGATCTACATCTTCCAGCAAATTCCTGCAGGATTGCATGCACCAAAATTCAGAATTTTGAAGAAGAAGAAAGTTGTGCATCCACCGTCTCGTTTGACCATTTATTTGGATCTGATATGATATTGCTTGGTTTAATATTTCAAATTCATAATCTTTCAGTACTTCTTGTAGCTGTTCTCATCAACGATGTGAAGAAACAAGTACTGCAAGTCTCCTACAAAACTGTTGTTGGGGATTTGATTTCATTCACAGTTTTGGATCTGTTATGAACCTATTTAGATCTGATTTACTTTCTGATCTGATATTATTTGGTTCATATTTTAAAATCCAAGAACTTTCAATCATGCTTGTAGCTGCTCTCACCAATTCTGGTGTGAAAAATCAAGTACCGCAATTTCTCTTCAAAACTGATGCTGGGGATTTGGTGTTAGTTTCCTCTTATGAGGTTGCTGATATTTTATTTTGTGAATAATTATATATTTTGAAGCTATATCAGACTACGCAACTAAAGCATTCTCTCTCCACAGTCCCAGTGCTTCTCTACCATTGATCACATGCTCATCTCCTCACAGAACTAGTAAAGAGGAAGACATTTTGCATCCGTCTAAACACTTGCTCCTAACACTTGGGGCTGATTTTACCACTCATGGTTTTCTGTTCATGGCTACAACATATAAGTTTCTTGGTTGTTCCTCACATGTTCTGAATCCTCGAGAACCTTTTCTCACTTATCAGTTGATTTCAGTTGCTCTGCATGGGTCCAGTCTTCATCCAACAGCTATCTATAATTCTAATTTAGTTGAGCATATCATTCTTCTTCCAAAGAGGAAGATTCCTCCAGACATAATGTTGGAGAGGTTCACATGCCAGGCCCCAGGATACCTATGCATAGAAGAACCAGATTGATCATGATCTACCTACTTAATTAGAGGGGGGGATTTTTTCCCATGTGTTTTTTTTTCCAACTCCTTGTATTGAGCAGTTACTTTACTTTAGTTGATGTAATGGGTGACCTATGGTCTTAGTTACCAGGGCCCATAGATTGTCTAAGTTAGCATTCAGGGGGGGTGTTAGGATTATTAATCCTCCCTTGTCCAATTTTTTCATATGTCTAAATTAGGAGTCATGTCTAAATCGAGAGTCCATCCAGTCTATTTTTAGTCACTAGAACCATTGGGTCCACTTGGCCTAATTCGGGCACATGTTCTAGTTACTAAAGTGTGGGGAACACTAATTGAGTCCTACTGCCACTGATTACACCTGCATGCATCAGTTTAGGAGCCTCCTAGATCAATTCCTACAATTTAGGTGCCACTAAGAGTGCCAACACCAACCTTCAGCAGTTGAGTTCAGTTAGTGACTAGTCAAGTTGAGTTAGGATTCAGTTACATTAAGTTCTAGTCCTCTACATTCAGTTAGCGCTAGGTTTTCATGGCTACATGCAGGAGAGGCACATTTCTCACCTACCACAGTCAGTTAACCTCAGTCAACACTGAAGTAGACACTTGATTTGTGTTTTAGAAATCCATTGAACTCTAGTAATGGTTTAGACAAGGTCAGTTAACTATTGAGTCCTCCGACAGTAATTTAGACAAGGTATTAGTTACCTACAATCAAGTAGATTCTAATCAATTCTATTTTCCTCACGTGGATTTGAATTGCATGTGGCTATTTAAGCCATTGTACTTCATTGTAATTATTATCTAATTACTCTTTGATTAATGAAAATCATTCATAGCTGCAAGCCATTTTTGAACTATTTCACTCTTCAATAACTGAGTAAATTGTGTGATCTATCCCGTGAGTTGTGTGTTTGTCCACAGATCTATGTGCTCAATTTAATATAAATCTCAGCCATTTCGAATCAGATTGGAATAAAATTTGCAGAGAAGGTTTATGATATCATATTACAGCCAATAAAGTCTAAATCACTCTCATCAATTAACTATAACACTCTTTTCAACATTGTACATCATTCCAGTGTAATTTAAAGGAAAAATACAAGGAAGGACATGGAGGTTTGAACCCTTAGATACTAAAAACTCTTGGACCTTTTAATGAAATATGATATACATGAATGGATGGGTGAAGGATGATAACAAGTTTTGAATTAACTCAGAGTGGTTTCTCCATAGCTCCAGTATAACCTACAAAGATAAGGGGAGAAGAGGGGAAGAGGAGAGAGGGAATGAGAACCTTGGGGTGCATCTCCCAAGAACCCAAGGCATGATACTTAGCAAAGAAGACTTAGCTTCATCAACATCAAAATAATAAACATCCAAATTGAGTAATGGAGCTCCCTTTGTATTTCTATAAACCTATGGTGACTTGTTGGGAAAGTCAACCACCTGCTGAGCAAGTTTCCCTTGCCAAAACCCTAACCCTAGCCATGAATTCGCCCTCCATGAGTAAATTAGCATGTGTGAGACAAGAAATATGTTTCCCTATCATCCACCTTCATCCACTTTGGAGACTGCGCCCCCCTTGGCCCGTATTTTTTGCTTTTCCCTATGACATATTTTCCTGCCCACCTGCTTTTGTCACTGAACTCCACAATCGAAACTGCGCCCTAAATTTGTTGTTTTTCTTTATGACAGCTTTTCCTGAACTACCTGCTTTTGTGACTGAGTCTCCAAATGGAAACTACGCCCTGCCTTGTCCAGAGTTTCCTCTTTTGTGTCTGATAGCTTTTCTTGGCTTTTGTCAATCCTATGACAGATTCTATTTCCTCCTTGGCAAGTTGGCTTGCCGAAGTGGCCCTCTTGTTAATGGAAACTTGTTTCCCACATAATTAATTGCATAATAATATTTAATGATAATTAATATACCAAGTGCATGCCCCCTAAGTAATAATTAAATAAAAACTCCTAGGTAAATTATTTAATGCATCTTTTGACCCCCTTGGTGCTAGGAAAGGTCAACACTTATGATGTTCAAAATGTGGAGATATGACAGTCCTCCCCTCCCAAGTCTACTTTTCCTCAAGTAGAAGCACCACAAAGTGTTGCAAATTTGTCCACCTTGTTTCTGATGCACCACTCTGATCATAGTCATTATTTTGATTACCACTTCTTTTAACAAAATTGTCAACCCAGTAAAGGTAACTGAGTAGAATTCCTGGATCCCGCTGCCTCCTCTGTAAGGGCCCGAATGTCGCTGCCCCCTTTGGCAATCTGCCATTCCAAAGAATGCCAGGGTCCCATGGTTTTATCTTCCTCCTTCCAACCATCAGTAAAAGCAACAAAATTTCATCATTGTAGAGGATTAAAATGAGGTTGTAAAAATCATACCACCACACTAGAAGCTCATATTTTATCTTTGTTCTGGTGCAAAAAACTCAACACTCTACTATTTGTTCCACCATACTGGCTCAAGTGGTACTTCCATGCATAGCCATGCATGATGAAGACATCAAATATATGCCTATGATGTTTCTTGTCCACATAAAAAGGGAATGGTGCACTTTTCATACCACATGGTTGAGCCATCAATTCATCAATGGAATAAGTGGGATCCTCCTGCTCTTCATGTGGCACTAATAGGAAAAATCCCCTCACCCAATTTTCATCCCTATGTGTGTTGGCTGCCATAAGTGTGTGGAATAATTTATAGTGAAACAATTCTCTGCAAAATGTGTCAACCAAAGGTGTGGATGCATCAAACACATCATGGGTTTTTCCAACACAAGGGAGTTATTCTGACTCTTCACTGGAAAGAAGACTCCTTCCATGAGAAAAATCAGCCTTTCTAGGGCAATGTCCATGTGCTTGGAACTCATCATATGCATCCCAAAATTATTCAAGCACAAAAAAATCAGAATGCACCTCATGTGCATGTGTATGGAAGGTATCCAAAGGCTGCAAATTGAATCTTTGTGGCTTCCCATATGTTAGGACAATGCCAGTCACAACAAAAAAATTATTACATAAATTAAACTTTTTATCTTCCACAGTCTTCATCTCTTTTATGTATATTCCTATCCCATCCATGTGTGGATGAATGGTATAAAGTGGAAGCAATATGTGCCTATATTTATGTTGAGAAGGTAATGGTGCATCCCTTAATTCATCTTGAACACCTATGGGAGCCTCCCGATCCTCATGTGGCACCAACAAGGAAAATACCTTCTCCCAATTTCATCCCCACTTGATGTGGCTAAAATAGAAGTGTGAGTAGAACTATGAATCAACACTCTACAATACTTATCTTCCCATATTATGGATTCATATTCTTCATCACTTCCTGATCCAACCATTTTGGGATCATCTGACTCTTCCATGGAGAACAGACTCTCTTCAGAAAACAACTATAGTTTTCTCTGGAAAAGATCAAGTGGTTGGTTCTCTTCAAGATTGTATGCATAGTCCTCAAGAACATGAAAAACTAAATGCATCTCATGATCCACCATCTCATGAGATTCCTCCATATGATCAGGAATGCATTCAACCTTGTGAAGATGGTTGAATGGTGTGTAGGAGGGTAGGTGAAATATTTGCAACTCCTCATGAAGTTGCTCTATCTGCATCTTGGAATCTTGGAGTGCACATTGAGTGCTCTTCAAGGAATCTTGGGTGGTCACTAATTATTGTGTGAGCTTGTAATTCTCCTCTTCATCCTTCAAGGATTATCATTGTAACAACTCAACAAGCTCAAGCAAATTGTCTCTATCAGAAAGCAATTGGAGAAAATTACCTTTGGTGTTTGTAGTCGTGGCTTTCTAAAACTTCTCCATGTCTTCCATGGAATATTTATCCTCCGACTTCCAACAAAGATTTATCATCAATGCATGGGTTATATGGAGATTGTGTAGGGCCTCTTTGATCTTCCACTCACTCATCTTTAGTGACCCTGAAAGAAAATGAAAATTTGGCAAATGAACCTCTTCTTATTCTTCACTGCAAATACCTTGCAGTAACTTGCACTTCTCTTCTTGAGATTTTGTTTATGTTTTCCCACTTACAAGTCTAGATGGTTCATAGCTCTCCTAAATTATGGAAATGGGATTTGGATTCTCACTGATGTCAATCCTTTCCTCTGGTGTGGCTGCAACTTCACCATGCTACAAGAGAGTACAAAAATATGAACTGTGTACATCCTTTGCATCATATTTTTCTCCTTCAGATTTCCTAGTTCACACACATCTAGTGGGGCCTTGTCTTCCATTTCATTAGGAAGTTCAACTAATGAATTAGATTTGATATATTTTCTTCTTTTGGATATGATCCAAAATATCCCTCGTCATCATTGACAACATCACCCTCCTGTGTATTGATTTTATGTTCCCCAACAGAGAAACTAGGAGTGAATTATTTTCCCTCGCCATTGTCTTTCGTTTTGCAGTCCGCATATGCAAGTGATTTATTCTCCTATGGATAAGTAACCATGGATGCTGAAAAAAAATAACCCTAATCATCTATGTTCTTCACATTTCCATCTTCCTGAAGTGATGCTAAGGTGGTCTGCTCCTCCACCAAATTTTCTACTTCACACCCAAGCGATGTGGCCTTGTCTTCTTCTTCCCTATGTGGCTCCAGAAGTGATTGTAACTCTGATTTGTGATCTTCATTTGGATGTGATCCAAAATATGTCCCTTCACCCATAAATGATCCAACATTCTTATCATTGTCTTGTATATCACCCACCGGGAAGCTTGAAGTGCGTTCCTCTTCAACTTCTGCTCTTATACAACCACCTTGTGGTGATTTGCACTTCACCTCATGGATCTTTGTCTTTTCTTAATTTATCTTATTATTCAAGGAGCTTAAGGCTTCTTCATCAATATGTTCACTGGAAGTTCTGTTTGGAAAAAATCCAAACATCCTCTTACTTCTTGGACAAGCATATGGATTTGATGAATCTTCCTTCTTTCCTCCTCTTTTGGATCCAAGTGAAAACCTTCTAGTCTCCACGTCCTTACACACTTAATCAACCATGTGTGAAATCCTCTTCATGTTTGTCCCACAATATGGATCTATGGATATATTTTATATATCAAGAGTGCAGTACTCTCGAAATGACATGACCTCCCTTATCTCTTCTTTCATAGCATAGTATTCCATGGAATACTGGAAGGGTTCCTTAGAGTTCCCTCCACTGAACATTTGGCCATGGATCCTTGTAGCTTGATGCCAACTGTATTCATCATAAGATGGAAAAAATAAGTAATCACCATCATCCATAATGAATCTACCCAAGGTACTGCATTAGGGCTCTTCATAGCATTCTTCTTCTTCATACCTTCTGCAGTATTCTTCATACTACTCATCGAAGTCTTCCTCGGAATATGACATGACCGGAATTTTTTTTCTTCAACTTGAGTGATCTGCAATGTTAGTCAACAGAGAGACTTATTTCCATAGGATGAAATAAGGAAAGTGCTATTATACCACTGTAATATCCCTGAATCATATCTCAAAGATACTAATTCCAGATAAAGATTTGATGCATAAAATTGCCAAACTAGGTGCTAGGAAATTACTAGTTTTGACTGGAAGGACTCAAACTGAAAGGGATTATTCACTAAATGAAATCAGAGATATGATATTAATGTAATTCCCTTGATATGTAATTAGATAATAATATTATCTCTGATATAATTTTATACAAAATATTACATGAAAATTTGCATTCAATCAGAGAGCTCTTGAGACTAAGCAAAGATGGGAAATTGGTTGATACTTTTGCAAATGGGGAAGTGGGTTGTGGAGATAAATAAATGAAAATTTTAGGACTGATAAAGTAGCTTCTCTAACAAATCTATATCAGGGACCATTTAGGTTTTATAATCAGCATCCACTGAAACTTACTCCCACGCTTCTGGGTCACCCAACCGTGAAACTAGGAATACTTTGTCAAATCCAACAACCAGAGGTTTGTATAAAATTAATAAGGTTCCGCTATAATGTTAAGGTAAATTAATAATAGGTTTATGAATTTTTATAACATATTAGAGGCAAATGAAATGGTTATGCAAGTTGTAAAGGTGAGACTAGCTCATGAGGAAGCTCACTATCTCAATCTTTAGGATTTTCCAACTAGGGTAAGGGTGATTCAAATGCTCTGTTTTGGACTTAAGGGAGTTATATATGTCTGTTAACGACTCATCAGAAAAATAATGGTGGAATTTGGAGTCATACAAGTAGAAATATGAAAGTTACAGCAAAACTAGTCATTTTCCAATGCAAATCTAGACTAGGTTGACTTAAAATGAGTAAATCTCAGCCATTTCGAATCAGATTGGAATAAAATTTGTAGAGAAGGTTTATGAGATCATATTATAGACAATAAACTTAAAATCACTCACATCAAGTAACTATTACACTATTTTCAACATTGTACATCATTCTAGTGTAATTTAAAGGAAAAATACAAGGAAGGACATGGAGGTTTGAACCCTTAGATACTAAAAAATATTGAACCTATTAATGACATATGATATACAGGAATGGATGGTTGAATTCTGATAACAAGTTCTAAATCAAATCAGAGTGGCTGCTCCATAGCTCCAGTATAACCTACAAAGAGAAGGGGAGAAGAGGGGAAGAGGAGAGAGGGAATGAGAACCTTGGGGTGCATCTCCCAAGAGCGCGAGGCACAACAATCAGCAAAGAAGCCTTAGCTTCATCAACATCAAAATAATAAACATCCAAACTGAGTAATGGAGCTCCCTTTTTCTTTTTATAAACCTTCGGTGAATGGTTGGGCAAGTCAACCACCTACTGAGCAAGTTTCCCTTTCCAAAACCCTAACCCTAGCTATGAATTCACTCTCCATGAGGAACTTAGCATGTATGAGACAAGAAAGATGTTTCCCTATCATCCACTTCATCCACTTTGGAAACTATGCCCTCCTTAGACCAGAGTTGTTACTTTGCCCTATGATAGATTTTCCTTCCTGCCTGCTTTTGTTACTGAACTCTAGAATGGAAACTACACCCTAGAGTTGTTTCTTTTCTTTATGATAACTTTTTATGAACTTCTTGGTTTTGTGACCGAATCTCCAAATGGAAATTGCACCGTACCTTGTCAAGCGTTGCCTCTTTTGTGTCCGATAGATTTTCTTGGCTTTTTCTAGTCCTATGACATATTCTATTTCCTCCTTGGCAAGTTGGCTTGCCCAAGTGGCCCTCCTGTTAATGGCAACTTATTTTTCACATAATTAATTGCATAAAATATTTAATGATAATTAATATACCAAGTACATGCCCCCTAAGTAATATTTAAATAAAATATCCTAGGTAAATTATTTAATGCATATTTTGACACCCTTGGTGCTAGGCAAGGTCAACACTTCTGATGTTCAAAATGTGGGGATATGACAGTCCATCACTAAATTCTTCCTTTTCTAAGCTGAATTTCTCTGTCCAAGACTTGAGATATATATAAATATATTGAGTTAAAAAATATGGCCGCTAATCAAATATACAATCTTTGTCTTCTAGGCTTGTGAAAATGACTATAAAAATCCCTTTGGATCCAAGCCCAAGATCATAGCATTCCTTAGGTCGGCATTTGTTATTTTTCAACAAAAACATGGCATGTTATGTGGGCCAAATGCCTAGGAATTTTATTACCATAACATGGTCCTTCATATAGTGTATTCTTTGATTTATGCCATATGAATTAACTTCATCTTTCAGTGTGCAATCCAATTTAGGAATGCATCTTCCTATCTATCGTTGATTACTTTTTGAGGTTTCCTTTGTTGTTGGTGCTCTTGTTGTTGTTTCACTTTAAGAATGAGTTCTATTTCCTTCCATTCCATCAGCCATAGAGATGTTTGCAAAGTGCAGGCTTCAGATTGTATATGTCATCAATATATCATCCTTACAAGAAGGAAAGTTTCTAGAGGTAGGAGGGGGATGGGTTTGCCTCCCCCTGGGATGAGCCATTTCTAGGTCCATCAAGGCCTAGCTTTAGGTGGTGGCCCAAAGACGAATAAGGCATGGCTAGGGTTTTTAGGGACTTTTCCTCTTCTCTAGGTTGTGGTCACAAAATTTTCCCTAAGTTCATGATTTTATACAATATGGATATCCAACGTTTTTGCATTCTTTGCCTTTTATTTTGGGGGTGATGGAAAAAATGCTTGGTTCCCATTCCAATATTTAAATGAACATTTAATTGAGTCTACCAACTACTAGTTAATTTCCATCCTATGATAATATATCATAATTCTATACCTTGGTTTGAGACTACCACTTTGACCGATATTATATTCTAGCAAATATTTAAGTTTTACAAACTAGGACAACCACGTCACCAATCTTATTGTGTTTCCTTATTGTCATCACATTTTTTTAATATTTAAAAATTACCCATTTTATTCAATTTCTATTACATTAGCATGCCCATTGTGTTCTTCATTGGTTGTTGTCCTATAACCATTGCCTTGTACACAAATATTAAGTTGAAGCAACTGCAAAATAGTTTGAAACTAGAGTTAGAGGTGACTTTGATGTTAAATTGCCGCTAATAGTGAAGATGTTCTAACTATGAAACTAGAGTTGAGGATGTCCTTGATGTTAAGAGTAGGAAGATTATCATTACTTCCAATGGTTAAAATGTCTTAAATATCCAATGAAATCAATAATGAAACTTGTGATTTTAACAAAATTGCATTAGTCAATCTACAAGTATTTATTTGATCAATTTGTCTATTACAAAATCCATGTATTACATGGATTATAAGGAAATGTATAGGCACCAAATCTATACATAGCCTTGATTTTTTTTTTTTATCTCATGAAATATTTTTAATCCCAACAATTAAGTATTTCCTTCACGTTGATTCCCTTTAATGCATTTATAGTGCTTGAGTGGATATTTAAAACATGAATGTTAAGGGGGAATGGCTAAAATTCTCTATGGCATTTTTCTAAATCATTGAGAAATAAATTGTGCCAAATGTTGTTCTTTTCATTGGATTAAAAACAATTTGCATATTTTGCATTCTAGTGAAGACTAGATACATGTGTGTGCAAGTTTATAGCTACCATTTTAGCAAGTTCCCCCCTCTTTAGAGTTAGTTTTTTTAACATTACCAAGCGTCTAATGGATTCAACCAAAGTTTTAATTTGGCCTCTAAATCAAGGAGCAATTTCAACCCATACATTGAATCATGCAATGTCTCTTAATAATTGAAATTGCAATTAAAATATGATCTTGTCAGTCCCCTCTAAATTGGTCCTCCTCCTACTACCACTTATGTAGTTAGCGCCAATGGAAATAGCCTCCTCCTACTACCACTTTCTTTTCTCCACCAATGCAAATAGCTTTATCACAAGGTTTATGGATAAAATGACAGTACCACCAACACAACATCAACTAGATGGTGTCTCCCTATTTGACCGATGTGTGAGAAGTTGAGGTTAGATCTATAGAAGACCATTTTTTTGACCCATTCAAAGCTACATCTAAACCAATACAATAAAAAAAACAATTCCCTATCTACATTCTTGTTACTTGGTACTTGGCTTGGTAAACGAGATTAACTTGGGGAACCATATGGTAAACATTTAGGGATTTTAGCCTCTCAACTCTAAAGGAATAAACAACATCCTTTTAGAGGCTTAAGCTCCTTAAATGCTAACTATGCTCAAAGATTCATTCCTTCAACAATCCGCGAGAGAAAGGCTTCATGGTGAGTGTAGGGCTCATCTAGATGGATTAATGGATGCAATGCACTGTTAGAAGTTTATTAAGTTGCACTGTAGGGATCGTGTAAGTGTAAAAAGCCCTATTAATTTTCGGATGTTACAAATTGGTGGTTCCAACATCCAATTTCCTTGCAATTTAAACAATTTTTTCTAGGTTGTATTTTGATATTTCTCTCCTCACACCTTTACAACAATTTCTTTTTGGGTTTTACCTTTTTACTTATCCAATATCCAATGAAACAATTGGGGACCGCTAAAATGATGAATTGGAAAATAAAGAGACTGTAAAACTACATGCATCAATTTTGCTAAGAAATGGAGCCAAACTTTTTAACAATGACTTACAATTTCAAACTTTCTATGTGCAACAACCCAATGCAAGTTATAGAATGACATATTTGAACAATTTTATTTTCTCTTCTTAGCCATTTTAGAATGTGGACATGTACCACTAGTATTTTCTTCTTCATTCATGATATACAATTTCCACTACAATACAACGTTGTTTAGTAAGGTTAATTAACAAAATAGTTTCAAGAATATTGATTAAGCTAAATTTTTTAGAATAATTATAAATAAAGTTTAAAATCATTATTTAGTGAAACATATATTTCTAGGTTAACTGTGAAGTTATTACAACAATTTTAAATAAATTGCATTTCAAAAATAAGCCAAATTTCATTATTAATCATTTTTAATGTCTAAAGGTAGTTATAAACCAAATTCCATTATTGATCATTTTTAATGTCTAAATGTAGTTATATATCATTATTGAAAAAAATTAAAATCTTTAAAATGGTGTCACTTTAAAAAAAAGTTAACCATCAGGTTATTACAACGATTTTAAATAAGTTGCATTTCAAAAGTAAACCAAATTCCATTATCGATCTTAATCATTTTTAATGTCTAAATGTTATTATTGAAAAATTTTAACCTCTTTAAAATGATGGAAATAGAATCTATTTAACTTTAAAATAAAAATAAAAATCTCTATAACTATACCAAGAAATGGAGATGCGGGGCATCGAT
The DNA here is from genome assembly GCA_001517045.1 of Pseudotsuga menziesii. Lineage (NCBI taxonomy): Eukaryota > Viridiplantae > Streptophyta > Pinopsida > Pinales > Pinaceae > Pseudotsuga > Pseudotsuga menziesii. The sequence goes on along the minus strand of LPNX010158757.1, from coordinate 12,633 downwards.
CCCCGTACCTCTCGCATGCTAAGCGAGCGCTCTACCATCTGAGCTACATCCCCTTGTTGTTAAAGTCAACTCTAACTTAACAAAACAATATAAGGTAAGGCCTGGTTTGCCATTTGCTGTTGCCGAGTTTCGAACAATCATCAATCCAAGTTATCTGGTCGATTCATTATTCTTAAAACAAAACGAATGGTGCGTCGATTCCACATAAATTTACATAAAAATTAAAATGGAGAGCACTAAAATTTGTTAAGTATAGCAAAACAATTAACAACGCCGTTGCCGGGGATCGAACCCGGGTCACCCGCGTGACAGGCGGGAATACTTACCACTATACTACAACGACCGTACATTGAAAAAGCAATGTCAGTTAAAATAAGGTTTAGAATGTCGAGTCATAATAATTCAATAATGAATAAACGGTAGCAGTTGGTGGAAGCGAGATCATTTATGTTGGATTATATATTTATGTTGGCGTATTTTTAAATGAATGAATGATTGATTTATAATAAATGTTACGTTATGACTGCCGTAAATGTTACATAAATGAATTATCTGATTGATTGATTTGTTACATAAATAAATAAATGTTACACAAATTTGGAGAAACGATTGATTTGTCACTGGCGTATTTGTTGCATGAATGAATGAATGATCTCAAAAGTGAAAAAAAAGTATGTGGGCTCAGAAGCAACCATCTCAGTAAAGTATCTAACCGAAGTGTGGAGGGAACATTGAACCTCCTTTTGCGCTAAATCTCTTCACCGCCCACTATATTAAATTTCTTCTCTCTTTATATTAATAGGAATGAGGTATTTTTACGCTTCTCCATGTGGGATTAGCTATGGGAGTCAATTTCTGACCAGTTAATTAAAAAGTCCGTCAGTCAAAATCCAAGGCCGAACCGGAGTGTAGAACTATGTTGAACTTTACGTAGTTGTTTTGCACACATACTCAGAGTGCCACAAATTTTGGATATTGCCTAAAGCGCCTCTTGTTTGTGAGAGAGCTTAAAGACTTTTTCAGCCAAAACATATATATGAATGTTGTATAGCATATGTAAAAAGTGATTTTCTTTATCGAATAAGAATACAACAACTTCTTAAACAAAATCTATGCCACAAAGGATTAAGATTGCAAGAGAGGTTTTCATCTCCCATCAACTCTTTGTAGATAACGTTTTTATTGTTGGTAGAGGGTTTAAAGAAGACTGGGATTTCTTACAGAGTGTTTTTATGATTTTTGTAATGATTTAGGCGTAAAAGTGAGTGAGAAAAAATCCTCTATTATTTATCTTAGCAATGATCAGTTGTTGAAATATTTCATGGTCAATCTTTTTCATTTTCGAGTTGATAAGTTAGAGGATGGATTTATTTATTTGGGATTCCATCTAAAACCCATTGGTTACAACAAAAGGGATTGAGAATGGCTCTTACGAAGGTTCCAACCCAAAATTAACAAATGGACTTACCTATATCTCTCTTTGGGAGGGAGACTCATTTTGATCTCATCGGTGCTACAAGGGATTCACAGAGAGAAACTTCCTATGGCTTGGGGTGTACCACAACAGATTGAATGACATCATAAATCAATCATTTCCAATATGCAAGAGAAATAAAGACATCTAACAGTAAGGGATATGAAGCGTACCTTATTCCAGACGGTTGATGTAGATCCCTGTTGAGCTTTTCCAACACGTTTGAATTCACAATTCGCTCTCAACAACAACAAATAAGACAAGCATGCTATATATCAAAGTGCTATGCCTACTCAGATAGCATATATAAACAATCATGTATAAGCAAATAAATACATCCATGGATACAATATTCATATTTATGCACATGTATTGGACAGGAAATAGATATTTCTATTAATAAAACAAAGATACAATAGTGACAACTTCTGTCGACACTTCTTCAAACCCGAGAAACCAAGTCCTCCGCCTTGGCCTCCGCCTCACAATGGCAAGCTTACAAAGCAAAGGCAAGCTTGGGAAGAGCAACACTGTGTGCTCAAAGGGACAAAGAGATGCAACCTCAAGCATAAACAAGTGAGGCAACATTGATCTATAGTTTCCTTGCTCTCCAATTTCTCCTCCTTCAATGTATCCAAAAGGCTCAATATATAGAACTCCAAATAGGCAATGGAGGGTTGAGTCCAAACGTTCTCAAGGCATATGGAAGTCCAAGAATCAAGTTATTCAGGACTCTCTGAGGAAAACTCCAATTTTTTTTAGCTTTATGCACATTTCCCAATGTACACGGGTTTTGGCTCAAAAGTTGCGTATACACACGAGTGTAGCTTTAAAAGTCACGTATACACATAAACAAGTGTTTTTTGGGGACTTTCTTGGGACATCAAAGTATAATATGAGCAAAGGGGTTCCAAGGAGCATGCAGAGGGACATGGAAGGCCACAAAGATGTGATCTACCAAGTGTGGTAAAATCAACTATAATAGATGGCCCCTAATGTGTGAGATCAGTGGGGTAACATGATGGCCGCAATACATTGTATCCATCTCAGAAGTGGAGTAATTAAGACCCAAGTGGAAGAACCAACCACTCATCAGTACAATACAATGATAAATCTCTGCATACCACTGCAAATATATATATAGCAGTCCCAGATACATAAGAATACAATGACCATGAATGGAAATGATATACATATGTCATGTGTGGTCATCGCCACATACAATATACAATGAATCAATATCTCCATAATGGATGAAGATATCTGATATACACTGGAATCTGGTCACGAGAGCTGACATCTCATGAATACTGGCACGATCAAGGAGGTAGCATATATGGAATGTCACATACCTCAATTTTGTAAAATAATGTTAATTATTTTAATTTGATTTCCTAAGACATTATGTTAAATTTAATGCTAAGTAGGAACTGATGACTCAGCAAAGTCAAAAAAAGTGGAATGTAATTCTGAATATTTTATTATTTATAAATAAAAAGTGGAGACAACAGCATGGGAGAGCTGTTAATAAGAGGTTACTGGTCAAACTAGTGGAAGGAACTAGGTGGAGGGAAAAAGACAAGTGGCAACATCCTCAAACACTTCCTAGGTTGCAGGTGGCAACTTCCCTATATTTGGGGTCATGATCCCCCAAGAAAGTGGGATCAGAGCAGGTGGCTCAATAAATGACAACTAACCCAAAAAGACCTAGGCAATCTTTTAAAAGTACCCAATGAATAGAGCTGAGGCTGCTCAGATATTTTCAGGAGAAGAATCATTTAGGAGGAATGCTATTCAAGGAAGTCATTGGGGAAAAGGGAAAACTGTAAGGAAAGTGTTTGAGGGATAATCTGCAGTAACTTGGTCTGATACAGCTTGCTAGCTGAGAGAATTTACTGATAAGTTCGGGGTTTGTATTGATTCTGAAGACTGGTACTTGATTATTGCTGCACCTAGTTCCAGCCAGGGAGACCAGAGCAAGCTCGGGGGTCCTGAGGAGTCGTTGTTTGAGCGCTCTCCAGGAGTTGGTAGGGAGGAACAGCCTCCCATTGCTGTTGTTGTCCAAGCTCAAGAACATGTTCTGCCATCTAATAATCTTTGTTTTAATATCTATGTATGATTGAATGTTATGTTTGTAGCTTATGATGAAAGGATTTAGATGGTTTGGTAATGAAGTTGTTCTTAGTTTGTTTAGTAACAGAATCTTGTTTATGAGAAATAAAACCCCACCTGTGTTTTTCCTCATCTGGAGTGATCCAGACCGTACTCCAGCACAAGGGTGAAATTATAAATAAAGATAGTATGATGAAAATGCAAAATAGAATGTTAATGGAATTATAGAGTATGTTCTTTGAGTTGTAATCAAAAGAAATATCTTTTATACCAGGAGTAGTGTTAAAATCTGAACTAAGACTGTCAGTCTATTAGAATTAGAGAAATTAGCTATATTATTTACTGACAGTAGCATGAATCAGTAAATAAAACAGTTTTTGATACAGTAGTTATTTTCATTAATCTCATTGCTTAATTGAATTCAAAAGAAGAGTATAACAGTTAACTAGAGTAGAATTAAGTTAAAGATGCTTTACAGTCTACTTCTTTCCAGTTTAACTACTGCTTATATAATAAACAAAATTGAAAGAAAGATTAGCTAGAATGTTGATTTGTTTCTACATATGACTTATTTGATTTCAGAATTTGTTTATAGATAGTGAAGTAAGTATATTCATTCATTTTATGTTCTATCTATCTAAGCATAAACATAAATCTATATTACCAACTTATATTCTTTTAAGATGTCCATAAATGTTGAACATAGTTCTTATTCCTTCATTTGTAATTCTAAACATTAACCTTATAACATAAACAGATAATATAGGATACATAGTATACCTATATAGATTATTCCTATATAATTTATTCAGTACAATAAGTATAAGAATACATTAGTAGAATACTATTTTATTCTAGGGTTAAGTAAACAAAGAACAAGCTATATATATATATATATATATATATATATATATATATATATCAGAATAGTATTATTAAGTAAACAAGTAATGTTCTTATTATATTATAGTAAACATTAATAAGATATAAATTTCGGTACTCAAAAGCTGTATCTATCAGATACAGAAGAACTTCAGTAAAACATAAGTCATTTTATACCAAAGGATAACAAATATATAACAATAATTACTCTTCCTTAAAATAGAATAAATTAATATAACGATAACGCATAGAAACCCTAACAATTAAATTTAAAATATTACGGGTAAGAATCAAGTACAATAACATACAGGAATTATCCCACAGAATGCTTGACCTATCGAGCTTAATCAAATTTTATACAACTTAGCTAATAACCTCATATTTTACAGAGGTAATTTTTATAAATCAAAGATAATTACAAGTTGATGTAAATATGTTCTTACGGCCGAGCTTAAATATTATAATTATAACACAAGTAAAATAAACAAATTTCAGTACTGTACTATAAACACAAGATATTTAAAAAGACTGTATTAATAACTTATATTATGAAGTTAGGGTGAAAACCCTGTAAATACCAAAATGCTAACAGAAGTATGAAATCGAGGGTTTTAAGCCTTGTTTCCAAATTATCTCTGAGCCTCATCACTTGCACAGTAAAGATAAACAAGAAGTCTGAAAACTTCCCAAAGCCCATGGCTTCTTCAAGTTTTTAAACAAAAATTAACTTATACAGTCACGGCCGAAGCCGGAGCACCCCTGCACAGCGTAAGGGCCTCATCAACCACAAAAATAATAACAAACTAAGTAACAGGTAACCGAAACCCCAAGGGTTGCAGAGCTTGATGATGTACCCACAAATTTCCCAAAGGGACCAAACAAGGAGGAACGACCATGGTCAAACCAGGTTTACCCGTGAATCCAATACTATCGTCGCAACCTCGCACAACCAAGTAGAGAGGAGAGCCGACCTGTAACAAGAAGAGTATCATCATTAAAAAAACTTGTTACAAAATGAACTTTTATTTATTCAAAACAAGACAACAAATAGAAGAAGGACTTACAGTCTTCTTACCTATTTTGTTTTGAGGCGCGACCACCATCGGACAGTAAAACAACCACCAGCGCGAGAAGGAAACCTTTCAGTAGGAAGGGAGAAGAGGATTAACAATACATAAAACATCCAAACGTAGTACAGAAGAACAATACTTCGGCTCTCATGGAGGGAGGAGTTGTTTTACAGTCGAAGGTTCTAGATAAGGGAGCAGCGATGGAGAAACCCTGGGAAAATATCACTAACCTACACAAAGCACCAAACAGTTTCACAACAGCATCCCTCTTCAGGTATTCGGGCGAACATTCAAGGAGGAACAGCAACAGGGAGGCTGTCAACAACATAAGGCACAGGGATGATTTTAGGGGCGAATTATAACCCATTGGCAAATTTTAAAGGATGCCCAAAAAATGATGGGAGAATTTTTAATATTAAAATGGTTTTTTTTAATTTAATAAATTAGCCCATATATTATTTTATATATAATTGCCCTTGACTAAATAGCCCGCGCGATTAAACGTTGAAAATTCATAAAACCTGATTTCGCCAACCCGTCGATGGGAAAATCCTGACATTCGCCCCGATTTCTTCCGTAATGGAGGTGAAATCGCCAAAAATTTACAGTTTTGGAGGATAAATGAAGATGATTCGCCCAAATTTATGGTAGATAGGTTAAAAATTTGGTATTTCGCCCCTATTTATGGATTTTTGGGTAAATTTGTTTTAGTTCGTCCCTGATTTGCAGGCCTTGGATGTTCATGCATTGGGTATGGAGCAGCACAAGATTTGGGTCTGCTTCAGGTGAAAACGGATGGCACATCTGCTACATCGATTTCCTTCGAGAGTTTTCCTTACAGGGTCAGCGGATCAGTATTTCGCTCTAGATCCGTATGTTTATTTGGATTTGGAACTCCAGCTCGCATCGGAACTACCTCTTCCTCCCCTGGCACTGAGTCCACTTCTACAGGGTAAACTGCTGCAACCACCTCTTTCTTTGAAGCCTCTGCCCTTCCTTGTTATTGTCTGTGCCTTTGCTGTTGCTTCAGACTCTATAATTGGATCTGCAACCTATGCCGGACAATAAAGATGAAGTAAATCTAAAGGGGTGAAAGTCAATAGCACTAGTGATGAATAAACTCCAACTGGGACCACCTCCGCTACCCCTTATTATGTTTTTGGTATGAAACTACAACCACCGGTACTTAGAATTATGAAAAAGCAGGTGCCTCTATCCTTGCTACGGGTGAAGCTAGGAGACTAGGTTCATTGATTATGAAAAGCTGGAGGAGAAAGCCTTGGATTTTAGGCCTAAGCTTATTATCTGTGGAAGCAGTGCTTATCCCAGGGACTGGGATTATTCTAGGTTCCACGCTGTTCATCCATTCTTTGGCTCTTTTTTTTATACAGATCTGTCACATGTTCTGTCTTTTCTTGATACTAAAAACACATACTTATTAGCTTAAAGGGCACTAGTTCTGAGAGTGGATGATATTGGTCACACCAAGAAAAAAGATGGTCTCTTAATAGTTAATACAAATGCATACAGTTATGAACTGTTTGAAATTGTTTACTTCATTTTAATTCCATCCATGTTTTAAATATGTTGAGTCCTCTCTTCTGTCTGCAGCTATTGAGTTCATGCTATTTTCTATTTCAGGGTGATATTCACAGGCACGGTTGTTGTGATACCAGACATATCAGCCTTATCCTCACATGGTGACAGAGCAGAATCTCGTAGAGAAGGTCCTCAAAATCGAAGTGCAGCTAGTGGTTATGAAGGAGTGCGTGGGCTTAAATCTATTGGTGTACGAGATCTCTTGTATTGTCTGGCATTTATTGCCAATTCTGTGCAGGTATTATAGGTCTCGTTATCCCTTACTGTACTAGATTAGTGATTCTGCATGTAAATCATAACTTTCTCTAGTGGTTTGTTTCAAAGAGTTCTCAATGTTTTTTTATCATCACGTGTAGCTTCATGACAAGAAAAGAGGTGTTGTTTTTAGAGGAGTAAAGAAGGATGGTGAGGAGGATGATGCACCCCATTTTACGGTAATATTTGTCCTCAATTTCTAATCTGATTTGTCAGCATCTGGGGGGAATCTTTGGTGAGCTAAAGCATCCGGTTACCCCTTTATTCCTGTAATTTATGAAGCTGTCTTTAGCATGAAACAGTTGTAATCTAATCCTCAGATCCTATGGCCTTGACTTTGTTGCATTTGTTTGGATATAAATTTTCAATAGCAGAAACCCCAATGACATATCTAGTTGGCTGCAAATGTAGGGCCTATGGCAGTTTTCATTTTCCCATGTTTACTTATTGCATGCCTACTGCTACTTGTTATTAATGCTTCTGATTGTCAGCGTTCTATGTATATAATTTCTATTTCTCCTTTCAACACATGTGGACCTCCTATGCTCATTTTGTATATCTATTGGCTATTGCCTTCAATTTCTAATAGTAGTTGGTGTCCCCAGTGATCTGTTTCTTCTTTAGGCAATGTTGGTTTCTGTGGCTTCTATCGAAGATCATGGATGTTTTCATTTTAAAGAGCTTAGTCTTGCTTCAAAGCGTAATTTTGAGTACGATCAATCTGTAGAAAATTGTGCCATGAAAATGTTGAATTAATTAGTCTCATTTTTTTCTTCAGACAATGCAGTTTGAGAAGTTATTCACAATAATGAAATCCAAGGAATCAAGTTGCCATTTCACCTTATTGGGAGTTTTTTCCCCTCTTGAATGGAGTGGAGTTCAACCCTACTTCTTTTCTGTGCAGATTCTGTACCTACATACCTTAAACAAAGTCAATGCTTTCCTCGTTTTCTTTCATATCTATCTATCTATCTATATCACACAAAATAATTCCAATCTCTCAAGCTGCGAGCACTATTGTCTGCGACCTTATAAGTTATTCCAGTAGCATCCCTTTCACATTTTAGAAGGAGCATTTCTATTTTTACGTTGTCGCTTTCCTTTGGTTATTATAAGTTTGGCTATGAGAGTAGCAATAGTGTTTCAGTGAAGCAACAGCCCTTTGTAAAATAACAAATTTGAGAGGAGATAAATATTTGCTTGTAAAGAAGCTAGCACTTAACATATATGTCAAGGAATTTTTTTAGTGCATCATGGTTAGGAGCAAAATTTTATTTGATAGGAAGCTTTTAAAATTATCCATCAGTTGTACATTGACTTCAGGAAAGGTGACACATTTGCTGTCTTAAACAATGCATCTATATCCTACTAATTGCCCTTATTGCTGTTTAAAGTAGTGATGGACCAATAGAAACAGTAGAAATCATAGTCTTTATTGCTTGAGTAAAAGAAAGGCAACTGTGAAGAAGAATTGTGAGTCAAAATCCATGGAGGAAAGAGGAGGAATATAGGAATCTGCTAGGTCATGACCACAGATGGCACAAGTGAAAAATTTAATAGTATATTAAATGTTGCTAGCATAGGAAAAGGACCATAATGACTATGTCCATTTAAAAACATGGAAGAAATAGGAGGAATATATGAATCTATTAGGTTATGATTCATTTATCCACAGTGAAAATATGGCATAAATCATTGTGTAGAAATGATTCATAATAAGGAATATGGTCATTGCTAGCATAGGAGAAATGACCATAATGACTATGCTCCCTACCAGGATTACTGTAGACATGACACTTATTGAAGTTGCTTAGAGATCGAGGGGCCAAATGATTTGGATCATAGATGGGAAACATTGATTATTAAAATAGGAATGTTTACTCCACAATCATTCATTAAACGCTAATGTTATAATTTTTTTTTATCAGTAAAAGGCATTGTATTATTGTGCCTAGAATTACATCAACTTTCCCATTTAGCAGGAAATTATATACTAGACCACTATATACTTATCCACTAGTAGGATGACAAATCGAACCTTTATTCCATAGCTGTAGGCTGGGTGTGGCCAAAACTTTCTAGGAAAACAAGATACATGAGTTATAAGGATAGGTTAAAAAGTGATGACCACCATTTGATCACAAATTGAAATATGTTTCTATTGATTGGGGTCATGTAGTACATTGCAAAACTACTCTATACCTTTTTCATCATATTTGTTGTACCATCATAAGGGGAATAATTGTCATGAATAATTTTAGCTAGATCATTCTTGTCTGAAGGCTGCCATGTAGCCCAGTCATCTGGACTTCTCATAAATACACTGGAGTTAGCTCAAGTGCCATAAATATATAAATGAAAATCAAATATCATGAAACATACAAACTACCATCTGTGATTTTGGAAATATAACTGAAACTATTGAATTTCCATTGGTATCAAGACCACAAAGGTAAACAAAATATACACCACAAAATAACTAGGATTTACCTGCTTGTCAAGACTCAAGAGTTGCATCAATATTCAAAAGATGATGAAAGACATGATGTCCATGCTCCAACAAATGTTGAATTAAGCCCAAAATGCTTCCACTCTTGTGTCACTACTAGCCTTTAAATTTGGCACAAAACATAACACACTTTTATGGTACCATAAATGCTTAAATTTGGCACAAAACATAACACACTTTTATAGGAAAACAAGGACCAAGATACATATGGTTGACAGACATGGGGGAAATGGAGATGCATCGTTTTATGATGAGGACTACTTAGAAAGGAGGCGTTCCTATAAAGAGGATGAAAATGACCCATGTTTTTCCCTCTGCATTAACTACGCTCACTCACATTTCCCTTCAGCTATGAAAGAAGCAGTTATCCCTAAGGTGCGCATAAAGAGCATGGGATGTGTCCTTAGTTTTCCTGTTTTGTCTCGTTTGATGCATCTTGTGCTTGGTGAGGAAGCTTAAGCAAAGTTGGTACATTTTATTATATCATCATTATCTCTTTTGATTGCAAATGCTTAGGTGCTTTACTGTTTGTTCTCTTCCTCAGAATCCAGGATCATATATTACAATTGATAATATGAGTGTATTCAACACACCAAGGAAATTTGTTAGGTCTCTGGAACAACAATCCTCCTCCAAAAACACATGTAGAAAATTGCAATCTAGAGGAGAACTTGCAGATTCTGTAGAAGCTAACCATGATAATTTGAATGCAATTGATTGGAATATGAACTTAAGTCTAGCTGCCAATGGCACTGTCAATGATTCCATGAGTGGAGACAATTGACATATGATCACAGCATAAAAAGGAAGGACAATGCTTGACAGTCTCTATAGTGTAGCTGATGGGTATTCAGTTAGAAGCAATTCAGAAGAGGGAGATCTGCAGAACAGTTCTGAATGGTCAGAAAGTGTGCATAGAACTGATTCTTTGTCACCTGCTTCAAGCGCTGTTTTTGAGGAGATGTTAGATAATGAGGAATATTACCATAGCACTGGCCTGACTGAGTTAGAAAAAGAAGCTTATAAGATAGATGATAAGAAAGAAAATTGCTTACCAGCTAATTTCAATTCGTTTGAAGGTTCAACTGATTCTTGCAAATGGCAAGAGATAAAAACATTTTGTAAATGTTGGAGAAGAGCATTGTGCTTTATAGAATCCATTCTGGGAGTCTCCTTGTGTGTTGTGTTGGTTGTTCCTGCAATTGTGGTGGTTGTCAATTTATTTAGCAAGCAAGAGGAATACCATGTCATGGTTCCCACCTAGGACATTCTATTTTGTGGTCATTTAAAATTAGTAATTTACAAATATTATCGACTTAGTATGCAGCCATTGTTTAAATGGGAGTATACAATTTGAATCATCTTCTTGAAGCATCTTTCTTTCGTCTTTCCCTTATTCGTCAGGCTTTCTTCCATATATTTCATTGCAGAGGGGATTATGATAAAGCATAATTCCATTTATGCATAGTAGGAGGATGAAACATGGAAATATTTCTGCTGCTAGAATGATGTGTGAGTTATGAGGATTTTTATCCCTTGAATATAAAAAAATCTATTGTGAGGTCTCATTTTATATAAATTACTCAAATCAGGAGTGGTGCCCAAGTCATTGGCCCATCTTACAAATTTAACAACTCTAGATTTATCACACAATAAATATGGTCGGTGAAATTCCTAGGAAGATTGCAACAAGTAAAAAGCTTCAAGGTCTAGCATTGGCATATAATAAACTGAATGGCACTATTCCGCCAGAGCTTGGAGACCTCAGTAGTTTGGTGAAGATGAATCTTACGGGTAACAGATTACATGGGAAGATTCCTGATACAATTGGAAAGTTAAATGGGCTTTCTCACCTTGATGTGAGCAATAATGAGCTCTCAGGTGAACTGCTTAGATCTCTTGCAAACTTGGTCAACATCGTTGGTCTATATGTACAACAAAACAGGTTATCTGGTGGCATTGCTGGCTTGCTTTCAAAGAGCACAGTCTGGCATCAGATCGAGACACTGAATTTGAGTTTAAATTCATTTAGTGGAGAAATTCCAAGATCCCTTGCCAATCTCTCTTGTCTAACCTACTTGGATCTTCATAGCAATGAATTTACAGGTGCCATTGCTCTAGAGCTTGGAAGTCTTTCACACCTTATATACTTGTACATTTCTGATAATTATCTAACAAGAGTAGTCCCTGATGAATTGTGTGACCTTATGGATCTTAACTTCTTCAATTTGTCGGATAATCTGCTGGAAGGAGCTATTCCTGAGGGTGGTGGATGTAGTAATTTTACGGCTTCTTCATTTGTTAGAAACAAGGGTGTGTGTGGAAATTTGATAGGCCATAATTGCAATGTTAGTCCAAAACAACAGCCTCATCTATTAAGGACTGGGGTGATTATTGGGATCACAATAGGAAGCACCCTTTTTGTGCTCGACCTAATTTTTGCTTTGGTAAAATGGAAAATGTTAAAGCAAGAGGCTTTCCCTAAGGTGGATGAGAAGAGAAAATTGAACCCAGCCATTGAACCTAAGGTGGATTAGCTCAACTGATTGCCACCAATGTTGCTGGGCATTCTTCTTGTTCTGTGCTAGTGGGTGCTCTGTTTGAATCTAGTGAGGCACACACTAGTCTACACCGATAGGTTTACCAGGAATGACATCCATGAATGTGGGGAAGCGTCGCTTGGGTTTCCAGGTGAGGTTTACCTTGGACAATAAAATAGATTGTAACAGTTT